>JAEAOA010002150.1:1647500-1810000 GCA_016746295.1 Potamilus streckersoni
CGATAAAGATCCAAGTACCAATTTATTCATGAAAATGTCCTCACTTTATTTAAAAACGTTATAACATGCAATGCTTGCAATTCCTATTGCTTTGTAAGCATTTTAAGCATAGGGAAAATGATGCGTGCAAAATAGACGAATAGACTGAGAAAAATATTTGAATTTCAGTCTGCAGCAATTTCGGTTCAAGCCCATGTAATGGGCCACAATTCAAGCACAAGATGAAATGTATTAATCAATAGCTCTGTTGAATTCTCTCCAGGGAGTACAATATGTAAGTGAATATTATAAAGTACATTAGAACGACACAGATTATTCTCTTGCATCCAGAATATCGACACAGGCATTCACATGCGAGACAACGAAAGGCTCGCCTAATTTAGTGAAATATTTCTGAAAATTTAGAAAAATTTCAGGGTTTGTTAAATTATTTAGTTGGACGTCACGTTTCAGTAATATATCTTGTGTTACATCTGGGTAAGCTGAAAACGTAAAATGTAAAATCTACTATCTTTGATTATTAAATAAATATCAATATAAAAAATTGGATTTCAGCAACATCGTTACTGTAACCACATTCACACACCGGAGATTTATCTATTGTTACTTTGTAAAAGTTGCATTTGAGAGTTCTACGTATATATTTTTTTTCTGTAGGATATTCAGGTGATATTCAATAGACCATACTATTGTGGTGGTCTAGTCATACAAAAACTACATGTCAAAATTGGCCTTATTTATTTCCCGGATTTGAGAGAATTTCTCTACATCTGTATTTCTTTTCACCTTCATGTTGCAAAGAAACACCTGTCTCTTATCCGATACAAATAAGGCTGGTATCGTTAAAGCCGATACTTTACACTTCCATGTTTTCTGGTCCGATTTTATTGTGTAAAATTATTTCCTTACGTTTTGAATTACATTATTTTTTAAAACACGATGACAAAAAAAACCCCGTTGGATTGGTATGAAAAATTTGTTATCTTAAGCGAAATAAAAGAAATAATTTGAGTTGCTCAGCATAAGCAAAATCACGATTTCAAATTTTTGATGAAGTGAAGGCACTACCTTATTTGTGAATATACAATGGCATTTTTCAAACACCAAAATGATCACCGTGAAAACTCTCACGCTTTTTTTGACTTTCCTCTAAACCTTACAATTTTCCAATAACGCAACACTAGGATATTCCTAGCCTGCTATTTATATTATTCTGGTAGTAGCTGTATGTGGGAACTGAGAGCAGATGTGATTGGAGAGATTAGTTATAAGAGGCAGTTGAGGTACATTGAGTTAATGAATTTTTAATGGTATAATGAATTTTTATGGGGCAAAAGAGTTTATATAGTTGTACTGGAAGGATAATGGTAAAGGGTTTGAAGTTTGGATTGTCGACATTAACAAACAAACAAGCAAACAAACAAACAAAAACAGACACTAACACACCATAGAGACAAAAGCTTTGGCAATCATTGATTAGTCTCCATTTTAGGCAAGTGCGTGACCTTGAAAAGAGCAGTTGGTTTTCTTCTACTTCTTTTTTGTTCACCATTTCTTCGACCAGGTATTCCCTGAAAAAATGTTGGCTGTTATTTCTATTCTACCTCGGAAATCCTTGTCGGTATGGGCCTTCTTCCTGTATTTCTACTATATCATTCATCCAGTTGGCATTAAAGTTTTTAAGTTCCTTTCTATCTTTTGGATGTTCTTTGTTTTTCTTTCTGCTCTTCTCTGTTTCCTCTTCTATGGCTTGTTTAATGAGGCGTTTTGCTCTTTGAAGAGTATCTACTTCCCGAATAACGCGGTTTAGAGTACCACTGAGCATCTAATTTCTCTAGTAGCTGTAATATTTACCCTGACATATACTGCTTTCTGCAACTTTTCAATGTTGCAAGGTTGGGTTGCGGCTATTATTGCTTGTTTGAATGGATAATAGTCGTTTGCGCCCATTCGGGCATGTACAACATTTTAATGCCAACAACATAGGCTACATACTTTATCGCACTGGAGGGATGCTGTTATTTCTATGGTTGCTGCAACTGCTATTGGTTGTGGTTACTTCTGTCCCTGTTCCTGTTCCTGCTTCTTGGTGAAGTGTCATATTAGTTGTTTAGTTGTGAAATCAAACTGGGTTTTCGAACCAAAACGAAAACTCAAAGGCAATTGCTGAGTAATTGTTGCTTTTGTTGTAGAGTCCGGCTGATACGTACCAAAGTAAGCGTTGAAATGTTCATTTACGTCTTGGAAGTTGCTTTAAGTATTCTTCTGTTATTATTTCGATCACTTATCATTTTGAGGTACATGTACATCTACTTCATGATAAATGTTCAGCCAATGGCAAAATCAGGCTAACGTCATTGGGCATTCAAAGTTAGCTTCTCCCCAGAATATGATGTTATTGATGATTTTATTGGCGGCTTACCTCTAACGAGTCTATGCTGCATTACTTCTCAGAGGGTTTGTTTCTATCAATACCAAGTGGTCCTCGATGTACCTTAATGTTGTTTCTCCAATCTCCATATTGTGGATAGTTCAGGTTTGGGCGCTCTGTTATCCTGGTTAGGCAGTCTCTCCCTGTGGTTCTCCCACTAGTCCTGGACTTTTCCATTTCGTACTCCTTGTAGTCTTTTTGTAGTTTTCTATGCAATATAAGAAGAAGAGTTGTTAGCTACTCCTGAGCTATAATGCTTTACATTATTGCGACTTTTATTCTCTGCTACTTGAGATTGTTCAAGCTGTTTCCGAGATCAATATTTCCATCTCTAGCTTTCTTCTACTATGTCCTGCTCGTTGCTTTCTTTGCTTGGATCAACTGGCTATCACGTCGCTCTATATTATAAACGGACGTGAAGGAAGATATCCCCATACATAATCTACAATGGACACCGTTTGTCACTTTTGTAACACAACTCAATATATTAGGGTGAAGATCAATCAAATGGGTTTTGTGTTCGATCACATGTTTGATTAATTCGGTTGTGCCTGAACCAATCGGTCCAGCAATCAACACGTTAAAGGGATAGCGAAGATACAGTGATTCCCAGTTAAGACTATGTAAGTTACGTTAATTACTCTGGGAGCAGAGTCAGAGGATGAAGAGGATCAAGATGTAGCCATAGCTGATGTGTTCAGAATTCTGAGTATAACATGGACAACCCAAGTGATTTTCTATCTTGCAGGCACGTTTATTGGACTGCTCAAAGGCACAACTTTACATTAAATAGGAAAACACAAAAGAGCCAAATGCAAAGTCAGATGAAATATAAATCAAAATGACCAAAGAGCAATATAAACACGCCAATGTACAAAACATACTCTATCAAAGTGTGCCTCATGATTGGTAGAAAACGTTCTAATGTTCTTTCAGTCTCTACAATATTGACATTCTTGAATGTTTCATCCAAGATTGGTCTTTAGTTCCGTTCATATCGATGTGGACAACAGTAATGTCCTGAACTTAGTTTTCTTTTTTTCGAGTTATAATATCCATGTTTCTAATATGAGTGTGACTGTTACATTCACTTTGGATTTTAAGTCAGTTCCATTTACAAAAATCTTTGGCATAGCAAGCAAGCCACTTCTTGCGTACAAGCATTGAAGCCAAATATTTCGAGTCATGTACATCTTTCCAATCTTCTTGTACTTTTTAGGAATCACGCACTTCTTAGTAAGCATGAACAGTTGATAAAGCGTCACAAATCTTTACCTCACATAGGGTTAGATAAATACTAATATGAAAGCGCAGTACTTTCAACATAAGGAGATTCTGGTGCACATTTAGAAGAATTATGTCTCTTGTAAAACTTAGGAACTTGTGGTTAAAAGGTTTATATCTTAAGGCTTGTTTTTGTTCTTTGCGTTGCACTTCAAACGTTACAAATTCCTTGTTGACTCAATTATATAGATAAATACTGTTCTATTGTAGAGTTTTCACTAAGATGAAAATGCTTCTTGAGTCTCACCACACGAAGGTAGTGGCTGTGCAGATACCATCTAGCATGTTCAAGCTAAACCGAGTCTTTCTGCTCCTATTCATGAAGAGACACATCACAGTTGAAGCACCTGACTATCTGTTTATCCCATGTAGACAAGTCTAGCTCTCGCTACTTGTTTTGTTGTGGGTCCATTAAGATAATTAGGCCTTTTTTCTTTGAACGCTTTGAATTAAGTTTTAAAGTCACATTAGCTAGGCGAAACCACAGAAAACACGCATGTGTCTTTGACGGGTGCGTTTCCTTGAGGTTGGGTGATATCTGGAGTAGTTTGCACAAGCAGGGGCGAGGTCTGTAAGATAGTACACTCACGGCATCAAGCAGACTATAAAAACCCGTAAAGAAGCAAGGTTCACGGTCATGAACGGCATCGCTTTCTCAACAGAAGGTTGGTACAGCACGGTCGTAATGGTAGTAATAGAGAAGAGACAATGCCCTGCTGCAAGGCACAACATTGCATCCGAGGTTTTAACTGAACTTCCCTCCCTCGCTCCATCAGCCGGCGTGGAATGATTCATCCTTCTATCTCTTCGCTTTTAGCCGTATGGAAGTTTCGGCTATGGACATGTTCCTTTTTTTATGCTGGAGCTCGAAAAGTCGCTATGTGGTGGTCCGGATATCGTACTCGCTCCTGATAGATTTTTCTTTTCCCAAGGGGTGACTGACGAATGGGGCTTTTGTAACTTTACAATTTTGTGCGGTTCCAAGATGGTCACACAAAAGTGTTAATCCTGTTTGGACTGTAGAGTTTCTTTAAATACGTAAACAGTTCACCAATCAACTCGCTGGATATTTAAGTGCCAATCGATTGACTTTGCATCTGGTATGCGTTTCTCCTGTTACGTTTAGGCTCGTTCGAAAGTAACAAAAGAAAAGAGTGAAGTCAACAAGCTTTGTAAATTTTAACAAAATAATTTCTTTTCCTAGAAGACAAGGTAAAAATATGACATAGGACGTACGGGTTGTGAATATGATCCAAAAAATAATCCTAGAATTAAAAAATATAAGTCCTATTACTAAACAGATCTATTTTAATCCAAATTCAAATCTCGATGAAGCTTCAATATGGATGGCAATTACGTCAGATGAGGTCATTCTGCTAATGGCAACAGTTCATCGTTTAAACACAATTTGTAATGTTATGTTTAGATTTCCAAAATAAATTTCCACTGAATGTTTTTGTCCCAGAATTTTATAAAAAGAGCACTTGTTTTGATTTCTAGAGAATCTGAATTTTTAAATCCCAAAAAATAGATGAACTTGGAAACAAACTGGCCTAAACAATTAAAATACACCTTCAGCTCTTAGGTGCAAGAATGCGACTGAAAATCTACTAGAAAATGGCTGTTTTAATTCCTAATTTAGATCACATGGTGGCTCCCGTGGTCACTAAATTGGAAAGTCGCAAAAAGCCCATAAGAAAATTGACACGTACGCCATGGACAGATTTGGTCATACCTAACGACTCTTACTATAAGATTCAAAAATAAAATATAATAAGGATTTGTTTATATCAGAGTTATCACTTGAGCCGAACATGACCTTGGTAATAGCCAATCATTTCACTCAATGTTTACAAACGTTTCAACCAAGGTGAACTAAGGATAGTGATGAAGCAACTGTTACATTCTAATCAGGTGAAGTGAATTTTCTGAAAAGAGATTCAAATCCAATGAAATTATCACTAAAATAGAATATAATGAAACAGAAGTAAAAGAAAAAAAAAGAATTTAAAATAAACACACAAGCAATCTAATTACATCTTCGTAACACTCCCCAGAGGTGTCCGTATTGGTAATCGTAACTTTTGGGACCGCCACCAGCAATACACAAAAGCCATTATGCTGGGCATGTCTCACTAAGTATCAAAGTTGGCTGCCAAATTGTGGCAAACATTGTGAGAGTCTGCATCGTTGTAAACTCTCGGTAATGTATACAATGCTAGCGTGGAAACTGGATGATAAATATCTTTTATTTTTCACTATATCAATGAATACAATTTTCTGTCACTATTGCTGCCACTAGTTTTTAAATTAGTGATGTTTTTGATAGAAAATAATCTTTATATAAGTTAAAAACAATGGATTCATGGATTTCGTTCTTTACGAATTTTATTGAGGTATAATTATGATGAAATATGAAGATAATACATATTAAAGGAGAAAATATGAAAAAGGCAATGCAGAGAAAATCATTTACATGTGTGTATCATATAATGGTGTCAAGACTGAGTTATCACTGGTGTAAGTTAAAAGACGTGTTACTGAGTTGATGTTGTGTTCCTTTGCATATATATTTGGTTGAAAATCCGTCCATGGTTGTGAAACAACATGGCACATAATATTTTCACAGATTCTTTACTAATATGATTAATGTGACAATCATCAGGTGCTAGAAAATGACATGTCAATGCGTTGTCTTAAAGTTCATAGAAAACCTTTCTTATAACATGTTCCATAAGATTCCTTGTGATAAGGCTGATTGTTCTGCTGGTGACTGACTTAAATGGACCATTTCTCGCAATTCTCAACAGCCTAGACAATTGGTACATGATGTTGCTGCTGTCTAACAGACCACAAATATCTAGCATTGTGGTAAACGAGTGAACCAATATCAGTTTCGGTTTTCTAGATGCTATGGCAATAGAGTAGGCTTCACAGCTAATACTAACATTAAACATTTTGCTGAAGAAACGACCGATGTAGTATAAAACGTGAGCATGATAAACGCTTGCTTTCTTGACGATTTCTGCAAATTGAAGCATTGAAATGACACTTTATCAAGTTTCAGATGTATCCGATGAAAAGGAAGATGATGATAATCATGGTAGAATCAGTGTCCAAAAATAGTGTATTGTCTGGCTCACTTATCAGTTCAGCATCATTCCAAGAACGGCCAGCAAGGCCCATATTAACTGTAGAACATTGGGGTTGTTATTCGAACCATTATTACTATTACCCGTGGCATATTCTGCTAAAAAAGTTTCCAAGTGGGACCTGTGACAGCTTGTATGTGAGAAAGTACCTTAAGTTGTTATCTAAAAGTGTCGCACACAATTGTTCGCTGCGTTTTAGAGTGTAATAAAGGCAGTTCTTCTACCTCGCCGACAAAATTTCCTTGCTATACTGAACTTTTAAGCCTCTATTAATCTGTCTATTTATCGACGAAACTACGATGCTGAGGTGCAATATATTGAAGAAAGCATTATTATCACAATGTCGATTTTACAAATTGATAAGTGCATCACTTGAAATTACATCAATTATACGTAACGATGGGTTTGATGTTGTTGCAAACTTCTGTAGCGGTGCCTCCTGAATCCTGTATCATAGAACTCTTTGTCCTGTTACAGACTTTGGTTTGGACCTGAAGTTTTTTTGCCACAAGTTATGCTGGTGAGAGATAGATACCTCTGGAACCTGGACTAACAGCGCCCATTCTCTAGTCCTGTATTTAGCAACTCTGTAGATGCAACTGTCTTAGTTACAGGTTTCGGTACACGTAAGGCACGATGAAAACATCCGATTTCATTGGCTATGGTGTGGTAAGAAATATTGGTACAATTGGAACGGAAGTAAGACTTTGCATTTAATCAGATCTTCATATTGACGAATGTGTGTCATGTCGATGTTCGCTGTCAACATTTCGGGGTATACGTAGGAAATCGGCACCCAAGTAGAGCTCGAACACAGGTTAATTTTTTTAATATTTTCTATTTGAATTTCGTCCATGTCTTACAGCAAGCGTATGGCATAGGTCGCCCTACAAATAAATTTTCGTGTGGGTTCTGTTGTTCGATATCCACCACTTCTCGTAACTTTAGACCCCGTACATCAAAATTCGTGATCGGATTTGAAACATCGATTGTACTCGTGCACATTTGTACCACTCGGTAGTCTTGTTGTTCTAACTTTAGGCGTCGTTCATACTTTTCTCGTGCAAATCTTCGTAGGAGTACTATAAGAAGGGTGTTTCAGGTGTCGTTGATATCAACGGATTGGGCATCTGTAAAATATGCATTTATGAAATTTGTAGACAGTTTTGGGGTCTTTTAAATTCAGGTCATTCATCGAAAGATTTCCAATTTCCTTTCTCTTCCGTTTCTAGCATGTTAGATCCATAAGTTATGTAACTTACACAGAGCTTTGGCAGAATATCGAGGGTTGATGAGTTTGAAAGGGTATGATGGTTAGTTTTCCGGTGTGAGTTTGTTGCAGTGCACTAAGGAGAACGCTTTGGCGATGATAGAGGCTGTCTTCAAAGGAGTGATACCTTCGTATTTCAGAAACAATTGTTGAAGTTTCAACAGCAGCGGCGTAAAATGTCAACTTAGGATCGGCAATATTTTAACATTTCATCCTAAAAGTCGAAAGGGCTGGAAGCGTGAGACTGGTACCGAGAGGACAAGGCTTCTCGTTGTTCAGTGTTCATATGGTTGGGTCGCAATAATGAAAACATAATAGGACAGCGTATTGATTGGCTTCATTATTGGAAAGTTATGAAAATACTCTTTGACCATTTCTAAATGTTTAAGGCAGTTGACTCAAAAGCATGGACAAATTACTTATGGAATCTTTAAATCGTACTTATACCACTTTTATGTAGATGTTTATATGAGTTTTTCTCTCAGTTTATAGTCACGTTGATGGTATTCGATGCCTTGTTCTGAATAGTATTTCAGAAGAAATTGTTCAGCATATCCTTAGAAACTTTGGAATATCATTGTAACATAGCGCAAAGTCATGAAGCGTACTGGGTCATCCAAAGATATTTTGAAGTCCTTCTGGAATCTTGCCTTAATGACTACAATGAAGTAATCTTCTCGCAAGCACGATGCAGAAATTAGGAATGTAAAAGCCCTAAATGAATTAACGAACATCTCTTGTGTCTTTTCCTTCTTGTAAACTTCCCAGTATTTTTCGTGTTCAAGATTGTATTTTTGGATGTAACATCGATGTTCAAAGGCAACGATTTGGTCACAAATATGGCATCTGTTCTTCTCCAGACAAACGTGTGCCTTGATATTGTTGCTGCGAATGAAATATCCACTGATAGAGAACAATCTCTATAACTGGCAAGCAATTTTCTGAAGTAGACCTTGTGTCATCTGATGTTGTTCTTAATAGTTAGGACTGCAAACCATTGCATTACAAAAGAGCTTTGAATTCGTTCTTTTTCCTTGTGGATGTAGGGTTTTGATGCTAAACAACACCGGTATCTTTATCCGCAATGAATGTATTTCTGCCAATTTGCGAATTTTTAGTCACATTTCTCATAGTAGTAGTTGTATCAAAGAGATCTTGTGATACTGGTAGTGGCATCAAAATGTTCTTCAAAATGATAGACGCGACAGTATTGTCTGTCTTGGAAATCGGGGCTTCGAAATATCGGATTTTCAAGAACTATTTCAGGATATATTTTATCATGTAGCATGTGACAAAGACGTCTTGACGTTTATTGATATAAAAAATGACACAGTCTTTTTCGACATGTCTGCTTGCTATAACAGGAGTTCAGCATAAAGAATGGAGAGTATGAATCGATCGTTTTCTTTGACTTAGCACTGTTATTTTGGCGCCGCTAATAAGTAATCCCACAAATCGGTGATGACATTTATTTTCCTTTGTAGGTGTAAGACGTGGTTCTAAATTTTCTGGATGTGCGTTTTCCTATCTGGAATGTGGTAATAATTTTTCGGGGGTTACTGAACAACTTTCTTTCGGGGTTTTTGAAGCAGACGTGGAGGGCACAGAGGCTCGCTCATGTCGTCTTCAAAATTACATGCAAGAATTTGAGCCGACATTTCATCTCGTGTGTGAAGCGATTCGGCCTCTTAGTGTCTTCTCGCTTTTCGCTGGAATACAGCGATCATTTCATCTGGACTGCAAAATTTTGTTTCACTATGTTGTACACGCAGCTGGTCGCTATATTGTTAGCTAGTGTCTTAGAGTCAGTGTAAATAATATTTAGTCAGATCGCAAACAGTCAAGATGGAATAGTTGACCCTTCTCATCAGACATTTGCAGCCATACTTTAGAGAAGACGAAAGACTACTCCTTCTCTCGAGGTAAATGTCAAGATACTTGCTATATCTGCCAGGAGAATGGACATTATTTCCCAGAGTGCCCATAACATCAAAGCAAGGGAATGATAGAAGAAAATAGAGATAGAAAGGACATTGTTCTTTAGAGTGTCATAAGAAAAGAGACAACAGAAAAAAGAAGCAAGAGAAGAAAGATGGATGTCTTCTGAAAGGAAAGAAGCAATCACCGTGAAGAAAGGCAAGAAATACAAACCATTTGAAGAAATGAAAGACGAGGAACAGCTTATGTAAAAGAAACTGACAGTGAGAGAAGAAGAAACGTGATTTTTGCGATGTTTTGTGAATTTTTTCATTGTGAATTCGAAAAGTGAATATATCAGAAGGAAACGTAAGTGCATCTTTGTCTTAATTTGTTATACGACGGATAAATATATACACACGTACACACACGCATCTAGAATATATCAAGAGGAAACGTAAGTGCCTCTTTGTCTTAATTTGTTATACGACGGATAAATACACACACACACGCGCGCGCACGCACCTACTTACACCATTCAAACATTATGGAAAATGAACTTAAGTTTCAAATGATTTGACAATCTTTGAGTAGTATCTCTTTTCTAGAGATGTGGGATGCCCCGAAAAGGACCGTTCGGGTTTTGTTCTTGACAAGCTCATTGACGTGACACGATGAGCTTTAACTGTCTCAAATCCTTACCCCAGCCAACTCATATTTGGTCTCCTGCTACTGCTAATGCTTTGGTAGTCACTACTTTTGTTGACATCTCAGCGGTAGTGATGACTAGGGTATGGTACGTGAAGGTGCCTTTCTATCTGGTCTAGTTAAAGAAGTCTGATTGCCTCAGATACCATTACTTTTTCAAAATATCTTGTGGCATTCAACTTTGCTTTTACCGTCATTCGTCTGTGTCGCTTCTTCACATTCTCTTCTTCTTCTCGTTTTCTTCTTTTCTTTAGTTGCTGTTGCTGAATCACAAATACTTATTCTCTTTCGTTCTAAAAATAATCTCCAATTTTTTTTTCTGTCTCTTTCTAAATGATTATAATTCTACTGATCACTATATGTAAATTTATAATAATTTTTATTTTTATCGTGACACATGGGGTTGCCCAAAGACAGAATGTTGAAATGCGTTTTTGGTCCTGTGGGACTGCTAGCATGATAAAGCAAAACCTTTAATACTGTTCTTCACACAAATTTGAAATATTGCATTACATAAAAGATCCAAAAAAAGTTGCCTTTTGAATTTAATATTGAGCGAATTATTTCTTCAAAAATTCCATTATTTAAGGAGTTTTGTTTCCAAGGAAAATATATCACGTTTTAATTTGCAGGATTAATTTCTGTAGAAAGATTGTCCTGTCATAGAAGAATGGCACTTTTAGAACAGATCACGAAAGCATTTCGAATAAATTTCCTTCGGTGGCACGTTACTTGTGATTTCGTCTCTCAACACTTTTTGCAGATGATTGTTTTCATTTGTATGAAACAAGATTAGCTAGGTGTTTCTTGTCTGATTTGGCAAAATGACAATATCGAGTAATCATTATATGGATGCAAACACAGCCAGCATTTTCTGTTGAGACTATGGTTAAATTAAAAAAGGTAGCACGCATGTTGAAATCAGGTTGTCTGGGATTATAATTCAACAGAAAAATCTAGAAAATGTCTGTCTATTCATTGCTAGAAGAAAATCAACTCCACGCCAGCGGGTCGAGGCACTAATTGTTTTGTCTGCATCCACCAACCTCCGTATCTTCGCGTCTAATTGCAAATATTCAACTACGGATGGAACATGGTCGTATATATCAGTCGTTCCTGCGTAGCAGAAAGACTCACATGGCGCCCAAGTAATGAACAATGATCCTATACACAGTCAGAAATCGAGGCTCCGGGTTCTAATCTCAGTATATATAAAGACAATGGTATAAGCATTTGAACAACTAATTATGCAATTGTCACCTTTAACTTTAGAATTTCCATTCAATATTTGATACAGTATGACTTTGGTACATCTACCATGAACTTCTAAAAGAAATTTCGTTTTCTTACTTGTCCATTTAATGTTTTAATTTTCGTCCCAAAAATGGAAAGGGAATTAATTTGCAACATATGTCATCTGAAGATGATAATATTCGTTTTCCTGAAGTAAGAAAATATCTCATAATACGGCATGCAAATCTATATGTAAAATGTTAGATCTGGAAAGTGTTAACGTATTATATAATTTCATCATTCCTGAGAATGGGTTTATATAAGATAAGCGTATTCACATGCTCATGTTTTATCGGTAACGGAGAGGTTAGGAGGCGTACATAATACTAAAGACATTTATTATCGTTCTATTAACTGTTCGTAGAACGAACGTCTGCTATCTAACATTGCCCATTAACAATATTTATAATAATTATATTTTAAATCTGATTGTATTGTTTTGCATGTAAGAATATATAATTATTTGCATAATCAGTCTGAGTTTTATATTTAATTCCAAAGATAACACGACTCTCGTTTTCAAATTAAATTCCACTTAATTATTTGTATCCATTTCAAAAATTCAAAACGAAATTTGATTTTTGATATTCCCAGAAAACATTAAACACCGTCTCTGCACGTTGTTTACAGAAAAACAAAGTTTGTGAGATATATTTTGATTATTTTATTAAAAACTTTAGTATTTAAAATTATATGCACTATTTAAAATTGCTCCTGTCAAACATTTGGTCCCTTTGTAATTTAGCATTAGTAGAGTTGATGTCAGTCGTTGTCTTTTAAATTCAATCTTCATCATGAAGCTGGTACTGTATTATTTTCAATCAAATACTTGTAAATATTTTTGTATCTTAGAAAAGAAACAGCCATATTTATAATTGTTGATAGAAAAAAGAGCAATACTTTATATTAAGCTTACATCTGCATGATTTCACAGCTGTAAATATGTTGAAAATCTAAGATATTAATTTAAACAGAAAAATCGTTCAAGACAAGACTCTCAGTATATATATATATATATATATATATATATATATATATATATATATATATATATATATATATATATATATATGAAACAGCCTTATTAATATATACGATGTCTACCATACCATGCTTTGTAAAGTGGACCATCTACTGTAACATTAAGATTAAATTAAATGTGTTTCTAAATAATGTTTGTATGTGTCCTTGTTGAATGATTTAGTTATTATTAGTTAAAATCCTCTATCCAAAATGGATTAAGTTTATCTATTAAAAAATTCTATTCAAAATTAAATTGTCATTTTGAATGCTAAGATATTTACCATACGTTTATCTCTTCCTCGAAGAGCTGAATATGTAAATATGTGTGTGAGTGCGTGCGCGCTCGTGTGTGTGTGTTAGCAGCATCATAATATTCAAAATTTTTCAGCTTAACTGCTTATAAAAACTCAAAACGTTCACGCTGATTAACTGTTTTTAAAACGTGTACCCATAGTGTTGAACGTTTTTTCAAACGAGAATAAGTTACCTCCCTTATCTTACAACATTTAAAAACAGTTAATCATACATATAAGTATATTTTCATTTAAGAAGGTTATAAAATTCTCATAGTTATTCACAATCAACTAGATTAGTCTAATGACTGTTCGTCCATGGTGTTGGACAAAGCATTTTTTCACTTTGTTTTAATTAATGGTCTTGTTGACATGATCAAAATCTATGATCTTGTCTCGAATTCATTGTTTGGTTATGTCCGCTTGTATGACAATACCTGAACCTTGTAATAGTTTTATATTTTAAACACCCCCCCCAATTTCTCCATGAATACCATCTTTGCAGATAACATAATTGTTTGGATCTAGGTCCAATTTACCCATTCGATCCACTTATATCTCGCTATTTGAGATTTATATGTGTCTAGAAAGTATCATTCATATATGTCATTTCTTTTTAGTATTTTCCTACCACACCTTTATAATCTGAGCTTTTGAATCTTCAAATATTTGTCTCTTCAACTTTCGTTGCTACGATTCAGACATACTTGCAGCTTCCAAATGAGTCAGCTTAAACTCGATATTTTCTATTGAAGCCATCTGGTTAATAGTTATTGTTTTTAGCTTGAAGTTTCAGCCTTGTTTCTATTTTATCCATTCTACCTGTTTGAATTCTCTATGTGTTTGAAGCAGAGTTCGCACAAACTAGATTTTGCGAAGGATGAACAAATGTATAGTCGGTATGACTCTTTAGCTTATGACGCGTAACAACATTTGTTTCCATCTTTTCTCGTCCTTTTTCCGGATCCTTCTTCCTCTCCGGTTTGTTGTCGTCGTCAAGAGAGACCTCGTAATGTTAAGTAATATATATTGATAAAGATGTGAAGTTTCAACTTTCCAGAACGCAGTTTAATATACGGTGTTATGTTCTGAAAACTATATTATCGGCAAAAATATAAAGATTTGTTAATTAAAGAGTAATGCTTTTAGACATGTAAAGGATATTGATTGTCATATTGATCATGCACAACATATATCAAACATGTCAAACATGTGCATGTAAACTTGCAATTGTAATCCTTTTATTATCATTCTATACAACCCATTTCCTTTGTCGCTGTGAAGTTTAGAGATTTCACAGAATCACTGTTATTGAAAATTAAGAAACATTTATAAACGGAAGAAAAGTAATGTCATCTAAATACTTTATTCGGAAATAAGAATGAAACCGAACTACTCTTTTTGGATCTGTATAATCAGAGATAAATGAAGTAAATTATTCAGAAACCATTATCAGATATTTGTTACGAAACGAAACAAGAAGATGTAATCATTGTGATAAAAATGACATCGTAGGCGAATGACATTATTTATTCGTATTTTAAATTATTTATTCGTTTGTTACAAATTTCACAAAAGTAAGAAATTTCTAAAGCCATTAGATTATCACCGACCATCTATTGCAAAGTTATGAACTTTAGTTGCCACAATAATTACGAATTTCTTAAAAAAAATCGTGGCAAATTTGTTACTCAAATAATTAACACAATCCATAAAATGCGTGATATTTTTGAAACTGAACATTTCTCTTACGTCAGAATGATAGACTTCTTCTCTTTAACAACGTTTGTACACCCCATTATAGTTAATGAATTTTATTCTAAAAATATATTTATCTACCCAAATGTTTTCATATTTTATAGGTATGTTTCATTTTCTTGCTCTGAAAACAAACGTTGACCCGTAATATGATGAAGATTTCCAAAGGTTAGCGACATCACCTTATATAATTTATCAATTTCAACGTAGGAAATATTATTTTAAAGAGAAAAAGATAAATGACATTTACTAAATGCTTGTAAAACAAATGTTTGGATTTTTTGGGGCTTTTTTAAAACAAATATAAAACTAACATGTTATAATGGATGGTGCGCTTGGAGTGACGTTGCAAAAATGACATTAAGATTGTTGAACCTAGGACCCTACCGACAATAGTAAACGTTTAGGCTTTTCTTCTCACGGCACGTTAATCAGCTGTTAAGATTTAGGTCTTTGATTACTTTAATGTAACTTCCCCAAGTACTCATGCAATTTCAAATATTTATCATGTTTGTTGAATATTGTACAGAATTGAAGCGTAGATTATCGGAAGCTTTTACCAATTAAAGACTATCTGTGGCAATACTTTTACTTTGATATTCATCACTGAGAAACTTGAAAGTGCTTACAATGAAGATATTTCGATAAATAACGGCAAAAGAGTATTAATGATTTTCACGACGCGGAATAACCATCAAGATTAGTTATCAAGATTAGTTAGTGACACCACCTTAGTCATGAACTTAGAAATTTTTTATGTTGGAAAATTTCGTACAAGGAAAATCACACAACACAGATGTATAAATCTATTTATTTACATTGTAAGAGCTACTTAGAACAGCGGAAACCACTTTGGTCACCTTTGTATTTAGCAAATAAGAGTTTAAAATTAGAAAAGAAAGCTTTTTGTCACCAGTTGTATTATAGTTCAATGCTCAAACTAAAATATTTTTTTTAAGAGTCATTGCACATTCGAGCAATAACAATAAAGATACATGCCCATACGGACACTACGGACACCCGTTTAGCATAAACACATAATAATAATACATAGATGTTCAGTGTGAGCATCACGCCGTAATAGACAAATATGTTATTCATATAAATGTCAGAATGATTGACAAAATTCTTTATCGTCTTCTAAGTTTTTACCATTGCTCTGACAACTATACAATTTCTTTCTTCTTGCTGTTTTTCCGTCCAAACAAATATAAAACTATTTGCATTTGTCTATATGACAAACAGACAAAAAAGTTATACATGTACTGAAATAGTTTCAGTTGTAACAATATAAATAATTCTATATTTTATGCACCAGTACCAAAGGAAAAGGGGAAATACAGTCATTTAATGCGTTCTCCAACTTCGAAAGAATTTTCAACAAATAAAATACAAACAGAATTATAAGGAAAAAAATATTTGTTTGAGTATGTATGTATGTATGTATGTATGTATGTATGTATGTATGTATGTATGTATGTATGTATGTATGTATGTATGTATGTATGTATGTATGTATGTATGTATGTATGTATGTATGTATGTATGTATGTATGTATGTATGAGGATGAGCTCAATGGTGTTTCAATTAGAGAGGTTTGTTGTCGTCATATTAAATCATTAACAAAGGTAACAGGTTGTTTTCTATAATGCGCAGTTTTGCACAGCTTGAAAAGATCAATTTTGCACTAATTCTGAGTGAAGTGTTTTGAACTTTATCTGCTACTATGTCGATAATTCTTTGGTTCTGTCTATTTGTCTCTATGAATATAATGATTACATCAAGCAATTCATCTCCTGACTGTTACCATTTTTATAATTGATTTCGAAGTAATTGTAACGTACTGGACTCGGCTGTTGTTAAGTCCATAATCCTAGTCTCCACCTTCTATCGCTTCGGAGGCTTTTGCAAGTGTATTATGTTAAATCGTAATTATCGAGGAAGAGCACAAGCGCACAGAAATAAATCATGTTTTTGTCTGAATTTAAAGTTGTATTCCAACGTTTCGTCAGACACCATGAACGACATATATTCTTAGTTTTGTGCAATACCTGCTTCTAAACCGAACTCTAACTTTTTAATTTAATAATGATGCTTTTTTAAGGTATAAGGATGTAACAAATATTTTCACCTCTGGAAGATATAGATACCTTAAACTTGCAATAAGATCGTTGTTACGATAAGAAGTGGCTATGTATTATGTACTCCTAAAATCATCGACCGCTGCACTAATAGCATTTACTTTAATCTGCAGTTCAAAAACAAAGAAACTGCCTGGCGCAATCAGTATGTTCCGACTTTAGGTTGGTAAGGCAATATGTAATGTTGTTTTGGTTTAATGTTACTTGTAGTACATGTCATATAATGTTGTGTTAGATTACGGCAATTAACGCCTTGCTGCTTTTCATGCTCGTTGCTGTTGGAGTAGGGGCGAATGTCATTTTTCTGCAAAAGATGGGCTATACGTGGCGGCCAAAATGGTGGAGGAAGAACCCAGGAAAACCTTAAGAAAGAACCACTGACTTACGATAAGCTACTGGCAAGCTTTGTTACAGACCCATATTAACCGAACCGAGACTCAAACCCACGCAGAGGTGGGATGATTTCATGCTGCCATGAATATGCAATCGTATTGTAAGTTATTATTGCAAGGTTTGTGGGAATCACTCAGTTCAGATTGCTAAGGTTTTTAAATTGTACCATACTTTCATGTTGTTGCAAACCATACATAATTTCAGCACATATGAACAGAACAAAGTACAAACGTCATTTAAGTTGGTTAGACTAAGACAATTTCTCAGCACATACTCCTTTGTAAACTTTAGGAAGCAGTTTTATTGAACAGCTGGCAAAGTACTTTTATGGATTTAGTAGGCTGAAACAGCAATTTGTTTGCAACCCTCTATTTTAAGAACGAAATCGCTTTAAAAGCAAATAGCAGGAATGCAAAACTTCAGACGCCCGTAACAAATTTCAATCGAAATGTTCTCCACAATAGTTTCCACCAATATATATTGAATATAGCCGTATTCTAATGTATTCACTGAGTATGTATTCATGGAAAACATTGTATCAGACGATCACTTATATATCACACTCCTCCTCCTCTCTCACCACGTTCATAACTGATGGGCATGTGAAGCTGCACAATCGGACCACTTTGTCGTTTTGTGACATCGGTCTAAAACGTATCTAAATATTTTAGAGAAAGTGGCTTGCAACGTTTCCTCAAAATTGCCTCTTAGAGTTACAGTTCCTGACAATCGTTCGTGTAGTCTGGTTCACGAATTGAGTAATTAAACTCTGGTCTCTCAATTATTCATTAAATTAATCCAGTGTCTTAGCTCTGGATTTATTGAATACCACATTTTCCCCCAGACAGTGTTCTTCGGGTTTCCTGGTGTATAAATCATTCATCATAACTCCATTGCGTTCATACAACTTTTAAGAAAGTATAATAATTGTATCCATGAAACTAATTTTTTAGTATTAAAAAATTCCAACTGTATTTTTTAATTAGGTTCTTCCATATAAATGAAGAAATCCTATTTCATCCTAATGTCAGTGCCATGAGATGTTTCTGGCTCAAGTTTTGGATTCATGCTGCGATACATATCAAGGCATTATATATTTAAAAAACTTTTTATGAATTTTTCAATTAACTCTTTCAGTGCGTCAATTTTAATACCAAATGTAGCACTCCTGATGCCCATTTCCGTTATCAGATTCTTCTATGTTTTGGTTTATTTCAATATAATTGTATAAATACCACTACCTAATATAAAATACTTGTTATCTATTTTAGATTCCGTATCTGAAAAGTGCTGTTTCTCTAAATCAGATCATTTCTCTTTTTTGTCTATTTGTACCACACCGATAATAGTAACCACTTTTCAATCAATGCTATTCACTTCAATATAGGCAGTTACTGGATGGTAAAAACATTTCATTTACTAATCTTTGTCATAGTTCCAAGTCAACATCTGCATTTGAAGACTATTGTTTTCTCACTCACAAAAGTGACAGTATTAATAGAAACAACGTGGAAGTACTCAACGGCTTTAAAACGAACGCATACTACAGAAAAAGCTCATTCAAACTTGTCATTAATATTAATTAATATGTTTGAATTATTGTTGTAACTGTAATACATGATACGTTCCACCTGGTTCTAATGGAGTGATCTGTTTTAATGAAGTAATTAATCAATTACATTATTAAATTCAATCAATGTTCACTAATTGTTGGGGATAGTAAATTACTTCTCTAAACTACATTGACGGCCTGTCTCTACTCGCCACTTTAATGACATCTGCCATATCAAAGCTAATTAATAAGAAATAAATGAAGCAAACTAAAAGATAAAAGATTACACTTGACAGAGTACGAAGATATCACGCAATATTTTTGAATTTGCTGTATGTAGATATGTATCATTATGTGAGACCATTACAAGCCAAATTAGGCGGAAACAGTTCCGTCGATAAATCTGCGTCATTGCCTTTATTAAATTATCAATTATGTTAGTCTGACATTTGTATACGACGTATACGACTGAAAGACACTCAAAATTTTCCTTTTATATTAAAAATATACATAACGAATCTTAATTCCCCAATTGCATCCCTTAAAAGTATGAATAAAGTTTTGTGGACAAATATTAATATTATTATTTAAGATGACTTTAAAATGAGCCATATATATATATATAAATATATATATATATATATATATATATATATATATATATATATATATATATATATATATATATATATATATATATATATATAGTCATTGTATTTCTTCAAATTGTCCCCACTAAAGAATGCACACGTTTATTTAGATTGCTATCAAAGGAACTAAAAAGAGATCCCATCCGAACACACATAAAAAGAAGGATTCTTATACGTTCGTAAGTAAAAAGAATCACCTTGACCTGGGGTAAATATTTTCTTTATTGCTAACATTTTGTATTTTGTGCCATATAATGTCCCACAATCAGCCAAAGTATCACACAAATTCAAGTTATAGGGATGTTATCCTTTCTGACTTTAAGGTATAGAAGAACTCTTTTCAAACAAAATACTTTTTTTTATAAAAAAAAAGCAATAATAAGCACGTCGTCTGATTGGAATACAATTATATATGTTACCACTTTAACAATTAAGTCCAATCAAAAACGAATGCACCTGTTTTCACACTTTCAGAATGCTAGAAGGTTTCATCGCGTATATTCGCGTTTTATGACGACTGGGGAATATGAAAGAGAGTTTATCCATGGTATTAACATTATAAACCTGCAAGCATTTTTCCAGAGCAAAAAAGGTAGATACATTTCTTGTTGTGTTGGATTGTCTATATGAAGAAGAATGGGTAGATCTTCTAAGTCATTCTTTGTTGCAGTTTGAACTTCTTCCCATTTCTATGTAGTGTAACATAATATTACCAATGAAGTCATATGTGAAACGTTAGAAAATATTGTAGCTTAATTTGTATGGGATTTTTTTTGCAAAGTGGAGTGGAGTAAACAGTGAATAAAAATAATGTCATGAAATTAAGTTATTTCAAAAATCTTATTAGACTGTTCTTAGATCTTTATTATTATAACTTCACTGACCGTCAGATTTTTGGTGAAAACCAAATACCAACCACACCAAATATACAATAATTTTTATCTTAAAAAATTTTAAAATGATTAAAGCAAATTAATCTAGCATAAAATGATGGCTAGGGTCACCTAATTTTATTATGTAAAGCCTGTAAATTCAAAACCTGTATGACACATTTGCTATAAGCAAAGTGTGGATTTCAAATTAAGAAAAAAAAGAACAAGCAGTGCACCATACTGTTGTCTTTCCACCTGGTTTAATACAGGTATTATCAAATTTGATCTAATAAATAAACTCGAGGGGACAAATTTACTCTCTTTAAAATTACAATTCAAAAGATACGCATCAAAGTGTGATACGCAATGTTGGCAGATACGCATCAAAGTGTCTTACAACGGTGTGATTCAGATGGAAACATCGTAATAAAAGTTTAGTAATATGCATCAGTAACAAAAGTTAGGCTAGACTATAAAGCTGGTGGCAATGGCATATTTCACTCACCTTGTGATATGTTGATGAAGATAGGAAGTATTGTAATCTAGAATAACCATTTGCAACAGTCATGAGATTCATTTTTGCTAAGAATTAATGTTAATATGAATACAAAAAAATAGTAAAGATTATTACACCAGCAGCTGATAAAAGTCTTCACTATTTGTCAAATGACAGACAACGAAGGGCATAACATGAATAAGAATGATGTAGATAAGTCTGCAATGCTAACAACATGACATGCAATATTCACAACTGTACCTATAATTAGTTTGTCGTCAGTCTTAAGGATGACACCTAGAACTACAGATAGTATAACTTAGGATATAAAACATAAATATCATGAATCACCACGTTTATAATTATGTCCATGGTTGCAGGAGCTAATGTACTTTGTCATATATCCTTATATTGATATTTTAAGTATTGTTGCAAAAAAAAATTATTTGACAAACTTCAGATTTGTAATGGTTCAGTCTGATATGTATTAGATACACGGGCTTTACACTTGTATGGATTTTAGGCAGAATGTATCATTATGTGTTTTATACCAGACATACAAACATTGTGTATTGCTTAACTTCTTAATCAAATTGAAGTTTTCTGGACCACATATTTATATTAATATTTAGAGAATAACTGTCAGATAAAATTTATTACTAACTTCGCATTTGAATAGTCACTGCATTAATGCAGAATAGTGTCATTAAGATGTGAAGAGACTGACTAGTTAATATTGTTTGTTTTAATGTAAGCGATATATTTGCATTATAACCAAATATATATAAACAACAAACATAAAACTGTAAATTATCACTTTTGCCGCAAAAATCAATCTTCATTGACAATGATAGCTTATGGTTGATTTGTCATCGTTATTTTTGGTTCCTTGTATATTTGCATATTTGGAGATTTTAAAATAGACCGAAGAAATTGAGAAATGTTAATATTCCGCGACATTAACGTGCCTCAAAACTCATTAATTTATTAACAGATGCTAGCTTTTTAATACGTTTGAGGTGCTTATACGAAAATTCGTGTCTAGTAGTTGTGGGTGGTCTATAAATTTGACCTTCAGTGGTGTAGGGTTTTCATAACAAATTTAATATCGGTTGCCTATGGTCAGATTAAATGGTGTTAGATCTTTGGAAAAATACAAGTATAATTGACCTATATTTGTAAGTAATTTTTTTTTAAGGACAATAGCCTTGGGGAGAGGATAGGTGGTCGAGGAGTTTTCGTTCAATTTAGAGGATAGGATGGCGGATGGTCACATCTTTGTTCAAATATTTTTAAAACTTGTTATAGTAGACGAAAACCAATTTAAAATTGCACATTACTAACAAGTATCTACTACAGTTATCTCTCTTTAAACAAGGAGATTTAAAATGCCACATTATTTCAGTCAGAACATATGAAGGTACAAAAAAAGAGAAACACCAAAAAATATAATTCTCTTTAAAATGAATATCTCCTTACACAAACAGTGCGCTCAGGTTTAATTTTCACCATCTGAAACCCACAAGGTGTTGAGCCAGATTAACTTCCCCAAGCTAAGTTCTACAAAAATGTCATGAACAATTTATCAAATTGTATTGAAGGTCTAATTGCTGCGGACAACTATTTTCCCAAAGCGTTTTTATACATTTGCCAAGCAGAGTTTAGTCTGATCCAAGGGACCGAATATAGATTATCCCATTATAACCAAAGAAGACACAATCGCCGACTTAGCATTAAAAAATCCTGTAAATTATGCAGGAGCGACCGAGAAAAATAATGGTTATATGTATGACATTTTTACGTTACACTGTTGGTTGAGTTCTAAATAATAACTAAATCTCAAAAATGATCTTAAAGTAGAATATAAACCATAAGGACTCTCGGTTTTGACATCAAGAAGACACTTAGATGTATAGCATATTAGTAAATCCAATATTTTTCATCCTTTTTGTGTATTTACAAATATTTTACGTCGCATCATTTTTTAGCATTCTTGCATATTTTAGTCGTTGAAAAAGTTACAATAATTTACCTGAAATAACTATTAATTTATATATGAAATTTTCAAATATCATAGTGACACTACATGAATTAAATCTGAAATACATAGTTGCATATATTTACAGTTTAAACAAGGTTTATTTGTTACATTTGATTTTGTTGGAATCCTAAAAAATCTAATAAGCCATTATGTTTTTGAAAGTCTGTGAAACAGCTTTTACATGGCGTATGTAAAACTATCTGTCAATCCATACAAACGCTGACGCTGTGGTGCTATTTAACGATTAAAATGGAGTGAGATCATAGATTGACTTGAACTATATAATCCAAGTAAAGTAGTTACTAAATTTCTTCCAATGTAGAGTTTACCCATTCTAATACTGTATTACGAATTTATGTTCAAATCATTTCTTTCTTACAACTCGCACCTAATCATTGATAGCGACGAAAAATAATGCCAGCAATTATATATAGTAGTGCTTGTAACACAAAAAAACTGATAGAAAATGCATTAATGCCATTTTATTTCAATGAATTTTTATATGGTCTTAAACTATCTAACAGAAAAGAGAAAAAACAAGTTTTATAAAATTCAACAATAATCTATTTACCTAGAATACAACGGGAAAATTTAAAAAGAACTTACAGTATTGTGAATTAAATCCCAACTAATCGCAAAGGTATAGTGCATTCCGAATAATTCCATTGGTGTTATCAATGAATTCCAATCTTTAAAGTGTTATGTAATAATAACATGGAACTGTTAATGTGCTAACAATCCTTAGATATCGCGATTCTATAATCAAGATTATCTCGAAATGAACTCACAATAATCACAAACTAGTGATGAATTGCTGAAGTCAAATACGCTTTATAAATCCAACTACTATTTTAAATAATAAATCCTTTCAAATTAAAATGAAAACATCTAAAAGAATGATTTCACTTCAGATGTTAAACCAGGAGTGATTAATTCTAATATAAAAATAACCATTATATGAAACCTAACACACAATTAAAGGACAATAACGAGGCTCATTTTAATGGAAATTTAAAGAAAACTGTAAAAATTCGTTTTGTGGCATTTCCCTAGGTTAGAATCGAGATTGTATCTCGAACTCAATACCAAGTTAACATGTTCATTTACAAATAATAATAATAATATTAATATATAATCTACAATGACAGATAAAAATTAGCTATGTAATATTATGCTGATAAAAAGACATTTTCATGCCCAAATTGTACCTTTAATTATGGACAATGGTCAATCATACAATGCAAATTAGGTATACATAGCCGTATAAAATGCATACTTCCTGTAGGTACTGTCATTATTGATCCAATTTGCAATACTTGCATTACCTTAGTTTACAAGTCGCGCTGTTTACCATGCCTATTCAATCTGATTAAATGTAAATGACCGAAAAGGATTCGATGCTCACATTCATCGTGTGAAACTGTGAAAATACTTGTTTAAACTTCATAAACGACAAAAATATCAAAATGTTTCACTTCCCTTACCTATGTATGTGTGTATGTATGTATGTATGTATGTATGTATGTATGTATGTATGTATGTATGTATGTATGTATGTATGTATGTATGTATGTATGTATGTATGTATGTATGTATGTATGTATGTGTGTGTGTGTGTGTGTGTGTGTGTGTGCGTGCGTGCGTGCGTGTGTGCGTGCGTGTGTGTGTTTCATGCATATTAATTGACCCAAAAAGTAAAACTTGTTTCTCAACAATGTATAAAGAGACTTTAAACATGCACAATATTTGCTAACGATCTTATTGCAAGATACACCTACGATTATATCCGCCCACGTCGTAACCTGCCAATCAAGTAAAAGGTTATCTCCATTTGTATAGTACACAAAATATTTAGTGAGAAACGTAATCGTATGTTTACTGCAAACGAATCATGACGTTTGACATATCCAAATAAGCTCATAATATAATGATAAATTTTCATTGTTTATCAACAATTTTGATTTGAGAGCAAAGATCTACCAGAATATAACTGTCCTACAGAGACCTAAATATTCTTAGTCATCATTGTAAAATAGATTCAATTTCCATTTATAAATATCTTGCCAACATGTTAAACTAGCTTGACAAGTATGGACATCAGTTGTCGAAATGATTACGGCTAGATATGTTAGTAACTGAAAATCTATTTCCCATCAAATCAGATTATGCAGTGGTAAAGGATGTTGCTGTTTTAAATAATCCTCTAAACCAAACTACAAGACGTTCATGTCTTGTCACATTTAACGTTTCAGCTGTTACATCATTATATGTCATTTCCGTGCGTTTTAGTGATGTGGAATGTTTCCATCCACTCTTTCCACTCTTGCCATATTTTAAGCCATTTTCCGGAGACTTTGGGTTTGCCTAGTAGCGTGACATTCGATTGTGGAGAAGTTGTGCTTACACCGCTAAAGTAAATTATCGAAATTGTTCAGAAATTAGAATGGAAAGTTTCAGCAAAATAAATTGCTAGTTCCAAACCAATCGATTTCTTCTAAAATGCAAAAAAATGTTCTTATCAACGATGGTGACAGTATCTCTTTAAGGCTTCGTTTAATAATTCATGTAATTTTTGTGATGGAAAAAGATGGTAATGTGTAATTCATTTTCTGAAACTTGTGTTATGTATATCTATATTATTTGTGTTAATTTTAATGACAATAAATATTATGGTTATTTAATAAATAGCATAGTAATTATTAATTTTCTGTAGGGTTGTGAGTTTGAAGACACGTTACATTATTTCAAGGAGAGAAGTAAACTTACTGATGAGATTTGAGTTCAAATCACATGTTCTCTTGAAAATCCAGACTGAACTAATTTTTGATAGGTTGGTTGCTGAAGTACCTAAACTTGCTGACAAAGTTAGATTGATCTAGAATGAATGTTTGAATATTTGATCCGTTTCTGCATTACATCTTAGGAATTTTTATATAAGGGATGAATAAGTAAAAGTTAGTTTTTCCTAACATAAACATCAGTCGTGTAGGAGTCATTTTTGTTGTGTTCCATTCAGTTGAGACGGTTAACTTTCTCTTGGAATGAGACACATACATTGGTTTTTTTTACATGTCATCAGTAGACATTTAAGAGTACCCAAATGCATATAAAGCAATGTGCCTTACATACCTAGACCAAAATTTACTATAGTCTAATATCTTTTCTCCCTTGATCTGGAATAAAGATATCACACTCATTTTCGATCTGTACCCACCTACGCTCATCAATATTTGTATGTATCATCCATACACATAGTTTTAATCTATGACAGTCATTAACCGGAATTTGAAAAGTACAATCAAATTAAGAATACATAGTTTGTATTTTCTCTGTACTAAACTTGGCAATCCCAATAACAGGACACCAACTTCATCTCGATTACACGCGATCATTTGACTTAAAGGCCAACCAGGCAACTTAAAAAACTAGATAAGTCATTGAATTAAAACGACTGTTTTGTTTGATATTGAAAGCAATACTTCTATTCAATTTCATGTTTTCATAATCGACGTTATATTCAAAACGTGCCTTAAAGTAGAATGCAAGAATTTCAAAGAATTTAATTGTTCATAACAATCAGCCATAGTCTTAGCCGAAAATCTTCATTTTATACCTATTTACACTGTATGTATGTATGTATGTATGTATGTATGTATGTATGTATGTATGTATGTATGTATGTATGTATGTATGTATGTATGTATGTATGTATGTATGTATGTATGTATGTATGTATGTATGTATGTATGTATGTATGTATGTATGTATGTATGGATGCAAGCATGTATGTATGTATGTATGTATGTATGTATGTATGTATGTATGTATGTATGTATGTATGTATGTATGTATGTATGTATGTATGTATGTATGTATGTATGTATGTATGTATGTATGTATGTATGTATGTATGGATGCAAGCCTGTATGTATGTATGTATGTATGTATGTATGTATGTATGTATGTATGTATGTATGTATGTATGTATGTATGTATGTATGTATGTATGTATGTATGTATGTATGTATGTATGTATGTATGTATGTATGTATGTATGTATGTATGTATGTATGTATGTATGTATGTATGTATCATTATGAATGACGAACTAAGCTATTACTTATATATCAGTAAAGTAAGATGGTATTGATAAGATAATTGTCTAAATTCTTCATAGCATTTATTGAACATGACTAACAGTGCAATTTTGAACATTACTCACTCATGCTTTCTTTTCTTCAAATGCCATTAGGTATTATATCTGAAAAGAAAGCAAATTTAATCAATGGTAATACTACAAGAGAGTCAATTCCAATAGTATGGACATAATATCTAATCAACGTTTCATCAAATTTGTTAACTGAATTTTGCAACAAATAATTAAATGTCTGAGTTGAAGATGGACTTTAATTTCATCCTCACACAACTTGACCAAAATCTGAACGCAATTTGACATGCAGTTAGGAATTCGTTAACAAATTCACGACAAAACGTTTACCGTTAAGAAGTTGATCTCTACGTTATGATTAGCAACTTTATTTGCTTTTTAATCATTCAAAACGGTTTGATTCTTAAGAACGGAAATTTAATCAGTTTGAATTCCTTCGAGAGCTGAAATTGCATTGATGTTCATCAATATAAGCTTATGAACAATAATATCAGATGCTTATATAAGGTTGAGGTTCTTTTTACCGTGGAAAATAATACTACTTTCGACCAATCGTTTATGTTACTCCTATTTAGATATTGGAACCGGCGTTATATTTTTGTTTTGTTCTTTTTATGCTCAGATAATAATGCCAGATTGAAGCAAGCAATTATTTAATGACTGTGCCAAGTTGATGGATTCTTAGCATGGAAAATACTACGATTTTCAACGAATCAATTATTTGATATTTATTATGAGACTGTGCCCGGCTGACGTATTTTTTTACATGGATGATATCAATCAAATATTTCATATTTGTTTAAAGTTTGGGCTGGCTGAACATTTCTTAAGCAGTTCATTGAATCACTTTTGTCATACTCATTTAGTAGTTTTGCCAAGTTGACTTCATTTAGCATTTTAGCATCGACAATAATACGAGGTAAGACCGATCACTTACCTCGCACTTATTTATAAGATGGGACCGTCTGAAGTTTACTTTAGCATGGGAAATAATACTAGATTCAACTAATCAATTATGTCATATTTTGTAAAGGTTGGACCAGGCTGATCTATTCTTATAGCAATGATAATAATAGAGATTTAGCCAATCTTTCATTTCAATCATGACTCCGGTGGCCTAGTGGTTAGAGCGTCCTCTTCAGATGTGGGAGGTCGTGGGTTCGATCCCCAGTCGAGTCAGATCTTACAAAAATGGTGCTAACAGTTTCCTCGCTTAGTGTTAGGACTGGTCGGCAAAAGTTTGTTTGTATTACTCTGAAGATGGATACAAAAGCTTTGTCGATTTCATTTTTAATATTTTTAGGTCTCTTTACGATCCAAGATTGTTTGGGTACCACTGCAAAATCATAGACTTGCTAATTTTAATACGTTTGTTTTCTGTTGTATTTAGGTTAAGTAATATCCTCTTCAAATTGGACTTGTTTTCGTGCTGTAGCCTCTACATGATGAACAAATGAACTTTCAAGAGAAGAATCACAAACTCTTTGCTTCGCTCGTACTCGATTGGAGTAATATCCCAATACTCTTGTAAAAACAGAACACCTGTGCAATGTAGACTTTGGAACTTGAATTCGTTGTGTTTGTTCAGCAGCCTCATCGGCAAAATATGTCAACCGTAACTGTGTTTTTCCTCATTAGCAACAACGCGTGCGATTTACTTCCACTTGGGATATGGAGGAATCATAACTTGTAACCGTGCTGCATTTTCGTTAAGTTGCAGGTATATCGGTTTTTATTGGCATCTTTGTTCCTTGCTCACCCACGGTGTCACAGAATTGTATAAATGGTTTTTTTTATTAAGTAAACGTACTCGGGTTTCGCTTTTAGTGTACAATGATACCCAAGGGTGATCAATGTATATTATATATTTCGAAAAATAGTGAATTCGGTTCTTCCTTGCTCGGCACGTGCGAAGTGCTTCGGGCTTGAAAAACCCAATACATGGATTACACGGACGATGTTGAGCTACATTGCCTGTGTATATATGATTCAAACTGTAACAAAAATGTTACATTACTGACCGTTCTGTCAATCGGACGTCTGTCTACTGAGACCCAAACCTCCAGCTATAGAGCTGTCTGTCTGTGTTTGTGTTGGTGCAGTGTGCAGCCGTTTGTGCCGGGTGCAGCAGTTTGTGCCGTGTGCAGCTGTCTGTACTATGAGGGCGTATGCTGTTTTGTGCTGCTGTGACCTGTACAGCAGTGTAGAGCTACGTGTGCAGTGCTGAGGGGTGCTGTGTTTGTGTATTCGAGGGCTTCGAATATTTCAACGTTGCTAGTCGGGTTGAGGTTGATCAAGCGTGGCGGACCAACGTGGTGGACGCTGATAGTCTAACCCAGGAATCAATGGTGGTCGGTGACTACAAATCTTTGCTTGGAATCAGGGAGTGTCTACATTGCTCCAGATACATAATATTTTAGCCGTGGGCTAATGCAGGGTTTTTTGTAATATCCAGTGTTTTTGCTATCGTGAGTAAAAACTATCACTTCGCTAGTTTGAGCGAAATCTCATATGTTTGTAGAACTATCAAGTCGTTATTATGAACGAACCATTTATTCGTTTTACTAGTATGAGTAAAACTTGCAATTCGTTATTTTTGAACGAACAATCATACTTTAGCCATTATATCAATTCGTCATTTTGAACATAACATTATTCGTATTTTACGATCATATTTCTGTTTGTGATATACTGTGGATCGTTTTTCATTTGTCTCGGTAACATATTTGTTGCATTTTAAGATCGTGCTTATTATGTTAATTAGTCTCATATTGGGACCCAGTGCAAGCACGTGTCTATAATATTTCGTTTCATACCACCATATAACATTAAACATTGTATTGCATTTCCATCAATGGTGTTTTGTTATTAATCCAAAAATCCCAAACTCGGTTATCTTGTTACACACGGATTGTTTGATTTGATATATAGTTGCTGTTGCAACCATTCATGGTTCATCTTCGGAAACTTGTCTCTTTGCCGGTTGTGGCTCATCTGTGAGCTCTAAGAATGTAAATGAATTTACGTTTCTACTCGGAATCCTTATTCCACGTTCTCGCTCAGATTACCTAAGTTCATTCATATTTTACGTAACTTATTGTAAGGAAAGAAAGCATCTACTTGCTTATTTATCAATATATTTTTGCGACAACTTCGTCGGCTTTTTCTTGATATTCGCTTTGACAAGTCATCGCTGCAGTTTAGTATCCCCATTGTGGGTAACGCTGATTACGCGACGCTCAATACATGATCGAGCACACTGGGCAACACAAAACGCGAGCAAGTGATATTAAAATATTCGTATTGACATGTTCTTTTACACAGTTCTCGTTTTCAAGGCATTTACAATTACATTGATTGCATCTATGCCATTGAACCTTCATTTATATGCGAAGACGGTAATCTCTATCTAAAAACATTTGTTTGTTTCATTCTTTTGTTTGCATATGATATTCCTTATTTCTTGCTTTGTATACTGTAGCATATGGGTAAAAAAAACCTCATAATCCAGAGAATGGTACTCTAGGTTATGGTCACGATACGTACTATATCTTTCTCCATCCAAGATGGTGATTTTAACTTCTCATTAGACTAAGCTTAATAAACAAGTTCATCTTCCTAATCTTGACTAAATTCGTGAGGTTTCAGCATGGTAAAATTCTCTCCCAAGATCGGATTCATAAAAATTTCCTCGAGTCTTCCATGATAAAATTTTTCAACATTATCATGCTTGTATCTAATAATGTCACTGTTTTTGTTTCATATGTATATGTCATGGTTTTGCATTCTTTCATGCGTTAACATATGACTAGTAAGCTTTTTGCACAGCTGCTTGCTTCTGCCACTTGGTAGATTTCTTCGTATTTTTTCTGCAGGTAGATAAGTTTTGCTGCTATTTGAAAATGCATGTTGACGTCATTTCCTTGATTGTAGTGAACGTCGTTATATTTGATATCTTCGCTGGTCGTTTTAATACTTTTGCAGTCTATACTAGTGATTTATGTCATCACCATGTAAACTAGTCATTTTAATGTTTTCACTACATGGCTGTGTAATCATGAGTGATTTAAAGTATTTTTTGTACAGTAAAAACAGAATGACCTTTATCGCATTTTATTATATTCTTCAACAAGTTTTCGGCGTGTTTGCTCCAACTCAATAATTAAACCAGTTAATTTATTATGATGTTGGTTATGCGTTCTTTAAAAAAATATGTGCCTTATTTTTTGGTCTTTTCAACAAAATGATGGGAAGCATTCAAGCCTAACATCGTTTTGATCTTTTCTGTGATGGTACCAACACACCATTATTCTGGTAATTTAATTCCTGCTTTAACCGCAGAAGTGAACTCATTCATAATTATATATGCCTCAAACTGTGGTTTCTAATGGCATTATATAACAGCCCGCTGCTACTCTTTTATGGTGAATCAGATATGGATCGCCTCTTGCATATCGATATGTTGGCGAGCTTACAGCATTGCATTTATCAACATATCGATATGCTTCCACGTTGACTCAAGTCTGCTATTATTAAAGGCACACATATGTGCAAAAATCCTTAGTAAGGAAAAATACAGAAGACGCTCTCAAATTTCCATTATTATACTACTTTTCTAGATTCATAATTCTCATGAATGAATCATAGGCTATTCTCTCATGATAGAATCGTATGCTATTCTCTCATGAGTAAATCGTTGGCTATTCTCTCATGAGTGAATAGAAATACTGACCTTTATACCATAAAATCTTCTGTTCATAACTTCTTATTTACTTCTTGAACATTCGGATTAATTTCGTGTTTTTCCCATACTTTATTTGCCTCACTCAACTTTTGTCTTTCATACATCGAACCTTTTATTCTGTTTATTTACTATTTTGCGATACAACAGATTTGTCCATGCATACACCATGAACAGTTTGTCATTGAATCGATGTAAATAATTTGGAAAAGAATTTTAAAAAATCAGCAATACTTAAGCATATCTATAGTAAAAAATCGCAAATTTTTAATGTAGATTGAAACATTATACTTTAGAAATAAAGCCATTTGTACTGCTTGATCCCAGATGAAATTTTCCTAAATTATCAATAGTCATTTTATTTTGGAATCAGTTATTTCACGGAAATATTAACCTATAGCGAAGATCTGTTTCATACGTGACTTTTATTGCATTTGAAAAGTAGTATCTAGCAATGGATCATATATATATATATATATATATATATATATATATATATATATATATATATATATATATATATATATATATATATATATATATATATATCGAAATATTTCTTAGTGCACTTCACTGCAAGGAACAGAGTTGCCATCAGAGAGGATGTGATCTAATCAATATTTTACACTAACCATACACTTGTTATCTTTTGTAGCGGCCGTGATTCTGCCTTACAATTAAATGTCATATAAGTTTTATGTCTGACTTGGAACAAATAATATCGTTCCGATTGACGATTACCCTACAAAATTAGCGTTTGAGATCCCAAAAGAATCCATCTCATTGCTCATTTATACTAACGTTGTAAGAAAACAATGACCAGACTACAACATTTTCGTGCGTTTTCCGCTTTTAGGAGACCTAATCTCTCCACAAAATCATTTTGAAAGTCTTTCAAGCGATGTTTGTTCGGCGTCTTTGTCTGCTGGATTTGATATTTATACTTTTGTTGCTAGTGTTTTGTTTCATTGATGTGATAAATTACTAATGCTTTCTATTTGATGTCAAGAAGAGTGTAGAAGTTTGAAAATATCGTTTCCCTCTAATATACATATAGTGATTGGTGCAGAAAGGTACACATATTTGCTTCTGCATTTTGAAATTTATAGTTCAAATAATTTGTCTTTGCAGATTGCTGCTTCATTTACTGAGTTTAAAAATGCTTTGATTAAAACATCGCAGAATGTATTAAAATATTGACACAGGTAATTTGTAACAGATTTGTTCTTTTTCTTATCTTTCTCTTTGTCTTTTTTCTCATGTGTGCTCACTATTATCACGTTTTTGCTCTCTTTAACCAGTTTTCCTTTTCTCCAATGCAACTGCAAAAGTAAAGATTGTCTTATTTTGGACAATAGTTTGATCTATACAGATAATATTTCCGTAATGTTACCTCGAATGGGCTTTCATTTAGCTAGCTTCTTTGCACCTTTTTCTACGTAAAGTGAGTTCATTCAACTTATATTTAAACGATGTCGACAGCAATTAAAACATGAATTTATTTTCTATCTCTTGACCATATTACTGGCTAAAAGATTCTCAGAACAACTGTTATGTTATTTTTTGATTTTGTTTTCTTCTAGTGCTTTGTTTTCCATCATACACGGTTTATTTAGTGCTTTCAAAAAAAAAAAACTATATTTTAATTTTACTGTCATTATATCCTTTGTATTGTTTTCAGTTTGAGAAGAATCGCCGATATTCACTGCATTTGATAGGAAGTATGCTTGAATGCAAGCATATACATAAGTGTTCTTAACTGGACGTTTAATATGCGAACCATCCAAGGGATCAATCAAGGACTAGTCATTTTTTTCAATCATTTTGTAAATAAAAGCTGGTCTCTTGTGTGGATAGATTTGTTCTGCTGTATTTTGTTTCATTATCCGTCAAACCTTATTTCATTATCTATCAAACGTTGTTTTAGTATTATCTTTCAAATCTTATTTCATTAGTTTCTTGATATGTTTCACTATTTTTCTCGAGCTTTTGTTTCCAACGAGTTTCCATTTCACGTCATCATTTTTTTTATACATTCATATGCGTTCGAGGATGAATCGCGTGCATTTGTCAATGTTTTTATTTGTTTGATAATGTGCTCTTGTAATTTTCATATGAAAATTTTCTTTTCAGTGTTTCTGAAATCTTTGAATTAGCAAAGATGAGCTTTCGCTTAGTTGTAATTTATTTTCTTGCAAAAATATTATTCGTACTATTTCATTTTGGTCAGAAAACAATAATGTGTAGCAATTTATAGTTGACGAATCAAATATCATGTTTGTTAGAACTTCTTTCTGTGAAGCCAATGATCTTGGATTGCTATTTTAATCTACAAGTACGGTAATCAGCAAAACCACTCCACAGATTATCCTTTAATCACCCCTCAAGGAGGGCTAGGTGATAAACGTAACACTTGTAAATGAATACATCAACTTTACTGATGTTATTTTCCCTTCAAATTGATTTATTTAAATTGTCATTGCTGAAGGGCATTCTTCGGTCATCCTGATCTCTCTCTCTCCCTCCTCTCTCTCTCTCTCTCTCTCTCTCTCTCTCTCTCTCTCTCTCTCTCTCTCTCTCTCTCTCTCTCTCTCTCTCTCTCTCTCTCCATTTTAGTTATTTAATGGTCACCAGTCACATCGTTTACTCGCAATTGCATATCTCTTTTTTTTGGAGGGTTGGACCTTAGTTATTTAATGGTCACCAGTCACATCGTTTACTCGCAATTGCATATCTCTTTTTTTTGGAGGGTTGGACGTATCTAATTTTCAAACAGAGGTCATAACATAAAATGTATGGGGGATCCAAAGGTTTGCGCAATCAAATCGTAAAACAAGCTATATACTGAAGTAGTCGCTAATGATCATATACATGACAAGCACAACTTGTCTATAGGCATGCCTCTTTTACTCTCCACCCCAATTAGAGTATAGAGTTCTAAGACGTTCTTTTCGGCATACGTTAGTCAGACAGTTTTGATCTTTTCCTTGACAGAACCGAGACGTATCTTTCTTCGTCTGCCAAATTTTATTTTGCCTTGCTGTTCCTATGTGCCTATTAATTTTGTTAGGTATTACTATTGCAAATACTGTTCATGCTGCTTCAATTCTAGGATGTGCCTATTAATTTTGTTAGGTATTACCCCTGCAAATGCTGTTCATGCTGGTTCCATTCTAGGATGTGCCTATTAATTCTGTTAGGTATTACCCTCTGCAAATGCTGTTCACGCTGCTTCAATTCTAGGATGTGCCTATTAATTTTGTTAGGTATTACCCCTGCAAATGCTGTTCATGCTGGTTCCATTCTAGGATGTGCCTATTAATTTTGTTAGGTATTACCCCCTGCAAATGCTGTTCACGCTGCTTCAATTCTAGGATGTGCCTATTAATTTTGTTAGGTATTACCCCCTGCCAATGTTGTTCACGTTGGTTCCATTCTAGGATGTGCCTATTAATTTTGTTAGGTATTACCCCTGCAAATGCTGTTCATGCTGGTTCCATTCTAGGATGTGCCTATTAATTGTGTAAGGTATTACCATTGCAAATGCTGTTCACGCTGGTTCCATTCTAGGATGTGCCTATTAATTTTGTTAGGTATTACCCCCTGCAAATGCTGTTCACGCTGGTTCCATTCTAGGATTTGCCTATTAATTTTGTTAGGTATTACCATTGCAAATACTGTTCATGCTGGTTCCATTCTAGGATGTGCCTATTAATTCTGTTAGGTGTTACCCCCTGCAAATGCTGTTCATACTGGTTCCATTCTAGGATGTGCCTATTAATTTTGGTAGGTAATACCCCCCTGCAAATGCTGTTCACGCTGATTCCATTCTAGGATGTGCCTATTAATTTTGTTAGGTATTACCATTGCAAATGCGGTTCACGTTGTTTCCATTCTAGGATGTGCCTATTAATTTTGTTAGGTATTACCCCCCTGCAAATGCTGTTCACATTGGTTCCATTCTATGATGTGTCTATTAATTTTGTTAGGTATTACCCCCTGCAAATGTTGTTCATGCTATTTCCATTCTAGGATGTGCCTATTAATTGTGTTAGGTATTACCCCCTGCAAATGCTGTTCACGCTGGTTCCATTCTAGGATGCGTCTATTAATTTTGTTAGTAGGTATTACCTCCTGCAAATGCTGTTCATTCTTTATGGTACTCAGATTGTAAGAAGTGCAATGATGACTTGCATTAAAATGTTTTGCAACTGGTGGTTATTTTCTTATTTGTAAAGAGTTAATATGTTGTCTTTCTTTTCATGCTAATGATATTTATTTTTTTTAAAATTCTCTCTGTCTCTATTTCTTTCTGTATCTTTTAGACATATATTTACTAAAAAAGAATAGTTACACCTCCATTGCAACACAGATATATAAATATTAATAAGGTACATGTTTATGATCTCTTTCTGCGTAATAATATATAATAATGATTGTATATCTCCAGTGTTAATTCTCGCTGTCAAATACTTAAATTCAATCAAATATAAGTTCTGTTCAGATAATATACAAGTGATTCCTTGTAGATATTAAGTTCTATTTGTTTTATATTTGAGGAGTACATTATAGTATGGTGACCTATAAACAATCCAGATTAAAACGTCGATATAATTTACATCGGTGGCTTTATTGATAGGGTCTTTATTGAATATGAATATTGTCATATAGGTTTAATTCAATCAAAACTGTATACATATCTGATTCATTTAATTTATTGGCACCTAATTTTGTATTATTTATCAAGTGAAATTTATGCTCATTGAAACAAGATGGTGATAGATTAATCTCATGCTTTTAGCAAAGATAAGCATTGAAATCTCAGTATTGAAATTTGCCAGCAGTCCTGTAACTGTTTAACTTTATAATTCATAATACATTAATCATATCCTGATAGAATACCATTTGTTTACAATTCAATAGATATTAATCAACACATATCCAGGTATTACTTTCTCGTCAAACTACTTTTGTAATTATAGAGTTTTTGTATTCTTATTACACAGCATTTTAGTTTCTAAGCTTAAATCGGTTTCTAATGTGGACGGATCAACTACTACTTAAGATTAAACTAAATCACTTTTATTGCATAACGGAACAATTTATTTCAAAATTGTTAACTTGTTTACTTGAAATTGCTTGATGCCCTTTGTACTTTTATCGCATTATTTTGCCTCAATCTTTCCTCAGCAGTTGTATTTGTAATCTAGTGTGCTTTTATCATATCATACCGTTTCTACATTAACATCAATTTTATTGGCAGCGTACTTCTCTGTCTCTTGTATGTTTGAATGAAGTTCATTTTTTAAGATCTAACAAAGTCTGAGCATTTAAGACATTAATCTTGCCCTTGATGTCTATCATGATTGGATCATTGTTTATTCTCATATATCAAATAGCGCTGTCATCCAAATTAAACTTAGTCTAAAAGGTTACCATATTTTTATTAACTTCTTCAAAATCTATAATTACGAAGTGAAGCTTTAAAATTATTATTTTGCTTTTAAACTCTTCATCTAACTTTGTGTATCTTTCTCATGCTGCATCTATTCATTATTTATATCTTTCTCTAGTTCTAGTTGTAATTGCAGAATGTTGACATTTTCTATAGAATTGCTTATTTGCAACATGCCAGTCTCTACGGCATGTATTTCATCATTTATCTTCTGCTCAATGGCTTGTCTCTGTTTACCTCCAACAGCCTGTATAAAATTGTAAAGTGATAGAGAGATTATATCGTCTGCAACAGGATGAAACCGAACTGGATTTGCTTTATCAAAGACGCTTCACATGAACGTAAATGAAATGTTTATTTATAAATGGAAATTAGCAAGGAACGAATCTCACACCCTAGCCCGCACACTTACTTCCACCTCTCAAACACTTGAATATAATGTCAAAAATACTACTTTACTCGTGCGCACAAAGTTGAAAAACGATTATAACAAAATGACATCGTTCCTATAAAAATACGCTCAAAACATGATATTGGAGTAATTAATCATACATGGTCTTGTCGGCCAGGGGATACAATCAATGCATGGAATTTATCAACACGATTGAGACATTAATCTTTCAACATATTTGTTGATCAATAGGAAAGGATCACTCAAAAACCTCCTTATTCCGTACACTCGCTTGTCCAGACCCTTTAGCCCCTCACACTGATATAACCAAGATCGTCTCTCGAACCAACCTCACCATTAACTACAGTCTCCGGCTGCATAAACCTTCATAGTTGGACGATTCACTGGACCAGCTCTGTAGCTAAAGATTGCTTCCCTAACGTGGGCAGCTTTTTGACTCATCATCTGTTCCGTGATGATACAGACATGAGCTATTAATGTGATCATCGTGTTCACATCCATGGCCAGACAACTTGAAATAAAGCTGGTTCCATAGTTCCTACGCTTTGCACGTGCATCAGTGAGTGAATATAAATTGTTTCTAAATCGCCAAGGTAGAAACCAATATACCCATGGGTATATATGCCATAAAGGAACCTATCAAGATTTTCATCCATTTATAATAACTTGGCATTGTCGTACACGTAATTCTGTGGCATCGTCTCTGATAAGTAAATCTTGAATTGAAACAAATACGCTACAGTCATTCCGTGGACATCTATTATTTTCGAATTGTCATCTTTAATACTAATTTTTATTTTTTTTAAATCTGTGTACTTGCTTTTAATCTCCATAGCATGACATAAAGTCACCATAAAGTACAATTTTAACAAGCAGTGTCTAATAGAGTAGTGTAAGTCGAATTGAATTAATGTCTGTGCTTTTGATTTGGTTTAGGAAAATGCATACAAGCTTGTATCAAAATGCAATAAAATGTAACCGAAAAATAGCTCGTATCTGTATAGATCTTAGTCTAATACTTGATTTCATTGTGGATCACGAATACAGAAAGAACGGTCAGTATTTTCTGTTTCAATTCAAGTCAAGTTTCCAAGTTTTCTCTATCATCACTAAATTATACACTCTTTACCAATAAAACACAACCTAGTTAATACTGATTAGGAATCCCCCAGCATGCATATGCGGTAATATTATACATCCATGGCAGTCACATTTCCGGCAGAAATTTCTCGAGCAAAATTGTTCCGTGACATTTGTGAAATGTCATCAAACATTAATACGTTCGTCCTGTTCGTAAACAGAAGGCACCATTAAAGTATTTATCTGTCTGTCCCTTGTGTGTGTCTCTATATGTCTGTCTCTCACTCTCACACACAAATACAGAGGATAGTGAAATGATCAAGAATTTTAAACATGAAAAAAATTTCTGAGCTTTATAATGCTATGTTGAATGAATGGGATTACAACAGATTAATGGTTGATATTGTGATATTGCTTAAATAAAATAGAGGGGGGAGGGGTCGAGTGGCCGACTGGTTTAAAGCGCTGTCCGTTACGGATCACTGCCATTTCACCTTTGTCTGCGTGTGTTCGAGTCTAGGATTCGGCGAATGTGGATATGTGAGAAAGCTTACCAGCAGATTCTCGTGGGTCGGTGGTTCTTTCCGGTGATTTTCCGGTTTCTTCCTCCACCATTAATACTGGCTGCCATGGATAGCCTATCGTGTGCTGAAAAATGGCGTTAAGCCCAACAACAGCAACAGCAACAGTAAATAAAATAGTAATTCTTATATATTAAATCTATGGATAAAGCATTTGCAAACATTATTACCTTTGCTCTTTTATATTTTGCAAGGAAAAAATACCAGCATGGGAGGTTTACCGTGATATTACTTTTTAAGTATGTCTCCTCGTATGATTTCAACCACGGTTATTTCCCTTGCATCTAATCTTTATGCTGAGCTCCATGTTTTAGATAAACAATGTGATTTAAACTGAATGCCGTTTGCAAAACATACTTTTTGACAAAGGTGTTTGATACTAAATAATGGCTACTCGATTTCCTAGACCATTTTAGCGTTGTATTTAGGTCTAGCCGGCTTGTTATTATTTGGCGGACATAAACGTATGGAAAACATCGTTGAAAACACATTGCTGGAAAAGTTTAGGAAGGTCGAATGATGACTATTTCCTCACTTGGCAAGATTTTCTGAGCTAAATCAGTGACTTCCAATATTGCTTCTGTTAAGAAAACTTCAAAATCCATCTATTTTAATAGCACCACCGAGAATTAAACTAGGTATTGAAGTATGAATGAGCACGATCTGTTTGTGGGTGGGCTTTAATAAAGTAATTTTACAAGCCGTTTTACAGGAAACACGAAATGGGTGGCAGACTAAAATACTGGAATATAACAATTGTGCATATCGTATAATTACGTAAAAATAGCATATTGTGTAATTTCAGTTACCTTGGAGTGAGATGTACAATACATTCCCACCGTTAACTTTAGAATTCAGGCTAAATTAAACGACTGCACAAACATTTGTATACCTCAGCATACAGCTTAAATGTGCCGGTGTGTTCATCCAAAATTAAACCGATCGGTATGGAATGTTCACCTTCAAATAGCCTCTGAAAACCCATTGTTGGTACCGTACCTATGTTCTGGTACAGCATATACCTTACCAAAGAGATCTCTAGATATGCCAAAGATTCGCAAGCAAAACGTCTGCCATTAATGCTCTTACTTAAACTAGAATACACATTCAGTTAACTAATCATGCACGCAGTCGCTGTAAATTATCCTGGTATCTCAGTTATGAGATGGTCCTTCTGTCTGCTTTATATCTCCGTAATTGTTATTAGACTAATTTGACCAAGCAGTCAACCGGATAGAATGTATTTATTGCAGAAATAGAAGTATTTGAAAAGCTTTCACGTTGTAAAAGGAATCAAAAAAGTTGATGAAATATGGCTTTTGAGAGTTTTCAATGTAGTTGACAGATAGCTATAAATTCAGTCATAAAAATGTGCCCAAAAACGTTCATTGCAACACACACACACACACACACACACACACACACACACATATACATATATATATATATATATATATATATATATATATATATATATATATATATATATATGCAATAAACTGACGACGAACAGTACGAAACTAGTAACTAACTAGCCTATGATCTTTCGACTCTTAATGAGTCTTTTTCAAAGGCAAATACAAAACATATATATGACAAACAAATAAACACAAAAACGTTGTGTTTGTAAACCTCTACATGGCTGTCTTCACATGTGCTAAAACTATAAATACATCCAGCTTGTATAGACTAGTTGCGGAAATTGAAAACGTTGTATAATTTCCCAAGAGTCTACAAGCCAAAGCGACATTTATTTTTGCTTTTTGTACATATGTAGCGCAGATTATATCCCGGATATTTGATTCTATACCGGTTATTTTTATAGTAAAAAATGAAGGATAATAAGAAGATTTAGAAAATGTTAAAGTCTACTAGTGCATAGTTTTCATTTTCTAGTCTTCTTGGTTTAGACCGCTTGGTTTCAATGTTCTAAGGCTGCGTAGCCAGTATGATTCCTTTTCCTTCCTGGTTTCGGAACTCCAGCTGTGGTTGTTAGCAATAGCGATAAGTATTATATCACTGAAAGTGTGGCCAGGGGAGGAGAAGTGTTCTGCGACCGGGCTTCTGTACAGCTTTTTTGTCATCCAATCAGATCTATGAAGGTTTATCCTTTTGTGTAGCTTTTCAGTTTCTCCAACGTACTGAAGGCCACAGATCTTACATGTGATAAGATAAATCACATTCTCTGTTTTGCACGTTTTGTTTGGACGATGTATGTTTAGTTTTTCTTTAGTCACTGTGCTAGTGAATGTTTTGGTCTCTATCATATGTTGACAGGTTTTGCATCTTTTATCGCCACAGGGTCCAGATTGACTAGGTTGGTTTTGACTAGCGATTGGCGTTATCTTTGCCCTGACTAGGATGTCCTTTAGGTATTTTGGTCTCCGGTAAGCTACTACAGGTTTGTTCGGAAGTATTAGGTTTAGTATGTCTGACGATTGCACGGTTGGCCAGTGGTTTGCGATGATTTTACCTACTTTGGGATTGTCTGGGTGATAGGTCAGAATAAATGGTATCTTATCAACCTTTTCTTTCTGTCCATATCTGAGTAGGTCATCACGGTTTGTTTGTTTGGCCCTTTGGATTGCCTCCGCAATCAGGTCTTTGTCGTAGCCTCGGTAAATTAAATGTTTAGCCAGCTCTTCAGACCTTTCTAGGAATCTTTCATCGTCGGAGCAAATTCTGCGTATCTTCAGTGCCTGGCTATATGGAATGTTCTTAATGCAGTGTTTTGGATGACAGTTGGTTGGGAGGAGATACTGGTGTTTGTCGGTTGGTTTCGAGTAGATGTCTGTTTGTTTTCTACCAGTCTGGTTGTTGTGTCCAGGAAAACATGGTTTGAGTTGGAAATTTCTGCCGTGAATTTTATTGAAGGATGGAAGTTGTTTGCCTTTGATATAAAGTCATCCAGACTTTCTCTTCCATACTGCCACTTCATTTCTATATCATCGATAAAGCGTACCCACTGGTATGGTGTACGTTCAACCGATGCTAAGAGCTGACCCTCAAGTTTTCCCATGAAAATGTTAGCATACGAAGGGGCCATTTTAGTACCCATTGCAGTTCCATTGATTTGTAGGTAGTTTTCTTCATTATATTCAAAGTTTTTGAGTTTTAGGACAAGCTCCAGGAGTTGGACTATGAAGTGTGTGGGTGGATTGTTTACAGTTCTTATTTCCCATGCTTCGCTACATGCCTGTAAGCCTTCGTTGTGCGGTATGTTGGTGTACAAAGATGTGACGTCTAAGGAAGCAAGTAATGTATCTGGCAGTAATGGTTCACTAGCTTTGCTTTTTATGAGATAATCTGTCGTGTCTTGAAGATATGATGGTAATTTGTGGACATGTGGTCTCATAAAATGATCTAAATATTCTGATATCCTTTCTGTGGGGTGCCCGTTACCTGAGATTATAGGTCTGCCAGGGTTTTCTTGTCTTTTCATTTTGGATAGAAGATAAAATCTACCTGCTCTTGGGTTTTCTGGGCTTAAGTAGTTTTTCGTTTGCTGGTCTATGTGTCCGCTTTGGTACGCCTCGTCAATAACATTAGTGATGATTTTTGCATATTCCAGCGTTGGATCATGGTCCAGTTTTAGGTAGAACCTAGCGTCACTTAGTTGTCTACTTGCTTCACTAATGTAGTCTTCCCTATTCATAACGACAACAGCGGAACCCTTATCTGCAGGCTTAATTATAATGTCTGTTCTGCTTTTCAGTGAGTGCAGGGCATCTGTTTCTTCTTTTGTCAAATTAGAATATTTGTTAGTATGGTTGATATGTCTGGAAGTATCGTTTTCAACCGAGTTGATAAAAGCTTCCAGATTCGGAATTGAACTTTTTGGTGGGGTCCAGTTACTATTCTTTCTAAATGTGGGTTGGTCGCAGCTTATATTTTCCTTTGATTTGATTGTTGGTTGCAATGCAAAATGGGCTTTGAGTCTTAGTCGGCGGATTAACTCTTCGGTGTAATTCTTAAGCTTCCCTCTGTCGTATGTTTTTGGACGAGGACAGAAACTCAAACCTTTCGATAAAATTTTTATTTCTGCATAATGAAGAAAACTACCTACAAACCAATGGAACTGCAATGGGTACTAAAATGGCCCCTTCGTATGCTAACATTTTCATGGGGAAACTTGAGGGTCAGCTCTTAGCATCGGTTGAGCGTACACCTTACCAGTGGGTACGCTTTATCGATGATATAGAAATGAAGTGGCAGTATGGAAGAGAAAGTTTGGATGACTTCATATCAAAGGCAAACAACTTCCATCCTTCAATAAAATTCACGGCAGAAATTTCCAACTCAAACCATGTTTTCCTGGACACAACAACCAGACTGGTGGAAAACAAATTACACACAGACATCTACTCGAAACCAACCGACAAACACCAGTATCTCCTCCCAATCAGCTGTCATCCAAAACACTGCATTAAGAACATTCCATATAGCCAGGCACTGAGGATACGCAGAATTTGCTCCGACGATGAAAGATTCCTAGAAAGGTCTGAAGAGCTGGCTAAACATTTAATTTACCGAGGCTACGACAAAGACCTGATTGCGGAGGCAATCCAAAGGGCCAAACGAACAAACCGTGATGACCTACTCAGATATGGACAGAAAGAAAAGGTTGATAGGATACCATTTATTCTGATCTATCACCCAGACAATCCCAAAGTAGGTAAAATCATCGCAAACCACTGGCCAACCGTGCAATCGTCAGACATACTAAACCTAATACTTCCGAACAAACCTGTAGTAGCTTACCGGAGATAAAATACCTAAAGGACATCCTAGTCAGGGCAAAGATAACGCCAATCGCTAGTCAAAACCAACCTAGTCAATCTGGACCCTGTGGCGATAAAAGATGCAAAACCTGTCAACATATGATAGAGACCAAAACATTCACTAGCACAGTGACTAAAGAAAAACTAAACATACATCGTCCAAACAAAACGTGCAAAACAGATAATGTGATTTATCTCATCACATGTAAGATCTGTGGCCTTCAGTACGTCAGAGAAACTGAAAAGCTACACAAAGGGATAAACCTTCATAGATCTGATTGGATGACAAAAAAGCTGTACAGAAGCCCGGTCGCAGAACACTTCTCCTCCCCTGGCCACACTTTCAGTGATATAATACTTATCGCTATTGCTAACAACCACAGCTGGAGTTCCGAAACCAGGAAGGAAAAGGAATCATACTGGATACGCCGCCTTAGAACATTGAAACCAAGCGGTCTAAACCAGGAAGACTAGAAAATGAAAACTATGCACTGGTAGAATTTAACATTTTCTAAATCTTCTTCTTATCCTTCATTTTTTTACTATAAGAATAACCGGTATAGAATCAAATATCCGGGATATAATCTGCGCTACATATGTACAAAAAGCAAAAATAGATGTCGCTTTGGCTTGTAGACTTTTAGGGAATTATACAAAGTTTTCAGTTTCCGCAACTAGTCTATACAAGCTGTTTGTATTTATAGTTTTAGCACATGTGAAGACAGCCATATAGAGGTTTACAAACACAACGTTTTTGTGTTTATTTGTTTGTCGTATATATGTTTTGTATTTGCCTTTGAAAAAGACTCATTAAGAGTCGAAAGCGCATAGGCTAGTTAGTTACTAGTTTCGTACTGTTCGTCGTCAGTTTATTGCATCTATTTTAATTAATCCCTGACACACGTGATCCCTTGGTGGATCCAGTACGCTTGAAAGGGTTGTTATTCGCCATATGATTTGTATTCTTTATATATATATATATATATATATATATATATATATATATATATATATATATATATATATATATATATATAATCAACTTCAGTAAGACATTACATATTACATATAGTTAACCACAAAGGACTACTGATTAGATGATAGATTTCAACATTAAATTCATCAAATGATGCAAGGATTTGTAACGACGAAACCCCATGGACTTCCAAATTTTCATCTCCTTGCTTTATAATTCGCTTCGTTAAATTTTATTTTGGGATTTTAAATTCTGGACGGGCTTTGTAGTGCCATATATCGTTTTAGTTTTTGGTTACGTGATTCCGCCTGGGTATACATACGGGCCAACTGTAGCTGTTATAGTGGTGTATTAGGAAGCGGCGTAGAGTGAAGACGTCCCCTGCAGTGTAGCAGCATAACCACCCCGCCAGAGCAAGCACACTTGGTGGTATTCTGTTGGATAGGAGAGAGCCAGGTTAGAGACAAGGTCTGTAATCGATCAGCAGCCAGGTGCTACAAGTCCTGTCCTAGGGAACGCAAAACGATTGTTTCAATACACGTTTCGACTGAAGATAACTCTTCTTTAATCATTTCGCACTGTCGTCTCTCTCTATCGATCTCGAGCGGACAATGACGCGACACTGCGACCAGTCGATGACTGCGACCCAGTCGGCGACCGTATGAAGACCAGTCGGCGACCCTGAGACAAGTCTGCAAAACAGTCGGCGACCAGAGGTAGACCAGTCGGCGACCATGAGACAAGTCTGCCACCCAGTGGGAGACCAGAGGACGACATTGTCGGCAACCAGGGAAAGACCAGTCGGCGACCTGCGACAAGTATGCAATCCAGTCGGTGACTGAGACCGAGACAGCGAAACAGTCGGCGACAAATTCGGTGATCCTGCGACAAGTCGGCGCCCAAATCAGCGATCCGACGACAAGTCATCGACTGCGACCAAGTCAGCGACCGAGACAGTGACATAGTCGGTGACAGCGACCAAGTTAGCGACCCTGCGACAATGAAGATATATTACAATACTAGCTAATATTGTTCCGACAAGTACTATATATCTTCATTACAATGGAAAGTTATGAAAAGATGTTTTAATAATAATAATAATAATAATAATAATAATAATAATAATAATAATAATAATAATAGCTTTATTATTATTATTGTTATTATTATTATTATTATTATTATTATTATTATTATTATTATTATTATTATTATTATTATTAATTTAAAGCCATTGTGGAAGAGTATTGAGGAAAACTGACTCAGAAAACTTACAAGAAAAACCTTATAGGCAAGATCGTCGGTTAGACCAAATTTGCGATTTGTTGATAATCTTTTATTTAACTTAATATTTCAGTATTTTGAGGAATTTGAAAATTGAGATTAAATTATTGGCGATATGGCCTTTCTGGTTGTTTAATACCTTTCTTTTGTCTTGCCCAGATAAAGTATGGCATAAATCTTGCATGTCAGGATATAAACGAAGGTTTTACTGACACATCAAAATTTTGGCTGAAATTTGAACTACCTCCTCAATGAACTATTGAATGTGATAGTTTCGAGCATTTGCTTACAGACTGGTCAATGCGTATCGTGTCATACTGCTTACGTCTAGGAAGATCTCTTTCATGCCAAGAACACATGTAATATGCCGCGGTAATTCGGTGAAATATTATAAAAGGGTTAAGAACATTCTTTGATGTCTTAGGTTCGTACCTGAGTGGACTAATATATATATATATATATATATATATATATATATATATATATATATATATATATATATATATATATATATATGTATATATTTATATATATATATCTCTTTATATATATATATATATATATATATATATATATATATATATATATATATATATATATATATATATATATATATATATATATATTAGTTGAAGAAAAATATGTTTTGTACTAATATAGGAATAGAAGCGTCTGCCTGAAGCAAATTCATACCGAATTTACCGAGTTTGGTAGATCTTTTGCGTGCCATATAGCATATTTCCAACAGAAGTCAAATTATTAAAACCATTTTAATGGTAATTGAATTACTGCGGACAACTCCAGGTAGAGAGAGAGAGAGAGAGAGAGAGAGAGAGAGAGAGAGAGAGAGAGAGAGAGAGAGAGAGAGAGAGAGAGAGAGAGAGAGAGAGAGAGAGAGAATTAAGGAGGTGATCAAAGAGAGGATAAGAGACACACTGCTCTTTCATAGGTCACACAAGTCTGAAAGCTAGAAATTTTGCATTAGCTTTTTTTTTTATAACAGAATTTACCGGAACTGCGTAAAATAAGTGGGAAAAACCGAAATTATACTCCTCTGAGTGTTTAAATATTTGTTTTTGTTGTTGTGGAGTCTAACGCCATTTTTCAGCACACGATAGGCTATACATGGCGGCCAGTATTAATGGTGGAAGAAGAAACCGGAAAATCACCGGAAAGAACCACCGACCCACAAGAAGCTACTGGCAAGCTTTTTCACATATTACTCATTCGCCGAATCCTAGACTCGAACACACGCAGACAAAGGTGAGATGGCAGTGGTCCGTAACGGACAGCGCTTTAGACCACTCGGCCACTCGGGGCCCCTTAAATATTTGTAAGAATGCTGAAAAATGTATATACAAGCTAAATCGGTTGATTTGACCAGGTTGGTTCTTCGTTAGCATTAGTAGATGTCCGCTAACTATTTGGATATAATAAGATAAAAACAAAATACCCGACAGTTGTAAATCTGATCAATTTTCGCTTCTTAACTTTTGAATACAGATAAGGACTAATTAATAGTAATAAAGTATTGAAATAAATACGTATGTGCGAATTCTATCGAAAGATGATGATTGTCTTATTGCACACGAAAATAACATATATGTTAAATGATTTCTACTTTATCAAAGAGATCACAACACCTAGAAGGACATAAAGATGCATGTAAATACATAAGCAAACAAACAACTGAAGATATAATAAAACCTGTTCATGCTAATCAGGTCTACCGCCCAGTATTATATAACTAACGTAGAGTCGACATAATAGCTTTAAAACGATTGTTTAGTTTAGTGTGAGCATATTCCCGGGCTTTCGGAGAGAAATTCACACCAGGAAAAGCTATATTTACACAGACTAAAGTTTTTAACGAAAGCAAAAATAATGAAGAACAAATCCCAGTGCAAAGGCGTTCATTCAGACGGTGAAGTACATTTTAAATTAGGAATTTTATAAGTAACAAAACCATCAACAATCTGAAACAGTTTTTTTTAGGCAGAGAATGAAATTGTAAGATTAATGATAAAGTATACGAAATATAAACGGCTTAAAACCCGGAAATAATTGAACTTTCCATATTATTCTCCCTTCACATGTCCAGCTCTCATAAAAGTTTTGAAACATATGAGGTAGTGGAACTGCTCCAGATGAAGTAAGAACATTAAAAGAGATTTTCAGATATTTTCACTATGGAAAATTAATCCAGAATGGCATGGCACAGTGGTAAATCGGAATGAATCCTAAGAGGATTATATCTAAAAGCATTCTGACCGCGACAATAAATGATTGTACATTATATTTTTAATACTATAGCGTCCTCAATATACTCCACGAATTTATTTTATTAATAACAAATGACTCTCCTTGAATTAGACACGTAAAAAAAGAGATACTTTACAGCTAAATGACAGTTTAAATGTTTATTCTTATTATTTAATATCATAAAAACGCCATGAAGAAACACATGTAATATGCAAGTACATAACCTTTTTATGTGTATTCAATAAATCTCATATCCATCAACATCAAGTAGTTAAAATTTAATATTATTCACCTATTATGAAAGAATAGAAATATTAGTCATTTCCTAAAAGTTTCTCGATTCCGTATTATCATCCACTTAAACGAGGCTTGAACTACTTTTCCGTCGATATTTCCCGGTTACAACTGAAGCGCAAACAACTATGTCATAGCCTCATTTGAGATTGAAAAGTAAACGAGTCTTTGTAACAAATCTATAAAGATAAAACAATCTGTATGATCACAATGTAACAAACTGTCAAAACAGTGACGTCATTCCCAGAGCCACCAAGGCCGGTTGTAGTATGGCACCTCAGACAACCTTAGTCAATAATAGCTGTCGAAATCTTCGGTGATACAAAATTTCAGAACTGCACAATAATTGTAAATCACACACACACACACACACACACACACACACACACACACACACACACACACACATACACACACACGTGTGTGTGTATCTTAGACCCCTCTAAGAATTCATATTACTAACATTGGTGGTAGTGAAAATTAGTGACTTCTTTTATGCACTTCAATTGTAGGCTGCGATACTCAAGCGGTTATTAGAAGATAAATATGATCAATATACAATTAGGTTCAATATTTGGTTGAAGTTCGTATTAAAATGGTTTTAATATTTAAACCGTTTCCTTGGCTTTAAAGAAAATCATGGTGATTTTATTAAAGTATCTGAGAAATGATACGAATACAATCATTAACATGGTACATCGTTTTTCATCAGAATATCTGGATGTTAATTCAACGCTTCACATCTCGTAATCATCCGGAGAATTAAATACTGGCAGATATATATATATATATATATATATATATATATATATATATATATATATATATATATATATATATAAAGAATACAAATCATATGGCGAATAACAACCCTTTCAAGCGTACTGGATCCACGAAGGGATCACGTGTGTCAAGGATTAATTAAAATAGATGCAATAAACTGACGACGAACAATACGAAACTAGTAACTAACTAGCCTAAGGGCTTTTGACTCTTCATGATTCTTTTTCAAAGGCAAATACAAAACATATATAAGACAAATAAATAATTACAAAAACGTTGTGTTTGTAAACCTCTACATGACTGTCTTCACATGTGCTAAAACTATAAATACAACCAGCTTGTATAGACTAGTTGCCGAAACTGAAAACGTGGTATAATTCCATTAAAAGTCTACAAGCCAAAGCGACATCTATTTTTGCTTTTTGTACATATGTAACGCAGATTATATCCCGGATATTTGATTCTATACCGGTTATTCTTATAGTAAAAATTGAAGGATAAGTAGAAGATTTAGAAAATGTTAAATTCTACTAGTGCATAGTTTTCATTTTCTAGTCTTCCTGGTTTAGACCGCTTGGTTTCAATGTTCTAAGGCGGCGTATCCAGCATGATTCCTTTTCCTTCCTGGTTTCGGAACTCCAGCTGTGGTTGTTAGCAATAGCGATAAGTATTATATCACTGAAAGTGTGGCCAGGGGAGGAGAAGTGTTCTGCGACCGGGCTTCTGTACAGCTTTTTTGTCATCCAGTCAGATCTATGAAGGTTTATCCTTTTGTGTAGCTTTTCAGTTTCTCCGACGTTCTGAAGGCCACAGATCTTACATGTGATGAGATAAATCACATTCTCTGTTTTGCACGTTTTGTTTGGACCATGTATGTTTAGTTTTTCTTTAGTCACTGTGCTAGTGAATGTCTTGGTCTCTATCATATGTTGAAAGGTTTTGCATCTTTTATCGCCACAGGGTCCAGATTGACTAGGTTGGTTTTGACTAGCGATTGGCGTTAGCTTTGTAAATAATCCACCCACACACTTCTTAGTCCAACTCCTGGAGCTTATCCTAAAACTCAACAACTTTGAATTTAATGAAGAAAACTACCTACAAATCAATGGAACTGCAATGGGTACTAAAATAGCCCCTTCGTATGCTAACATTTTGATGGGAAAACTTGAGGGTCAGCTCTTAGCATCGGTTGAGCGTACACCATACCAGTGGGTACGCTTTATCGATGATCTAGAAATGAAGTGGCAGTATGGAAGAGAAAGTCTGGATGACTTCATATCAAAGGCAAACAACTTCCATCCTTCAATAAAATTCACGGCAGAAATTTCCAACTCAAACCATGTTTTCCTGGACACAACAACCAGACTGGTGGAAAACAAATTATACACAGACATCTACTCGAAACCAACCGACAAACACCAGTATCTCCTCCCAATCAGCTGTCATCCAAAACACTGCATTAAGAACATTCCATATAGCCAGGCACTGAGGATACGCAGAATTTGCTCCGACGATGAAAGATTCATAGAAAGGTCTGAAGAGCTGGCTAAACATTTAATTTACCGAGGCTACGACAAAGACCTGATTGCGGAGGCAATCCAAAGGGCCAAACGAACAAACCGTGATGACCTACTCAGATATGGACAGAAAGAAAAGGTTGATAGGATACCATTTATTCTGACCTATCACCCAGACAATCCCAAAGTAGGTAAAATCATCGCAAACCACTGGCCAACCGTACAATTGTCAGACATACTAACCCTAATACTTCCGAACAAACCTGTAGTAGCTTACCGGAGACCAAAATACCTAAAGGACATCCTAGTCAGGGCAAAGATAACGCCAATCGCTAGTCAAAACCAACCTAGTCAATCTGGACCCTGTGGCGATAAAAGATGCAAAACCTTTCAACATATGATAGAGACCAAGACATTCACTAGCACAGTGACTAAAGAAAAACTAAACATACATGGTCCAAACAAAACGTGCAAAACAGAGAATGTGATTTATCTCATCACATGTAAGATCTATGGCCTTCAGTACGTCGGAGAAACTGAAAAGCTACACAAAAGGATAAACCTTTATAGATCTGATTGGATGACAAAAAAGCTGTACAGAAGCTCGGTCGCAGAACACTTCTCCTCCCCTGGCCACACTTTCAGTGATATAATACTTATCGCTATTGCTAACAACCACAGCTGGAGTTCCGAAACCAGGAAGGAAAAGAAATCATACTGGATACGCCGCCTTAGAACATTGAAACCAAGCGGTCTAAACCAAGAAGACTAGAAAATGAAAACTATGCACTAGTAGAATTTAACATTTTCTAAATCTTATTATCCTTCAATTTTTACTATAAGAATAACCGGTATAGAATCAAATATCCGGGATATAATCTGCGTTACATATGTACAAAAAGCAAAAATAGATGTCGCTTTGGCTTGTAGACTTTTAATGGAATTACACAACGTTTTCAGTTTCCGCAACTAGTCTATACAAGCTGGTTGTATTTATAGTTTTAGCACATGTGAAGACAGCCATGTAGAGGTTTACAAACACAACATTTTTGTATTTATTTGTTTGTTGTATATATGTTTTGTATTTGCCTTTGAAAAAGACTCATTAAGAGTCGAAAGCGCATAGGCTAGTAAGTTACTAGTTTCGTACTATACGTCGTCAGTTTATTGCATATATATATATATATATATATATATATATATATATATATATATATATATATATATATATATATATATATATATAAAGGTTACTGCATTTTTATGGGAAATTATGAATGAGATTTTCGGATGGATATACTGCACGACGGTGGGAGTGCAGTATATCCTTTCGACAACACGAGTTCATATTTTCCCATAAAAATACAGTAACCTTTTTATTATATGCTCATTTCTTATTCTTCCCAAGAATTAAATATATAAACAAAAATACACCGAAAGAAACAAAGTAACTAAATGTAAGTCGTATTCCGAATTAAAGACATAAGCGTTGATGGATCATTATACAACATTATTAATGAGCGCATAACTCCGCCTAGATAAATATGAAGTTCGTTGTGCGCTAGACGTAAGTTTCGAAAAAAAATGGCGCTTGCTCTACTTAAAAATTGAAAATTTGAGTAATATTGTTGGTGTATACGCATTGCAACAACTTTTCCATTTGATCTGGAATGAATACCTTTTGGTATATATGTCGATTCACCGCAATTTTTTGATTATGGTCTGGATTTATCTACATGAAGTGACTTTTATCGGTTTCCAGCAGCGTCTGCCATTTTAATGTTTTGAATTGTGTTGACATCGGTATGCGTGTTTCTTTTCTGTCATTAAATGATTCAGATCACAATGTGGGAAAATTATGAAGCCTTTCCATTGCAATTATCGAAAACACGCTGTGGAATTTAATGTTTATTTCATTTTGAGTGCAGTAAGAGGATGTAGCTACACTTGGAATATACTCAGAATTACAGTGCAATTTCAAAATGTGTAATCAATCTTGAGAACCCATGACATGGCTCATCTAATTCAGATTTACAGACCTACGAAAATATATTTTTTGAGGAAATTCAGGATGTAAAATTGTAAGTATGTTTTTGGCCATTTTTATTAACAGCTAAAGAAGACAGATTATGTGTATAACTTGCGTTTTATTGTGAGGAACCTGTATAGCGTCAATATATAGTTAAATTTGAAACATTGTATCAAAAAAGTAAACGCAGAATGTGCCAAAGCAGTTTGTATGTGGCCGTCTATGAAATATATGCTTTAGTTCATTCATAAAACAATTGTTTAAAAAATTTGTTGTGCACGTGGGATAGAGTATAAAGGTGCACGATTCTGACAATGTAAAAGTTAACGGAGAAAAAGATGAGCATATATAAAACACACACACACACACACACACATACATATATATATATATATATATATATATATATATATATATATATATATATATATATACATACATATATAAATATAAATATATATATATATATATATATATATATATATATATATATATATATATATATATATATATATATATATAGCATGCATGCTGTATAAATGATATAGCATGAGATGTATAAATTTTTCATTGAAAGGAAACAAGGCTGGTTGAGTTTCCTTTCAATGAAACATTTATGCAACGAGTAGTATATGATTGGTACATGCGTATATACGATACATATATTTTATTTATATCACATACAAATACACATATTTGCCCTTTGAATGGAGTTCAGATGCAAATGTGTATTGATCGAGTGAATGAACTCTTCACATCACTGCCCAGCGTGTCAGCTACAAAACGTAGTTCTATTCCTTCGTGGCTATTTGCTATCACCTTTGCTTATGGATTAGTTGATTGTTTTCATTATTTATTTTTTTTTCTGCACATTGCTAAAATCAATATAATACTATCTTATGATTTAAACATGAAAGGTGGTTTTAACGAAGGACTCAGAGCAATATATATATACATGGTTAGCTGCGCCATTAACATGCACTCTCACTTATTAAGGTACCGTCACAAGGAAATTAATCTGAGCGAAATTACGAACCAACTAGAGGTTATTAAATATTATATATGTAGAGTTGATCTAAGTCATTATTCTGCTTTAATAATAGTATTACCGATCATAAAACTCTCTCTCTCTCTCTCTCTCTCTCTCTCTCTCTCTCTCTCTCTCTCTCTCTCTCTCTCTCTCGTCCGTTTGACTTTTAAAACTCTCTGTATATATCTCTCTATGCCTCCCTCATGATTTGATCTCGGTTTGACTTAATTTTAACGCCCTTCATATGTCCAGAGCCAGCGTGGGATGACACCAGCGAAATTCTTCTACGCTTGTCTTTTGATATATTTTCACCCGTATCTTGATAAGATGAGAGAGAGAGAGAGAGAGAGAGAGAGAGAGAGAGAGAGAGAGAGAGAGAGAGAGAGAGAGAGAGAGAGAGAGAGGGGGGCCTTTGGACATTTTGATATTTATTTGTTTCAGAACATTATAATACCCTTAAGAAACAGCAGCAGCAACAACAACAATAAAACATTAGATACATTACAGTTTTGCCTAGCAATTCACAGAGAAAGTTACCGTATAATGTGTACAGGATTTAAAACTTTGTATCATATGAAAGAAAATCAAGGTATACAGGAATCATTATAGAGAGTTAAAAACATACAGAACAGAAAGTGTTATCCCTGGAAACTATAGAAGAACTCTTGATAATAGTAGGCAGAATTAATATTTAATATAAATAATACTATCCTACAGGTTAGAAGCTTTTCATTCGTCCTCTACGGAAACTCGAACATAAGCAGCCGGGTAAACGACACACATCGCCTAGCCTGCACACACCAGCCCATATTTCATCACGATTATGCACGGGTCACCATCCATAAAATGATGCTACAAAATCGGTGTTATATGCAGACACACTCTCATGACGACCTAGTAATTAATTCTCAAATATCTCTGTAATAAATATTAAGTCTGCATACTATATATATATATATATATATATATATATATATATATATATATATATATATATATATATATATATATATATATATGTATGTCTGCATACTATATATGTATGTATGTATGTATGTATGTATGTATGTATGTATGTATGTATGTATGTATGTATGTATGTATGTATGTATGCATGCATGCATGCATGCATGCATGCATGCATGCATGCATGCATGCATGCATGTATGTATGTATGTATGTATGTATGTATGTATGTATGTGTGTGTGTGTGTGTGTGTGTGTGTGTGTGTGTGTGTTTTACAATTTCCTGCCAGTTTTGTTTCGGCAGGTAATGCGCTGTTAATGGCCAATATATTTAAGGCTTTTAAAGACGTGTTCTACCCAGCCAATCGCAATGATCTCTGCTAAGGACTATGGCGTGAGTCGTGCAAATTTCCTTCACGGGTGCGGACGTATTTTCTTTTTCTGTATAATTTTTTTCTTCGTTGTTATCGGTTCACGGTATTAGATCTTCCTCGTTTCCTGGAATTTTGACCCTAATGAATCGTCCTGAAAAGTTAAGCAATTATTACATTAACTTGTTTCCATTCCATCAATTCTGCTAACCTTTCTTTCGTTATGCATTTCATCACACTTGCATTTGGTTTTTCCATCTGTAAAAGATTGCAGCGTTATTTTGAAATTCGAAATAGACAATTTAGATCAACATTACTATTTTCTTTTCTTTGTTGCTGGTCATTTTTGTTCTTTTCCCTTTCCTCCTTTTTGTGTCTCCCAGAAATGCAGCAAGCTTAATTTTTTGCTGTATCTCTGTTTATGGGGGTTGCAGCCTCAAACAATTTCTATATTATACATTAGGTCTTATTGTTCAATTTCTTAGCACGTTAAATATATATATATATATATATATATATATATATATATATATATATATATATATATATATATATACTTTGTCCAAATAGTTATGTTATGCTGTAAATACACAGCAAATGCTTGGTTGACTAATACTATTTATGTTCAATACAGTCACGAATGTGGCCAGCACCAAACACAACGTTTGTCTTTATTTTTTATTATGTACCTGTATACTAACTTTGTATCATTTACACGACTGGCCTAAAAAATTTTGTCTTTTCACTCTATCTTACTTTCGATTCTATCGATCTCGGAAAAGAGTAGGCTGGTGTGTGCACATTTAATTTTTTAATCTCATCCAAGACGTTAATAATATAGAACCCCGTGTTTTCAAACACTTTCTTTCTGAAAACAATTTGCACCCTTCTTCCACATGTCTAAGAACACACACACACACACACACACACACACACACACACCCCCTCATACACACAGATATATATATATATATATATATATATATATATATATATATATATATATATATATATATATATATATATATATATAACGTATTTAAGTTCTCTAGACTCAAGGGTTCGTATTTTAGGATAAGGTCATTCTTATAAACATGCTGCAAAGTTTGAAAACATTGAGACGTACTTTTATTGACGTAAACATATTTATGTGGGCATTGTCGAAGGCCATACTGATCTAGTTCATGACTTGCTGGCTGTTGAAATACTTGATTATGTTGACAAGCTTGTGTTCTAGAATGGATATTCAACCGTCTTTTGCTTTTTGAAACTGCTTCTAAATTTTTTTATATAAGAGATGATTTACTGAAAAGTATGGTTCCTAGCATTAACATCAGATTTACGTGAGCAATACAGCTTTATCGTTTGAGATGTTTGATTGATTTTTTGTTTCATATATTCATTGAAATTACAAATTGCTCAGATATTTAGATTAAGAAGATGTAATGGAAGTAATGTGAATACATTTATAGACAGTTTGACTTCTATCATTGTGATATAATAAGAGTATAGGCACATTAAAACAATTGAGTGAACTTCAATTGGGATACAAATGGAACTAATATGGGTTATTTGACAGAACGCTAAGGACTATTTATAATTTAATTCATTCTACTGCAAGTTATTTTTATTTGTTTTTCCTTTGTATTTTTGGAAATAAATTATATTTTGAATTTTACAAATCCTCTTTGTTTCGATCTTTTTATTACTTATGTTAAGACCATATAATCGAAACTTTAGGTGCTCGTGCAAATGCTAGCCAATGGAAGAGAAATACGTACGCAATTTAACTTTAAAGAATTGGCATTGATAAATAAAAGACATTATTCCCATTGTTACACAAGTTAATGTTTTGATGTTAACTGAAATATTAGGATGGTACTCCCATTAAAGAAAAGGAAGCATATACAGATTTTGAGGATATGTCTGAAAATTTAAAATGTCCAAGAGAGCATTGGCCTTTGTTATTACAAAGTGTATTTCCTGACAATGCTAGTGAAATCTATACTTCATTCTCGGTAGAATAAAGTGGTACATACGATGTGGTTAAGGAATATATATTATAGGGTTACTAGATGGTGCTTGAGGCATATCGCTCAAGATTTAGGAATTGTTGGCCAGACCTATTTCTGGTTTGAATGGAACAAAGAACAACTATTTGATTGGTGGTGTAAAGCCAATAGAGATGATAAAGATTATGTTAATAACATATATTTCATATTTACTGAAGATTTCAGGAGTTTCATCTAAAGTGAGAAAGGTTGTAACTATAGCTAGTACAGATCATGATAATGACTATTCATTGACACAAAGTTTCATTGTCAATAAATCTTTCTCTCAGAAGGTGTTTGCAAACCAAACCTATTTTCAGTCTCTTGAAATTAATTCACAGTCTCAAACTAAAACAACTTTTAGAAATAAATGTTGACAAGACTGACCAGCAGCCATTGTCTTTTCCTACGTGTACTTAATTTAAGAAAAAAGGCGCTCTTTTCCCAGTTATTATAGGCTGAAACACTTGCAACATATTTGACACAACCCTGCAACAGATACTCTTATTTCTAACAAGGTCAAGGTCACGGTAATGTATATGACAAAGGCCGTGATCATCTCTTGTTGCAGGCAGCCTTAGTTTTTATGCAGGAGTGACTGAGTGGCACTCAGGAGAAAAGGTTGAATAAAACATTAATGTGAATTCCCTTTGGTCTACAGAAAATGATCCGTTAAAGGTTACCTGGGTCATTCGTGGCCAAACCAGTAAAGTATGCCAAAAATGCAACCGGAATAGCAGACGGCCATGCCAGCACACACACAATCTTAGTCACATTGCAACAACCAGGGTTATTCCTATGACTGACATGTTCAAACTCTACACGTGCCCTCTGGATGTTATCCAGCATTGCCGCAGATGTGAACTTCAACATGTTTCCCTCTCGAGTAACAAGCGGCTGCGAGGAATCGCTAAAGACTTTGGTCGCCAAATCGTCTTGGTTTTCTGTGTAATTGCTGCAGACAGTGATGATCTCTAGATGTTTCGGAAGCAGAGACCATCGTCCAGTATAAACTGCTCCACAGGTTTATGGTCCAGTATTTTGTCATTTACTTTTCAAAAAACCAAACGGTCGTGCATAATCCTCCAAGGATCCAGGTGTGGTGATTATTGCACTCAACAATACGCCGCTTACAGAGCGATAGTACTTGGAAAGTGTTTGGCTAGGCGTGGCCGTTGTAGACGATGAGTTTTATTGCAGGTCGACTGCACGCTGTAGGAGTCTTTCCAGGTGGGCGACGTCGTTCAATAAACCAAGAAGGTTAAAGTTCTGCTTCACGGTATCTACTGTCTGCTATACTGTCTCAAGCGGAGAAAACTGACGCTTGCACCTTTCTCCTTTAATCTCTACATGGGTATTCAATTTTGATGGGTACGTGCCTAATACTTTTTATCAAGGAATAATCATGCCTAATATGTATGTACCTTAGGAGTCTTATTGCCAATAATATATTCATATCTCCATTAATTACTGTAAAACAAGCACGCACTGCCGAAAACGTATGTCACACCACATATGAAGCACGCGGGGAGCAAAACATGGCTTCGTACCTAAAAATGTTTTCTGTTTTTTGACAAAATATCTTTTGTAATCCCCTAAACATTATTTTTGGCAGCAACTAATACTAACAACCGTCAAACACTTGCAGCAATTTCATTGTTTCATTTTGAATAAGTATGTCCATGGCGAAATATTTCTTCTAAACAAAAAAAATAAAGGTAGAGACGTTCTAAAGCATATCGGGCTCGCGAGAGGGTTGATCAGCCCTTTTGTATCCCTGGAGTCTACCAACGAGAAATAATCGTCTTTTTCAAAAGTATGCCTTTTGTCCTTTACGAGGCACGGCAGATCGTATTGAAAGAAAATTTTGTTTGCTTTTGGTCTCCATTAAAGTAGGAAATTTAAATAAAAGTACTGTTAATGTTTGCACTTTATCTCTCTTTCGGAGCACATCTTCCACAAGAAACTCAATTGTCTTCTAAAAGTAACATTTGGATACTAAATTGAAATCGCTGTTTAAGAAGTTTTATAACGTGTGTAACATGTAACTTTTTCAAGAATAATTTCGTTTGGAACATAGTCATGACCGTTACATTTTAAAATAAGACGTAAGTAAACGTTTGCTAATGTTCTGACCAAAGTAATTCTTTTAAGGTTTTAAAATAGGATGAGATTTAGCAAGGTGGAATAAAAAGTATATGTTAGTGGGCACAACTCAGATAAGTTGAGGGTAGTTTACTTTTTGAAGCCGAATCAAGAAAATGTACATCATATGGCCATGTATTCTTATAATCGGTGTTTCCTTGATAGAAGGATGTTTACAACAATTAAATGAATTAAATACAAACTCCAATAAAAATAACACTCCTCCCCCCCAAAAAAACCACCCCCCCCAGACAATCAAGTCAACAAGCAGAAATACAAAGAGACAAATGCATCAACAACAACTAAACATAAGAAGGCCACCTTTTATCATTTACTTATTTAACTCTTTCCGGTGACAAAGCCTTAACACAAGAACCAGTTTCAGGACGAAAATATGTCTCAAATAAAACGGCATATGTAAGTACCGTGTTCATCTAAGGAATATATCAAAGAGGCAGATGCTCATTTGTTTAGCCACTGGAGGTATTTAAGTATCATTTGTGATAACGACACTCTTCATATTAGTCCGAATGATTGAAAATCAAATCATAATTTTCAATTATTGTCTTTACTTTAAAATAAAGTTCAGGAGCTACATTTTACAAGAATAGTATTTGCTTAGTCGTGATTCAACAGAGTTGCATCCACATGATAAATTATATCTACGAAATTTCCTCTAATACGTAGACTATCAGTCGTGCAAAACATATTACCTAAAATCATATTTCCATTTAGGCATTTGCAGAGATTGTTACGACTCTACGGTCACAAACTAACATACAGAAAAGAGCAGATATAACAATTTTCGTAAAACTTAACAAACAAGTTAATTAAATCTAGGACAGAGGAACAAAGTCAAAACTAAGTTATTTGTTTTTCTAAGACATAAAAACATCGCAGAAGAATTGGTTAGACACAGCAGTCGCATGCATGAAATATTTCATTTGATAAACAAATCTCTGTTTCAAAGTACCACTCTAAAGGCAGATACTTGCATATATTTCTTATCTATTTCTTGTTAGCATAAAGAACTTTTATGTGGTTATTTGGAGATGTGGCATATAAATTACAGTGATAGTTCATATTAAACCAGTGATAAGAAGTTATCTTTTAGCTTAGATCATACGCGTTTGAGTGTGAAGTCAAATCTGGCAAACTCATCCATATCTGAAACAATTATTATCCTTCAAAACACCAAAAGGGTCAAGCAGATATTTCAGCCGCAAAACCTTAAAGTAATTGTAAAAACATATTTTGTTTCTCAATATTGAAATTGTTAACTATTAATACATTGTCGAAAAAGGTATCACGATTAAGGTGTCCACCATGAATATGAATTATATTGATTCATAACTGATCCATTGGTTTTAATGCCCTTGCAAGCAGTATGATTACGAACGTATTACAAGTGTTAATATAAATAGTCCATTTAATTTTGCTAAGCATCAACTATGCAGTTAAATTTGGATGAATCCACATTGTATGTATGCATGCATGCATGCATGCATGCATGCATGCATGCATGCATGCATGCATGTATGTATGTATGTATGTATGTATGTATGTATGTATGTATGTATGTATGTATGTATGTATGTATGTATGTATGTATGTATGTATGTATGTATGTATGTATGTATGTATGTATGTATGAGTTATAATTGTATAATTGTCAGTAACCAAATATCAATATTCTAAAGACACGTACACAAAATAGAATATATGTATTTCGAGATAAACAAATACAGACAAAACTCAATTATAGAAACTCAGAAGCTGTAGGGTAGACAGGCTGCGAATCCATATGTTAACTGGCTATATGATTTTTATTTCTTCTTTATCGATATATTGCTGAACTTTAAAGCTGTGTTTGTTTTTCAAAAGCAATTGCCTATTTGTTTGAATCAAATCTGCTAGTAAATCCAAACAGATGTTTTGCTAGAAAAAGAGTAGAAAGAGAATGAAATAGTAATAAAACAATATAACAGAAATAAATAAATGTTTATTAATTTATGATCTTCGTTTCATAGAGCTGTACAACACGTTATCAATCGTGTCTGTGTTAAACATGGATTCAAGAGGAAACATTTTACATGCACAGGTCATATACCTTGGTAGAATTTTAATATTATGGAGATAATGATGAACTGCTACAGAACAATTTAATTTTATTATACGTATGTATATATGTCTTGATAAATCAAAATTTATTTTAACAACTGTGCACGATTTGTTAATCGAATGTTTAACATAGTTGGTAAACTGTTAACACATTGTATCCAATTTTAGATATCTTAACAAAGCTATATATCCCACACATAATTCTCCGAATGCCAAAGTAGAACTCGAACATGAGTACATTGCTGCTTCCAAGTTGTATAATGTTTGCCCCCATCTTCCAGGACAGGCGTAGGTTTAATGTCAACCTGTAGGAGTAAATAATCTCACCTATCTATGAAAAGAATGTCGACAAATGCTGGTAGTTAAACTGACAAAAAGTATCAAATGACATCTGGCTTCCAAATCAAATAATTACAATATCGGATCACAAAATCATTGAATTTATAATTATGATAATCAGCTACAACCTCTGGTCTAGATTTAGTACCGTTTCGGCATCGACTAAATTTTTTTTAAGACGAATATCTAACAACTGGAATTGGCCTTTTTCTGCCGTATCTAATGTGGTGAATGTTCATAGTGGAATCAGCACACTTTGCCTTGGAAATGTTTAAACTGTGTCATGGAAATTTGTGTAGATGGCGAGTCATAAAATAATTTCAATCAGAGATCCAGTGTTGAAAGATTTAGCTGTCTGTGTCCAAATGGTTTGGAAGGATTGTTTCTGATTTATAATTTGTAAAATAAAGTCAGCGTCTTAAAATAAATGAAATGCTGAAAATCTTGTGTTGTTCTGTGAATCTAAACTCTTTCAGTTAAAATAAAAGCCATGTGATAAAGAGACTTATATGGATAATAATTTGATATGAGAATGATGAAACTCGCTGAACAATTACCCTGTTTTTGAGAGCATTGATTTGAAAACTCTGGAAATTATTCAAATAATTTTATAAATTCAATATTAGATGCTTACAAATTTGAGATACTTTCTCTTTGGCTTTGATGTTTTCTTTCAGACAGTTTTAAAATAATCTAGATTAAAGAACATGCAAAAATTAGGTCCTTTCTTAAAATGACAACTTACGCATTGGTATTAATTAGTTTTGATTGATTTTATTAACTCCATCTGATATGCTGTTTTATTATTAGCAACTTTTGTTTTGTATCATTGATTTTTACTTAGAGTGAACTAGCATCGAGTTTCAAAAAGGTTATGTTCTGATGTCATCCGTATACACAAAAGACAGATGACAAACTGTACTTTTGAGAAAAGTCTTAAAACAATCTGGAGGTTGCTGATGCCTGTAGAGTTTGTAACGACTCAAGGAACTTCTGCTCAATAAAGACAGCATGTCACGAAATAGATTCATAAGGATGGAGTTGTGTAAGTGACATGGTTTCCGGGCTCAATTATGTTTGATCGAGTTACTTCCTGAACAATAGTGACTATTATTGTTCTTACAAGGCGGACGATGCGTATATACTATTATTTTATTATTCTGAGAAATTACAATTTTGCCTTTTATGCTATGAAATAAATAATTGACTTTAAATTCAGGGTTTTAAACTAGAGCTGTTATATATAGCAAAGAGCTGTGGAATGAAACAAAAGAAAACAATATTACATGCATATACATTCCTATTCTGGCACGCAGTCTTTGCAAACACAATATGCGATATCCTCGTATACTTTTCAATACGAATGCTTGTGTTTGTCGGACAGGTATGCTTTGTGAAAGCTGTAGGGGTGCATGGCGGGAATGATTGTTGAGCGAGTTATTTTGTTTGTTCTTGAAGTATTGAAAGGTCAAGCAAAACTTGGTATATAAAATTACACATGATCAAACCTAATATCCTTGCAAATACTGTATGAGATTGAGTGAGTCGAGCATTTGTTTCTTTCTTCCAGGTTTGTTTGTTCATACAGCAATTACGAAATCTATAATTTCCCAGGCTGATATATGCTGCAAAAGGAAAAATTTATGTTTCGTTTAAAGTACATTATTATTTTCTAACACGTGGGCTCAAAATAAATACCACTTTAACTAGTTTTCTATATTCAGAAAATATGAGGAAACATATATGAGTTTTAGGAAGAAAATATGGAATAAGCTTACGAAGTGCACTTAGTAAATAGGAAAATGTACAATTTATGATTTTAGAAAATATGTTCTTTTCAGTACTACCTTCACATCAGATTGATTGAGCAAGGTTACCAACATTAAGAAATGATGTTCGTCTTGGTATAAGTACATTAGATTAATTGACCAAGATTACCAATAATAAGAAATAATATTCGTTTTGATAATACGACATCATTAGATTGCCCAAGATTATCAATATTCAGGAAAATATTTAAGTAAAAATTATTTTCAGTGTCAATTTTATTGTTTTATTTTAAGGACATGTCATGTCCATTTTTATCCAAAACGACGCCGTTCTGCATTGACTCTCTGTTACAAACTTAAGAATGAAATATTTTCCAAATCATGGTTTTATTTCTGTTTTAAAAAATGATCAACAAGTCCATGCCAGTGAGTGAGTATTATAATAATAAAAGTATATAGCCTCCATACACCTCCCAATAAGGAAAAAATAAAATTGAAGAAAAGATAGAACCTGGCATACAAAGAGATAGATGAAACGTAAGTCAAAAGAGGCATACTTTCGGCGAGCTGATATGAGAACAATAATACGAAGTGCAAAACCTGTTAATGAACACAATATGGTACAAAGCAGAATTAGATATTCATAACTTGCCGAACTGAAGATCAAGCACAGTATGAAAATTTTCTACCACGTACACGTACACCTTCTTATCGTCAAGGCAGATTAAATAGTCAAAATTTCAAGAGTTGGTTGAAGTCTGAATGAAAATGACTAATACTACACACCAGTGATCTTTAAATAAATCTGATCTTTCTTCTCAAAATAGGTCACCAAATCCATAGTAGTCACTTTATTATGACTTTAAATAGTACCATACACTGTGGCTGCAAAGCTATTCAAATAGAGAGGAAAAATTATATAACTTTGTCTAAAATCACACTCTTTGCATCGTAATTGTAAGTATACATCCTACCACGCATTGTAACTTCCTTAGACCTAACCTCTTTTAGTTCAAATGGGACGATGGTGTCAATCTATGTGGTAATGACCACTTTTCAATATATTGAAGACTGATACAACAGAATAATGAGGGATGGCACAAATGCAACAATTTAAATAAACGCGATGTATACCAAACTAAGCTCGACGTACTGTTAAAGAGAGCAAGAGAAAAACGGAGATTATATGTCAAAGTTAAGCTATCTCTCCTCTATCAAATCATTATAACTATTGTACGAAAACTATTTTAAGCGAACAAATCAAAACAACCAACCATTGCTATCAAACATCTAAACAAATCTGTTACATTCTTACTTGTAATTCCAAACAAGTTGGCAGAAAAAACTGGAAAGGGATTCATCAGAGAACTGCTATGTGTTACGTGACAAGGGCTCGTACTCAGTAACAAAAAATAATAAAAACCAACAAACTTTGCAAATTTTAACAAAACAATTTATTTAACAATACAAATATGTAAAAATTGGTAAATAGGACTTACAGTTTGTAAATATAATTCAAATATGATTCTAAGAATAAAAACAAGTCCTATCACTAAATAGTTTTTTTAAGAATCCATGTTCCAGTCCCGACGTCGTAAGAATATGGAGGGCAATGACGTCCGATGTAGTCGAATTTATGAATATCAACAATTCCTCACTTGAATCACAATATTTGTTTCCGAATAATTCCATAATAAACTTCCATGAATATCTTTCAGAATTATTTTCAGAAAGTCAACTTGTTGAGTATCTAAACGAATAAATTATTGAATCCAAAAATTTTAAATCTTTCAAACAAGCAATTGAATCATATATACGTAACATATGAAAACTTCAACCTGTAAAACACATGAAATAAAAGTCCACTTTAATAGTTAATTTTGTCAACCTCAAAGATTACAATAAACATTTCACTCTAAGCCATGACACTTCAGGAAATATAGACGTCTGAAATTGTGAAACACCTACCTGATACAGTTCTCTTAACTGAGCCACGCCACTGAAAGCAGGTTTAGGCAATGTTCTCTACCAGCTTCTGTGACATTTTTTGATACCGCTCTTTTAAAGGAGTCTTTAAACTTTTGATATGGATTCAGACGTTGAAGAAACACCACAATCCAACTACTTAGATTTACAATATGTTTCAGATATATTTATAACAAAAAATAACGTACCCAACTAATTGACTTGGGTAATGTTTATGGCACTATATAGAAATACGAATAATGATTGACTTAATCATTACATGCGCAAGTGGCCTTCTACCTATCTTTATTTGAATGTTTTGACAGGTATTCGAGATTTAAGATAGGCAACATACTTTCTGAAAGGTAGTAATAGGATATGAGCGTATCTCATGCCAACATATGTTCAGGTACCCTTTTCCACATCAAAATTGCAATATAATCAAATACCTTAATCCAAGGACTGGAGGATCTTTATATACAGACGACATTTTGCCCTGCTATAGATAATAAAAAAAATTCGTATTGTTAAGTATCTAATAGAGTTAAATAGAGTTCAGAAAATGTTAGAAGAAAACAGGTCGAAAATTTCAAAATCTATTGGCATACATTTTGACAATTACATGCAAATCATCATAATCTATAAATTTATTTCGAGGGCACTCTCATTGCTGCTGCTGTGGAAGCCATTTTGTATACTTATTTTGGATCGTAAACGAAACTTTCGTTCCGCATGTTAGAAATGTCAGGAAATGATTACAAAATCTTGCATAATAACGAATATGAGCAAATACATAATGGGAGACAAAACGAAATTTCTTACTCAGGTTATAAAACACTTTATTAAAATCTAAATTTGGTATATAAGGATGAGCTCGCAAAATCAGTCTGGCTCATTATTTTTGAGTGAATCGATTTGCGTCATCTGTGAAAGACGTCAGTATTATAGAGGGGCTGTCTAGAGTCGATGGAAATCCACGTCAAAAAGGGCATGGGGTTGACTAGGGACAATAGGAATTAAACGTGGGCAAAACCCCTGGCGCTGTCTAAGGAAAATGGAAATTTAACATAGGTTGGGTTCGTATAGGGATAATTTGAATGTGAACTGGTGGGGTTACCTCATGGTACTGGATATCAGCAACAACGTTGCAAGTAGCTGATCTTAATCGGGCCAAACAGTAACAGCGGGAATAAAAAGCTATAACGCTTGGCAGGGCGGGACATATAACTTGATATAACGCTTGGCGGGGCGTGATTTGATAGCCATAAATTTAGACAAAGAAACAAATGCACAAACATAACACAAACACAGACACAAAACAAATAAACACAACCATAGCAAGGGAGAAAATCTTTTCGAGACAATAGAGTGGTATTGAAAAAGGTCTTTGTTTTTTTTTTGTTAACACCATTCATTTAACACAGAGTGCATCGCGCGTATCTTCTTCTCTTTCTCAAACTTCGTCTGACCTCTGTGGGCCGTAGATTAAGACTTTCTTCAGACAGCGAGCAAAGGAGTTAATGTTTATAGTGGCACTATTTCCCATTCAAACAAAACAGACACTCATGAGTATAGGGTCAATGGCTTTTTAAGGTCAAAAAGACATACATACACATACACAGATTCACCAAATGTTATGTTAGCTCAGATTGTAAACGAAGATGAAATTTCATAAAATGACTATATCTTATAACACAAAAATATTATCCATCACACCACTATGCTATCCAACATATCATAATCACAATCAAAAATGCCGTGTATTTGCTTAGAATGTAATATGAGATGAAATCTCACAAAATGGACTATATATTACACTACCAAAAATGCTACGTAGAAATCGCTAGTATCTATTAATAGTAATCACTGGTAGGAATTTTCGTTTAGGAAATATGGTATTATTTTTAGCCACAACGTGTGTGCAATTCCTAGGGAAAACCCCACTATCCGTTTACAATCTTGTAGGAAAGTCATATGTACTAATCCTAGCATCTATTTAAAGTTACAACCTGTGGAGAAACATAGGTCTATATTTACAGTCGCAAACTGTCTAGTATCAGTGACGTCACTCTGGACCTTAGGGAAATAATGGCAACAGTGCTGCAAGTGGCTGACCTAAGTACGCGCTATTGTTGGTGGGTAGGTGAAATGAATTTGATAGGGATAAATGGAATTTTACAGGGACAAATAAAGTTGAATACACACAAACAAACGTACGTGCATACACACAAAATCAAACACACATCTACCCACAAAACATAAGCGCACACACTTACACACAAACACACACACAAACTACTGACGTTTTATTGTTTTACTTTGTCACGAGAACTCTGTTAAACAACGTTTTCAAAATCTGCCACCTGAGGAAATATTGAACTTTCTAAATAAATACGGCTTATGAAAAATGTCTGGCCAAAAGTTTACGTTCTACGTATTTTATCTTTTCTACCTTTATTTGTTTTGATTAGTTTTATAATTGAATTCTCACATCTTTATGTTTTATATATCATCCTTTAGAATTACACTCTAGCTTTCATTTGAAAGAGCAGCAGGGAGGGGGCGAACCCTACAAAATTTTGCGACAAAATCGATTAAAGCCTCAGAATGCCAAATGGAGCCTTCCTACGAAATCTCATATTTTAACCAAAAAAAAAAATAAAGACCCCATTTGTAAAATGGAGCCTTAGCAATTTTGTCGTAAATATGTTGTCATAACCACCCTCAAATTGCTGCCATCTACGTCGCAAATATGTTGTCATCTCGCCCTCCCTGCTGCTGGTTAATACAAATTATTTAACCAAATATTTGATCAAGTCCAATACGATATCGTAACCGAGGGTCATGTAAATTTATTGTTATAAATCCATATGGGACTGACTGAGAATGACTAAAGTAATTTTTAAATCCATTGAAGTCCATATCAGAACACCATGTCTGCCAAATATTTCGTAGCGTATGTGTATCAACGCCATTGAATACAGCAAGAATATTGCAGTTATCGCGAATCACTTTTGGAATTTGAGTGTATCGTTGAGTGACATATATCACATCAGTGTTTTTATGCCTACCTCGGGAAAATATTCTAGCAGGGTTCTTTTGATCATCTAACATTACATCATCGTACACTACAAGATTATTTATGTCTCCATCGAGATCTTCTACTGATGGTGCATCATTAATATCAGTAATAAAGTCAATTACACTTTCACCTTTAATTTCTGATGCATTTTCATTATAATCTTTTAGCACTTCATAGCACCGTTGATCATCTACGGATGGGGCAACTAAATATAATTTATCCCACTTCATAAATCGCATTATCAAATTAAGCAGCAATTGTGTTTTACCCGATCCAGATGGTCCGATTATAATGGAACGGACAGAATTTGGAAGCGCTGCGTGGTGTTTCACCGGTTCTCTTCTTTTAGTCGCTGAAAAGTCAATTATATTCATAACGCTATATATAAATTATGGATCTATATTGTGTTAAATGTAAAAAGCGTACTGATACAACCGATCAGACAACCATTACAACTAAAAACAATAGACTAGCGCTTACTGGTAAGTGTGTAACATGTGGTACAAAAAAATTTAGATTGTTAAAAAAAAGCAACTCGGAGGTGATATTGCCGCAAAACTTGGAAAACTCCCCGGAACCCCATGGGCAAAATACCCCGGAGAAAAACACCTTCCAGGATATAGTTACTGTGGTCCCGGAACGAGATTAGATATCAGACTTGATGATCAAAATCAGCCCCGGCCTGGTGAGTATCCGATAAATGCTATTGATAAGGCATGTCATGCTCATGATGTTGCATATAAAAGCAATAATTTGCAACAAAGACATCTCGCGGATGTAAAATTAATTCATGCGTTAAATGCTATTCCCGATAAATCCTTCAAAGAAAAATTGGCTTCATGGTTGGTCAAATCAGCTATGAAAGGCAAATTGGTGTTAGGTGCTGGTAATTAAAAACACTAGTGTTTTTATAGTATGGAATCTATTTATTATTCTCCGAAAGGATACTGGAAGGGTAAAGCAGCAATCAGTAAACTCGTTAACGCTGCAAAGGTGAAAAAGTCAACTGCGAAAAATTGGTTATCCAAACAAGCTATATGGCAAATTTATCTACCACCGCCTAAACAAATTAATTATTCTCATTTTGATGTTACCGTACCCAATGAAGTTCATCAGGCTGATTTATTGTTTTTACCACATGACCATGGTTACAAATACGCGCTAACTGTAGGTGATATTGCGAGTCGATTTAAACAAGCGGAACCATTGAAAACAAAGTCAGGTTCTGAAGTCGCTTCTGCATTTAAAAGGATTTATAGACAAGGTCCTCTAAGATGGCCAAATCTATTACAAGTTGATCCTGGCAAAAAGTTTCAAGGTGTTGTTCTATCAACAATGAAAACTCATAATGTTACAATACGACGGGGACATACTGCGTTACATCGTGATCAGGCAATTGTAGAACGATTTAATCGAACTCTTGCAGAACGGTTATTTGGATATCAATATGCAAAAGAATTCATCCAAGAAAAACGATCTCGTGAATGGGTCCAAAGGTTACCGAGTGTAGTTGCAGCGTTAAATAACGAGATTACTCGAACTATTAATATGAAACCAAATATTGCAATAAAAAAATATATATACCAGAAGAACCAAAGCGGGTTAGCACTCAGCCACTTCTCGGTGATGTTACTGTGAGATATTTATACGAACCAGGAGAACTTGAAGGTGGTAAAAGAAGAGCTACTGATCCTATATGGAGTGTTACTACGCATAAAATTTCAACCATAACGCGATCAACTGGTAGACCTCCAATCTACAGATTGGATTCAACTGCACCTCAGCGTGGTTTTACACGCGAACAACTACAAGTCATTCCGGACGATACTCAATTACCGCCACATGGTCTTAACTAGCACCGTTACGTCTATTACACTCAAGACAGGTCAACATCACATTGTTTCTGACATGACCAAGACTGTTATTTTTTCTGTCTACGGTGAATTGTCGAGGGTCTTTATCCGAATACTGCCAGTGCATTATACAATTGCAACTGGCGCAGTGATTATTCTGTTGTTCTTTTAATGCGATTATTACTTCAGCATCAATATCAAATTCTCGTTGTTTTTTTTTGTCCTGCTGTTTGTAACCAGAGAGTTTTTTTTATTAATGATGCTAATATCAGTGTTATCATCGTTTGCATTAAAATCATCATCGAAAACAATCCTTCGTAGTTGATTTATTCGTCGTACTCTGGACACTGCGAGATAGACTAAATTTGACCATTCAATGCGATTATCAACTATTCAAACAATTGTATCCGTGATGGTCAATCCTTGTGACGAGTGTATTGTTGTTACATAACCAAGCGTCCATGGTGATTTATCAGCGCATAATGCATCTTTTACAGCATTGATATCAACTAGCACAATATCATTTAACACTAGAATCTGTTTCTCCGTCTGGCCTGGAATTTTAACTTCAATATTCTGCTTTCGTGTATCCAATGGTCTATAACACAACGGTACTGGAAACGTTGGGAAGTTTTTCTTGTGTAGCTCAAACAACTTTTTCTGAAGTGCGTCTCTGACTATCTTTCTACTTGCTACTACAAAATCATTTGGTCTCCATGTTTCCCAAAAATCATTCATAGGTGTTTCAGAAATTATTTCACGCACTACTTCACATTGAATTCTATCGGGTTGTAATCTAATTAGTTTTTTAAACTCACGTAACTGCTCATCGAGTGCTCTATAGTCAGTATCAATTTCTTCGTAATAATCAACAAATCCTTTTAACCAATTATGCGGACTTCTACCAACAAATGGTGGTGGTTGACCATGATCGCCACACAATATAACTTTTGTATTATTTTGCAATAACCAATCAAGAAACATTTTTAATACATCTTCTGAAACAGTACATGCTTCATCCCAAATAATAACCGAAGGAATAAATTTCTCACCCATTCGCTCAGGAGTCCAAGCATCGCCCTTGTATCGAAAAAAACTATGATACGTGCAAGCTTCAACGGATTTTTGGCGTTGATTTATCTCTCTCGCTAGTCTATGGGTTGGTGTGAGTACAATCATGGACGTTCTCTCTCGATATAATTCTATCACACGTGTTGTCTTTCCAGATCCACCACAACCGTTTAAATAAACTGTTTTATATCTACAAATTGGATCTGATATCGGTGGTGCTTTAGACATAGAAAATCCTTCGGATTTTTCACTGATAGAATTATCGTTTTTCAGGTAACTGCTTTTAATCTCAACGTCTGCTGATTCAGAATAATCGCATTGTATTTCACGTTTAATTCGCCATGTTCCCCAAGTCTCTTCGCTATTAGTAAATTTAGTTACCTCTTTGATATATTTTTTATCGACATACATTGAATCAATTGCAACTCTAACTGCTATACTAGGAAATCTATTTATCATTGCAAATAAACTGATAGATGCATAACCCAGCATAGAAGCCCTTAAATGTAGATATGCAGAGCTTTCTCCATCACTGTAAGTAACAATTCTACCTAACTTTGTTTTATTGGACAAGAAGGCTGTTTTACAATTTGCGTATCTATTTTTCTCTACTGCATCTTTAATAACGAAGTCGTATTCGGCATCATCTATAATCAATCGTGAGGATTGTCTTTTAAAGTTGAATTTTTTTCCACCTTGTGTAAATTTACCGATTATTCTTCGGCCGAGATCCTTTGCTTCACTATTTCGTTGATTAAATATCTTTTTTGACCATTCAAAGATGTACTCCTCGTCAGCATCAATATGTTTTCTAGACTTATCGATTATACTATCAAGACATTCTGGTTCTGGTAACCAGACATTGGTTTGTTTTTGATATGAGATAATCGCTTCGCTGACAATCAACGAAACTAACATTTTACAATCAATCATATATCGCAATAACACTATTGGTAACCACATCCTTTCAGCCATGTGTCTACCAATCAAAACAGAATAACACGGATGAAGTCCTTCAGCGAATTCAAATGATACTACGCGAGCAAAACCGGTCAAATCAAAATCAGGCAGTGGTCCATTAATATCAACGCGAGTCATTTCATGTGTGGGATGTCCAAACTGTTTAAAATACTCACCAGCGAATCCATATCCTAGAAAACTTCCTGGATAACAGGCAACGATATCAACTGATATCATACTTTCACGATTGTACTTAACGTTCCATAGACCGCCATGATAATATTCCAAACATCTGGATTGAACATCCTGTAAAAACTCTTTTCGTGTTGGTTTCCAATTATTTTTCTTTCTTGCAAAATGAGCTGCAACCGATGGAATTGTAAAACAATTTGTAAGTAACTGTTCGTAATCGTCGGATTTTCCATTAAAAACGCTAGCGTTTTCACTGAGACTTATTGCTAGATTTTTCATCCTATTATGTAGACTTTCAGTACGATATAATTCACCGTTAGGTTTCACAAATTGATTGAATTGACATTCTTCATCTTCAAAACTATGAAGAAGCCATACTGATACAGGCTCGTTTTTACACAAACTAGCAATAGCATCGAATAATCTTTCTTCAGTGAGAATACCATCCTTGGTAAATTCTCCTGGGATATACTTCACTGTTCTGTCTCGCGGGAATATTGTAACCGCGGATGTCCATGCGTGCTTGTTATGATCAATAATTTTGATTGGAGCTCCGTTTTTATTGTATTTCGATTCGTATAATACTTCGCCAGTTATCGATGAAACGGTTATCGGAAATCTCAACGACTTTTCCAATCTAGCTATATCGGAAATAGTTGCTCCGTTTCTTTCACTGTTTGCTCCCATTGATCTATTTTTTTACGTCTTAGATCGGTTAATTTATTCCCACGGAGTGCATTTGTAAAGTGTTCTATGACACGTTGTGCCACACAATTGAGTGGTTTTTCCACTGACGTTGACTGTTTCATTGGTGCTAGTTTTCCAATGTCAGGTTTCTTATTTAACGGATACATCCCATAAACAATTGCTGTTTCTGGATACGCTTTTTCATAGTATGGTTTATCAATTCCAGTTAACAGCCCTGGTCTGGAATCACGGCTAACAATGACTGTTGTCTTATCTTTGAGAATTGGCTCAAACTTGTCTCTGATAACCCAATCGCCCGATTCTAAATTGATAATGAATTTCACTCTGAGAAAATACCTTTTATTGCCAAGTTGTGATAGTATCATAGCTGCTGTTTCATCATTCATTCTAGCATCAACAACACCATCAATTTTAAATGTTGACCAGGTGTGTGATGCACCGTCCTGTTTAAACTCATTAACACAATCTCGTATTTTTCTAATCAGACTTCTATTATTTATTCTCTCTTTTGGTACGTCTTCGAGGGTTCTATCAAGATTGAATTTAATATTTTTCCAAGGCTTGATTGCCGATAATCTCTTGAATTCTTCATTCATATAAATAAAGCAAACATTTAAATAGAAAATTTTGTTTATATATAATGAATCACTGCAAATGGCTTATGATTGGATCAGTAACCCCATGCAATAAATCGTGTAGAGGTGAATTCTGTGGACATCACTTACAGAGCGTCAGAAATAATTCGACAGGCCCATCCCCATGCATAAATTGTGGGGTGGGTGTGAGAGGAAAATCACAATTATGTATCAATTGTGGGGGTAAGCGGTTTAGAGAATTGAAACGTTATTATGATAAACGAATAAAAAACGCTATCATTGACCCTAACCATGACTCTGTCAAAGACAAAATCATAAAAACCCCTCAAGACTACATTAATAAATTTATAAAAAAAGCAAATAATGAATTAGACAAATAGTATTATTATATATAAATGGAGCAAGAATTCAGACCACATCCAATACTCGTTAATTATGAAATATCTGCTGATGGTGATTTTAGACACTGTAGACTGAAAAAGCCAATTGGTTTTGTTAATAATCAAGGATACTTGCAATTTACTGCTGGAAGAAAGAACTATTACGTTCACAGAATTGTATATGAAGCATTTTATGGATTGATTAAAGATGGCAATATTATTGATCATATTGACTCTAATCCTTTAAACAACGCGATTTCCAATTTACAATGCATTTCTCAAAGAGAGAATACAAAAAGAGGAAAGACAGGGGAATACTCAAAACGACGCAGGGGAGTTAAATCATTTGATACAACGACGAATGAAGAAAGAGTTTTTCTATCAATGAATACTGCGGGAAAATATTTTGGAATATGTATGCCTTCAGTACGAAAAGTTGCTGAAGGGATTTATCAAACAGCTATCTCAAAGAAAAATGGACATAGAATAAAGTTTTCATACACATGAAATGACTCTCAATAATTACTATTAATGAAATATATTTTATTTTTTCCGTATTTCCCCTCATTACTACTGATCGTCACGTGACTATCCTACTTTCGATATTGATAGAACAGTGTTCCCGGATATGTAATTCGTGCGAGATAAACGTAGAAAACATATGTGAAATTAGATTGAATTAATGATGTGTGATGTCACGTACGTATTTAATGGTTAACTCGGTATATATACGTATCAGGCATGTACGGACTTTGATTTTGTGTCATTGTTTCTTGTTTCTAAAGACTGTATTGAGAACAGCAGTTAGGGTTTTGTTGGAAAAACCTGTACAGGGTAGACAATTTGACAGAGTTATGTATGGCCGTGAATCCAAATTATTATTACGGTTATTATAAAAATTAATGAAAAAACATAAAAATATTTATTATTATATAACAGCTGTATTCTTTAAAAAAAATGTTTTATTCAAGTATTTAGTTTCATTTAACGCCATGAAATGTTATTAATTAAGTATTTAGTGGTAAAAATAACATACCTACACATTGACACTGCAGTATTAGTCACCTTATATATAATATGAGCTGTAAAAGTTTGGGGCTTTAAACGAAGCCCAATATTGCCAATCAAAACTCCCACGCCATTGACATGGTGTGGTTGAATTTTTTCAACTGCAACCATGGTTAATTTCTTGGGTTGCTTTTGATTGGTAGATTGGGTGTAGTAAGTCCGCCCCGTCGTTTCATGTTTGTATCGTCCTGTACTGTCCCTATCATACCATCCTATCATCTCATTGTATATATAACCATCCTATATGTAATGTGCTGTCCCTAGTATATATAATCTCATTGTATATATATCATCCTATATAATCGCATTGTATATATATCATCCTATATAATCGCATTGTATATATACCATCCTATCATCTTGTTGTATATATAATCATCCTATATGTAACGTACTGTCCCCCCACAACATATCTTCCGGAAGACCTAATATAGCATTTGTTACGTTAGAGCTTCCAATTGGGAGATCTATGTTTGTGGCCCTTGGGCTTATATAATGCGAAGGCACTCAATGAGTTCCAAGAATGTACTGTCCCCCCTCTGGGCCTCTTTGACGTCGTTTGGCGCGAAAGAGGTTTCCAAATGAGGCTTCATGTTATATGTTCAATGTTTGTAAAGAAATCACTTGGATTTCACGTCTATTGCCCATATAACCCGCCCTTGAACTCGATTGGGGGGTTAGGGTATTGTATAAGTCTTTAATGTATGCCTCCCCTTGCCTCGGAACTCGAATGAGGAAGGGACAGGCATTGTATATGTTTTTTTTTTGTATGTTGGGAATCGATAAAAATATTTTAAAGATAACAAAATACATTATTAATAATATTCAATAAATGGAATTTCAAGATATTACATCTATCATCACAGAAATATCAAATTTAAGAAATCAAGGAATTGTACTTTCTGAATTTTTAAATGAAGACAGACTTTTGAATGAATTTGAACAAATTAATATACAATTGAAACATGGAAGATATGTCCTACCTAAAATGTATTCACTGATAAAAAGAATCCAAAAAGCGGTTAATGTTTCTTTGTATAACAATGATATTAATTTATTCATTCGGCTATTTAGTATAGTTCAAGCAATTAGAAAGAAACTAGGGGTACAGTACCAAGTTCGGTCAGAGATTGCTTTGAAAGTGAAATCTATAAGACGTTTGATTGATGAGTCTGGAAATGCAAGTATTGAAACCCACAATTGAAAAAACGTTAGCATTTCCAATAATGACATCAGAAGCATTAACTACCAGACTAGCCCGTGAGAGGTTAGCATTACTGAAAAAGTTTATACCAATTCGAGATGACGTGCGAGATAAACTACAACTTAGACAGCAAGCGCAGACTGACTTTTCTATTGGGAGTGAACAGCTTTTTGCCCCTGTAACTAAAGCCACTAAAGATATGAAACTTGCAACAGAACGTGCTATATACGGCGACATCCCTAAAGAAGGAACAGTACCTATTATTGATGTACTGGGAAAGAGTGCTACAGAAACTGAAAAAACCAAGGAGGAAATAAAACAGCTTTCAGGTGAGTTACAAACTCAGCGAGAAATACAACAAATGGGTAATATTGATATTGATGATAACCCCGTTGAAGGTGCTAGTGATTCTATTGAAAAAGTTTCCACTAAAAAAAGTGTTCCTTTTAACGAGAAATTCACTGATGAAGCTATAGAAGAAATCAGACGAATTCAATTGCTGAAACATGAAGACTATATGTCATTTGGTGACTTCGCTGTCAAAAGTTATTATAATAGGGGGAATTTTTAAAAGACGAGTATAAAAAAAACATAATAAAAAGAAATGACTTGGTGGATTGGTTATTTAAAATTAATAAAAAAATCCCCGGCAATTTTAAAAAGAATACATTTGAATACAAATCTTTTAAATTGGGAATTGATATGTATGATTTACAACAACAACAACAACAACAACAACAACGAAAAGAACAACGAAAAGAACAACAACAACAAGGTCGAGGTAGAGGTCGAGGTCAAGGTCAAGGTCAAGGTCGACAATCTCCAGAAATTCAAAACGTTTCCGAACCAGCTCCAGAAACTCAAAACGTTTCCGAACTAGCAAGTACTTCAGGATGGGGTTATGGAAGTTCTCATCATGATTCTCATATGTGTCCTAGTAATATCATTAATGATATATCACGACTTGAGGTTCTTATGGGAGGTAAGCGAGCTGGGAATAACTCAGTCGAAATAACTAATGAAGCATTTGATATTTGCAGACAATTATTCCAAGGTGGGATAATTGATATTCATACGTATCGAGAACTCTTGGATGAGTTAATGGACGGAATTCCAGGGGAATTTAGTGGTTATTATAGCGATTGAAATTTCTGAAATGCCTGCATTTAGAAATTACAAAGTCATTTCAAATAAGATGATAGTACACTATAATCACGATAAACCAACAAACGTGTATGTGGTAAATTCAAGATTGCCCGTTTATAAGGCATACTATGGAGACGGCCTTGGAAATACCATAGCGGGTTTATTCACAAGAATAGCCCCAAAAGTAGCACCAATTGCTAAACAATTAGCGATGAAAGCCATTGATGTTATTTATAATAAGGTAATTAACGCTGTTGGAGATCTTGCAGGAACGGCCTTTACTACCGCAAATAATAGAATAACGTCATTGGTGAAATCTAGATTCGGACAAAAATCACCACAAATGGTTTCAACACCGCTACCTTCAACAACAATGATGCCTGCAAATGTCAGTAAAGTGATAAATAACGCAGTGGAACAAAAACTCGCATCATTAGCAATGACTTCACCAGATAGTAGTAATATTGCAAGTATGATAGCTGGAAGTGGTCTTGGAGGAAATCGTAAAAATGTCAGACGAAAAAGAAAATGATAGCATTACTGCATTTAGAAAAACGATAGTGTTTTAGTATAAATGGCATTTTAAAAAATTGCTGATCTAGCGTTTGATATGGCAGCACCGTTGAATAAAGATGATTCCAAAATTAACTATCAGTATTATGCCTATCCTGCAAGAGAGCCTAATCAACGGGGGAGAGTTGAACTTCAAGTTCAAGATACAAGTAGATACTTTTTGCCATGTGAGGCGTTTATTGAAGTAGAAGGAGAGCTTGTAACAAATGTTGCAGCTGATACACCATATGGGAATGACCCAAATATCCGAGTTGGTTTTTGTAAATAATGGCATTATGGCGCTATTTAACAGTGCAAGATATATCATTGATGAAAAAGAAATTGAATCAATAGAACAAAATGTTGATATTGCAACAACAATAATCGGACTTGCGAGATATTCTGATGATTATACAAGGTCGGCTGGTCCGTCTATGATGTTTGCTAAGGATACGTCTGATCATGCTGACCATATTCAGTTTATTAAAGTACGAACTGCGCAAGCTACTGCATTGGATGATCAACAACTCGATGCTAATCTAGACCGTGAAGACCAGCCAGTCGCTGAATTCGACATTTTAAAAAGAGTCAATGATAATTTCAATCTAGGATTTGCAACACGAAAAGGAGCATTAAAAGGACAGCATCGACGGTTTTCATGTGCTATTCCGTTACATCACATATTCGGATTCTGTAGAAATGTCAGAAAAGTCATCTATGGAGCAAAGCATACGGTTGTGTTAGTGCGAAAAGAAAATGACAATGATGCAATCTGGCGTGCTGATGGTGTTGATGATGGGAAAGTCATGTTAAATAAATTGGTTCTATGGATGCCCGTCTTGACACCAGCAGTTACAATAGAGCAACAATTACTATCGTTTATGGACACAGGTGGAAAATCATTGCTAAGTTGGCTAACAACAACGACTGATACGAAGCAGGATAATGTAGATGGCACATTTACATGGCACTTAGCATCAAAACAAGGTGTTTCAGCTCCACGTCATATCTTTATAGCGTTACAGGATGCAAATCGAGTGGGTCGTCAATTATCTAGTCATATGATATTTGATCCATTAGGAGTTAGTGAAGTTTCATTGAGAATAAACGGACAACAAGAGCCAGCAGAGATTGTACAGCTTAATTATGATAACAACAACGTAGCACGTGTATATCATAGAATATTGTCGTATATGGGTCGTGATCAAAATGTTGATACTGGTTTGCAAATATCGCAAATTGATTTTGAAAAACACTATCCGATTTATTACTTTTCATTGGAACATCTTGACATGATGAGACAATCTGTTGTTGATATATACTTCCAAGCTCGGGTACAACGCCCTGCTGGTATAGCAGATTATAGAGCAGTTGCTGTCATTCTCAGTGACAAATCAATGTTGTTAGAAGGAATTGGCGGACGAATGAGACTTATTGATGCACCAGTAGAAAACATGTAATGTTTTCAAAAATCATTTGATTTTCACAATAAGATCAATTAAAAGTGTAAATTATGTTTTAGAATAGAATGACATATAGTATTGTTAATGTCCAGTTGACTGATGGTCAGGTCAAGAAATTGAAATCAAAGTCGGCTAAAGAATGTGGAACTACAATAACCCTGAAACCCACTCAAATGTCCGGTGGTGCACATAAATTATCATTGACAGATCGTCAAATAAAACATTTCAATGATGCGCTAAAGAACAAACGAGGAGTTCAAATTGATTTTTCGAAAGCAGCAATCGCCAGTATGATAAAATCAGGTGGTATATTTCCGCTGTTAGCTGCTATTCCAGCATTGATTTCAGCGGCTGCCCCAGCGGTTGCGAAGGCGGCAGCGTTAGGAGCCGTTGGTACTGCTGCAGGAATGGCCCTGAAAAAAGCTACTGGGAATGGCTATAAAAAAAAGGGAAAGGGTCTAAGACTACCAGGAACCCCATACAATTGGTACAAGGGCACGGGCCTAAGAATACCAAGAACGGCTTATTAGTGGAAAAATCCCTAGGATTTTCACCAATGTCCAATTATGATTTAATTGATGCTGTAAAATCGTTATCAATAAAAAACTTTAGAGGAGTTTTCATGAGAGATCAATTACCGTCATAACCAATGAAAAATGAAACGGGTATTATCAATCTTGATAACAGCAGCGGAAAAGGAACTCATTGGGTCGCATATGCAATTGATCCACGTGGAATTGTCTATTTTGATTCATATGGTTTAGCTCCACCAAAAGAATTCATGCGATACGTATCCACAATAACAAAGTCATCTCCAATTTTTTATTCCACGCTACCAACACAACGGTTAAATGATCCACCGATATGCGGTCGTGAAGTATTAAACGTCCTTGCAGAGATATCTAGATTTCCAAGGAAACCACCACAAGTTGTTGTTAATGAATATACTAGCGGGCAATGGCAAAAACGATAGCGTTATGATTTAGAAAAAAGTTAGCGTTTTCGTATAATGATTGATATTTGGGGACGACCTTTATCAGAGTCAAAAAAAAAAAACAGAAACCGATAGTAAATTCGCTGTCGAAAATGTAAAAAAAATAATCGAAGATGAAATCGCCGAGACATTAAATTTGTCAAGTGTAGATCCTGGGGAAATAGTTGTATTTCAAGATCGCCAGGGCAAATTGAAATCTAGTAATGTTTCATTGGATGATGTCTTAATACGAAGACATGATGTCGTTGAAGATACAATAGTGTTATATTCAAATGATGGAAAACTCAAACCAGGTGTACTTGTTTCTACAATCACAGATGCATTAAAAAATTTAGATGAAGAACTTGAAAAACATATAACAACGTATACTTCCCTTCGTAGAAATATTATCAATAAATTTTTTGGAACACCAGCGGTAACCTCTCCATCTCTCGCTGAAATTAAATTCAATTTTGATGAAATTAAATCTTATATTAAAAATATTAATGATGCTGGATTTAATATTATTAGAGATAGCATTAGTAATATTAAAAAATCTATCGAGGATATTACAAAGTTTAAAACAGACAATCTTCCGCTACTTGAAAAAATAAAGATTCCTCATGAGAGGAATATCATAAATATGGTATACACAGTTCTCTCTGGATCATTAGATTGGGAACCTAAAAAGAATACAATAACTCTCACTGTGTCAAACAAGGGTATTTATCGATTAACAATAGTGTCACTGAACCAGTTTAATATATCATCATCGACTTCATATGGATACAACAACGTGATTTCAACGACTATTGACGTGGGTGAATACAAACGGTTTACAATAACAAGCACTGATCCTAATTTAAATAAGACATCATTTGTATGGTACATGGAGTTTGTAGCTGATCTAAATTAGAATTTTTAACAATTAGAAACCACTTGAGATTTTAAAATAATATGATTCCGTCATCGCAATATCGCTATGATACCGTCAAAGAGTTTTTAACGAAACTCAAAACACTCATTGATGAGTATGAAATAAAAATTAAAAAGTATCGCAGGAGAATTACCGCGATTGATGTTACAGTATACTCGGTATCTGGTATAATGGTCGGTGCTGGTATTATACTATCTTCAGTAACAATGGTAGCTCCGATTGCTGTCCCAATTGCTATTTCCGAGGTGACAACATTTGCTGGAATTGCAAATGCTATTACTAAAAAAATATCATCCTGTTCTCAAGAAAAACTTAACGACTATATAGTAAAACATCAAGCAGTATCTAACGGTTACTCACAATTATCCTCGTTGATGTCATCATCGATTGATGATACGATAATTACCGAAGACGAATTCTCCGCGATGATACGTATTTATGATGCTACGATTCAAAACGCTAGCGTTTTTTCATCTATTGCAAAATTAGACATTGTAAATAATAATAATAATGTCGCAAGAGATTCAACTACTTCAGCGGATAGCAGAAAATACCACTCCGCGGAAAACAAGCATGATATCAATATCGTCAACAAACCCTAAATTCAGTGTGAATTTTCCTTTCCCTGTTTCAGTAAAAGAAATCGCGTTGGCAAAATTACGAGTGTATCATAGTTGGCCTAATATCAGATCGGTTCCATTTGGTGGTCAGAGACCTAATAATTCCCTGGTATTTGCATATAGAAATACAAAAGATGACACTCCAGATTGGAACGTTGTTTCAATACCAACTGGGTCCTATCAAATTGAGCAAATTAATAATGAATTACAACGTAGAATAAAATCCATTACTAGAAGGGAATCAAAAATTGCGATAACAGTTCATGAACCAACACTATCATCTACAATTGAAATAGGCTCCCCTGGGTATGTTGTAGATATTTATAACAGTTCAATAAGAACAGTATTAGGATGGCCCGAAGATCCACCTAGAAATGCTGGTAATTCCACGCCCGAGCCTGTAAAATCTGATTACGTCACTGATGAAATAGGACATGAAAATCCATCAAAAACTTATAAAAAAATTCGAGGATATAAACTTCACAAAAAGATATCGATATAAGGATCAATATGGTGAGAATGCATGGATAATTCCACTTTTTAATGATTATATTATACGAGAGGACGAAATTTTGGAAATGCATGATACAAGTCCAACATTTATAGATATTAAAAATCACATCCTTGATAGAATGAATAATGATTTTTTTGTTGTTATTACCCTCGTTAAGATCTGGCCTTCTTACACAAGCTGAGTTTACTAGTGTAGTCGCTGCGGGTAATAAAATCATCGATGATATGGAAATATTTAATTCGAGGATTACTAATCATTTTACTGATGAAAATAGCCCAATTTCAAAAACTAGTTCAGCCCAAGATTATAAAAAAAAATATAAATGAAAATCCAAATTATAAATTACCAGGATATAACGTTCCCGAGTTAAAGAAAAAACTCAGAACTGCCATCGACGAAGGATTTAATAAAATTTATCAATCATGGAAAGATAGCCAGCCAAATCCTATTATCCTCACTCATAATAATTCTCCCGACGGCGACGGTAGACATATCGACCCTATGTATACGAAGCATGTCATTTAGTGTCTTATATCGACCCCATGTATACATAGGATGTCATTTAGTGTCTTATATCGACCCTAGGTATACATAGCATGTCATTTAGTGTCTTATATTGACCCACGCATGTCATTAAGTGTCTTATAATGATCCAAGCATGTCATTTAGTGTCTTTTATCGACCCTATGCATATGAAGCATGTTATTTAGTGTTTTATCTCGAATCTATGTATCCCAAGCATGCCATTTAGTGTCGTATCTCGAACCTACATATACCAAGCTTTTTAATAAGTGTCGTATACCTACCCTATGTATACCAGGCATGTCATTTAGTGTCTTATATCGACCCTATGTAAACATAGCATGTCATGTAGTGTATTATCTCGACCTTATGTATACCAATCATGTCATTTAGTGTCTTGTACGACACTATGTAAACCAAGCATGTCATTTGGCGTCTTATCTCAACCCTATGTATACAAGGCATGCCATTTAGTGACTTATTTCGACCCCATGTATACCAGGCGTGTCATTTAGTGTCTTATATCAATCATACGTATTCGATGCATGTCATTTAGTGTCTTATATCGTGTGTATGTATACCAATCATGTCATTTAGTGTTTCATATAGACCCTATGTATACCAAGCATGTCATTTAGTGTCTGATATTGACCCTATGTATACCAGACATGTCATTTATTTTTTTTATATCGACCCTACATATGCCAAGCATGTCATTTAGTCTCTTATATCGACCCTATGTATACAAGGCATGTCATTTAGTGTGTTATCTCGACCCTATGTATACTAAGCATGTCGTGTACTGATTTATCTCGACCTAACGTATTCCGTGCATGTCATTTAGTGTCTTATCTCCACATTATGCATACCAAGCAGGTTATTTAGTGTCTTATCTCGACCCTATGTATACCAGGCATGTCATTTAGTGTCTTATATTGACTCTATGCATACCAAGCATGTAATGTAGTGTCATATCTCGATCCTATGTATACCAAGCATGTCATTTAGTGTCTTATCCCGACCCTATGTATACCAAGCATGTCATTTAGTGTCTTATCTCGACCCTATGTATACCAAGCATGTCATTTAGTGTCTTATCTCGACCCTATGTATACCAAGCATGTCATTTAGTGTCTTATCTCGACCCTATGTATACCAGACATGTCATTTAGTGCCTGATATCGACCCTCTGTATGAAATGCATGTCATTTAGTGTGTTATATCGACCCTATGTATACCAAGCATGTCATTTTGTGTGTTATATCGACCCTATTTATTCCAAGGATGTCGTTTAGTAACTTATCTCGACCTAATGTATTCCATGCATGTCATTTAGTGTGTTATCTCCACATTATGTATACCAAGCATGTCATTTAGTGTCTTATCTCGAACCTATATATACCAAGCATATCATTTAGTGTCTTATATCGATCCTATGTTTACCAGACATGTCAATTGGTGTCTTATCTCGACCCTATGCATACCAGGCATGTCATTTAGTGTCTTATCCCGACCCTATGTATACCAAGCATGTCATTTAGTGTTTTATCTCGACCCTATATACAAGGAATGTCATTTTGTGTCTTATATCGACCATATGTATACCAGGCTTGTCATTTAGTGCATTATATCGACCCTATGTATACCAGACATGTCATTTAGTTTTTAGTTTTTTCAGTTAGTTTTTTTTTATATATGCATGCCATGCGGGTCGTTTGTCGGACACATCTCGACAGTATGTATAGCATGTCATTACTTCCGCTTCTCCTTTTTGCTCTTAGCCATGCTTGTTAAGCTTAAAACCTGATTAGAAACATTATTCAAGTAATTGAATTGTTGTTGTTAGAGAGGAATATACCAGCACTATATGAAGTTTGAAATTGTTTTCAGTATTCTCTTAGTAGTATTTGGGCGAAGGATGAAAACTGGAAATTATAGACCCATACTAAATGATAATAATCAGCAATGAACTATCAGGACCATAACTGAGTAAGCAAAATTTTTATCGCAAAATGTTTTTCATGTCAATGTAATATTTTTTTTCTACAGTCTAACCCGTATTCATCTCTAATGCAGGTAGTTATTATTTTTTTTATGTTAAACAACTAGTTCAAAGAACAAAGGTGCTTTAGTCCAAATAACAAACCTCTGGCGAAGATGTGTTCTATTTTTGGATCTTTAAGAGTGTTGTAAGGCAACAAGTGTCATTGCATTCTTCAATACAGAAAATGTAAGCTCTTTAGAAGCAGGCATATGAAGAAGATGGTATAACATTTGTTTGTCCATTTTTCTATTCGATATTTTGCAAACACTTGCTTTCTCTCATGCATTTAAAAGTTGATCTATTTACAGAAATGACTGCTGTTGTTAGTTTTACACCAATGATAATAGCTATCAAGTATCATATTCTGCATAGAAATATTACACTATTTTGAGGTTTCTTGTCGTGTAATGCGACTTTTCAAATGGTTTTGGCTTGTAAAATTTGCTTTGGGAAGTCAAGCCATTTCAATAGAATTTTGAGAAATCATATGCAATTCCTGCCAGAAAACACTTTGATCTAGATAAGTACAAAACTATCGACCGCTTATGTCATGAATGCATTGTTAAAGCAAAATAAATCTATTATATTAGACTTTACAATGGTAGTAATGTACTCAAAAAAGAACATGTCTAATCCCATCGTCACAATATTGGGTTGTACGAAATTGTTTATTGACGTGTATCTTTCATCATGCCGTGACGTCATAGCTCGCGACATCTATTCCGGACTGTAATCGATCACACGTTTAGGTTGATATAGTTCACTTAGTTTATAATTAGTTCTGATGAACTTACTTCTCAGGCCGAGTAAATAATGACCTTTTAAAAGGAATATGGATTCATAAGGATTTCAAAAGTTAATTGCCAATTAATGGTAGGTAGAATTTTAATTCTAAGAAATGAAATCAGTTACTGAATGAATCGGCGTTGAATGCTTACATGACCTATACGACATTTAGTTTAGTCAGTGTTACTTCATTATAATTTGGGATTGCCTATGGACAGTTATTAGTAATCTCTATAATGATTTATCCTTCTGTTCCAAGATACGTTCGCAAAATTAGGAATGTCCTTACAGGTTCGATACTGTTGAAAAAAGAATAATTTTTGGGTGTTTCTATACCTTTTAAAAGTAGCACGATAGACTGGAAAATAATGCAAGAATTATAAAGCATTCATATGATTAATTTTGCCATTAATACTTGACAGTAAAGGAAACATAGTCAGCAGTACTGGACTTTTTATTAGAATATAACCGGTGTGTATTACTTTGCACCGTTCCGATAGGAATTGTAATATCTGAATAACAGTGGATTATTATTTTGTGTAATGTCACCATGATAATAAGTAACTAATCTTTTGCATGTTGAGAGGTCATATAAGTCAGTTCTTTATCGTGCTTATTTATTTATGTACCATTTAATTAAGTCTCATTCGTATGGAAAGGTCTATATCACGTTTTCAAATCTTCTTCATCGCTCCCTGATTCCAAAGTAATCAAATTTCTTTCGTTGTGTATTTTTTATAACTGAGCTTGAAACATAACATCTGTCTTATCTGTACATAAAATAATTAAGTAGAGAATATATCTTAGTTGTGATATTAATGCTCTTTAAAATAAATATGATGCACCAAAAAGTCTGAATCGTGCTATGCTTAATTCTTATACATGCATTGAAACATCAGTAGGTCTTATACATGCATTGAAACATCAGTAAGTCTTATACATGCATTGAAACATGCTTAATTCTTATACATGCATTGAAACATCAGTAAGTCTTATACATGCATTGAAACATCAGTAAGTCTTATACATGCATTGAAACATCAGTAAGTCTTATACATGCATTGAAACATCAGTAAGTCTTATACATGCATTGAAACATCAGTAAGTCTTATACATGCATTGAAACATCAGTAAGTCTTATACATGCATTGAAACATCAGTAAGTCTTATACATGCATTGAAATATATGTGTCAAAAGTGTGCTGTATGATATCAGTAAATTTTATACGTTAAATGAGAAATCAAGGTCTTAAAAGTTTTATGAGGCATCTATAAGTCTTAAACGTGCTATGACATATCAGTCTTAAAAGAGCTATGAGGTATCAGTCTTAAACGAGCTATGAGCTATAAAAGTCTTAAACGTGCTATAAGGTATGAAAGTCTTAAACGTGCCATGAGATATAAAACGTCTTAAACGATCTGAGACATGTCTTAAACGTGCTATGAGGTATAAAAGTCTTAAACGTATAAAACGTCTCAAACGATCTGAGACATGTCTTAAATGTGCTATGAGACATTAAAGTCTTAAAAGTGTTATGGTGTATCAATAAGGCTTAAACGAGCTATGTGACATTAGTTTTAACGTTATATGAGGCATTAGTAAATCTTAAAAATGCTATGAGACATCATAGTTTTAAAAGTGTTATGAGATATCAGTAAAGTTTTAAACATTTTATCCAGACATAAATGTCTTAAACGTGCTATGTGAGTATTGTAGTGGGGTTGTATAGGGCATTTCTTCTTATATTTTGTCTTTCTTTTAAGTATTCTAATTTCTTCATCTCCTCCAAAAGCCTCTTATTTTCTCTCCTACATTCGTCCTTTTTCTGTGATCTTTATTATCCTCATTCTTCTTACCTTATCCTTTACTCCTCTTCTTTATCTCTATTTTCATTGTCTTCTTCCTTTTTCTGTCTTTACATTCCATTCCCTCAGCATTATTCTTTTCTCTTAGTCCCCCTTTTCCTCCTTTTCTTCTTTTATCATTTCTCCCAACATTTCCTTTAACCTTCTTAAATTGTTAATCTACATTTTCACTCTATGGGATTGTAATAATAATCATCATCCAGTTTCACCAGCATCTATTATATCACGTTTAAGTTGCCAAGAATGTCTTGCAACTTCATCTTCTCCATGGATGACTATTCAGTGTTGAATGGCGTGAATGAGGCATGTTATACGTTTATATTCTTCAAGCACGGACGTGAAGTAAACATCCCGTACAATAACTTTAAATATTTGGGAAGAGAATAAAAATATCCAGCATATTTACTTTCCAAAACACTAATATCTACTATCCAAACAAACGGGATGAGAAGAAAAACACACCATATTTACTACCCAAAATCCCAATATCTGCTATCCACACAGACGGGTAGAGAAGAGAAAAATATCATATCTAGTATCCAAATCCCAAATGTCTGATATCCAAACAGAAGGGAAGAGAAGAAAAACAAACATCATATTTACTATCCACAAAATTGTATGCGAACGCACGCACATACACACACACACACAAGCACAAACACATCGTTTAAGGAATAAGTGTTTATAGTCACATTGCTTAGCATTCACATAAATTGGCAACTTGAATAGTCTCTTTTCTAGAGATCTGGTTAGCCCTGAGAATGGCTGTTTTTCTTAAAACCCAAATTGTACCTATATGATGGTGGTGTTTCTCAGGTCCGGCACACGCGCATCGTCGGCTCCAGTTATGTTCCCAATTGATGGGTGTGGCTGGTAACGGAGAGGGTAGATGGCTGGCTTCACTCTCCCAGTCTTAACTTTGAGGGATGGTGAAGACTTGTTCCCTCTGTCTTCTATGGGGTCTCTTTATCTCCCCATTCTCTCGATTTTCAATTTGGTGGACCACATGTCTTTCTACTGGAAGTAGAGGTTGTGGTACTGGTACTGGTTGTCGTGCTGGTACTGATTGTGCAAGTGTCCTCTCCTCAGGCGTGACCTCACACAGAGATCTCAGTATGAGGTGAGGTAGGATCCCTCATTTTTCTCTTTTTTCTTTTTTCTTTTATTCCTCTTCCTCCTCTTCAAGCCAGGCAGCTTCTGCTACGACCTCCATGGCCAGCTCATCTAAAATGCTCCTGGCATACCTCAGGTGCATTTGGAGCGCTAAAAACTTTCCATTCTATTACCCATTCTGTGACTGTTGACATGTCAACGATGGGTAGCAAGACATTTATTTCCTGGATCACGGACGTGAAGGAAAACATTCCATGACAACAAAAGTTATACTACCCATATCACCATCAACAAAAAAACTCAAGAAAAATGCGGACCTGACAGAAACACTCACGTTGAGTTTTTAATTACAATCGCAGACAAACACTATTGGACAAGTCAGAAAAAGGAAGTGTGGATCGGAACACTTCTTTTTCTTACTTACAAAAGAAATGAAGCTATTGCTCCCTATACCAACGATTATTTCTTTGGTTAACTGTCATTGGAACATATGATCTTTGAACTTGGATCGGAGTATCGGGTACTTGGCGGTCGTTCTGCTTAACTTGTGACTGATGTGGTTTCCGCTTTAGGTAACACTTTTACGTGGCGGACGTACAGTTTGGCTTCTTGGATGATAATTTTGTACTCGTGGGCATAAGCCATGAAATTTAAGACGACACTGCTGAAATTTAGTCTCAGGCCAATATCCACTCCATTTAACAAAGACTTGTCTTACAACCGCATTTCCAAATGTAAACAATTCATCAGTTCTAAACTACGTGTTTGCAGGATTATTTTTTCAACGATCGTTAAAGTCCACATTGTGAAGATCGCCATCTGCTGTCAGGGCTGCGTCGTTAAACGTGTTCTCACCTGCTTTATCAGGTTTCTAAACCACGCATGCATCCAGATGAGTGCCTTTGGCTTCTTCCCGCACGACAGGAGATTTTCCATGTACGCTCGGTAAGGGTAAGTATCCATGCTACTGCTAACCAATTTATTAGTCAAATACAAATCCACTTCGGTGATCAAGGAATGTATGAAAGTATTGACTGAAGCTACTCTGGCATCAGCTCCCGGATTGGTGTTGTCCGTTTTGATGACATTGAGTTTCAGATACAAGTAACTGCTATTCAGATCGATGTAATCTTTGGGCTGTCTTTTGATTTCAAACTCAATGGGTGCTTAATCCGACAAGGAGGAGACGGGATGAAATTCTATCCATTGGGAATCTTATATCGGTGCATCAGGTTTCCTTCTTTTTCTCTGTTTGTAATTTAATTATCAAAAATGTCTAATTCTCGGACGCTTCTTCTTTTCTTAGTCTTTCTAGCTCTGGGGCTGTGAAGACCTCTGGAAAAGTGTCTTCGTCGTCTCTTTCTGCCTTGTCCTTGCTGTGGCATTATGGAAGCATGAATGTCTGATTCGATAACGTCTGTGGCATTTATAGGAGTTTCTCGTCAACACAAAATGTCTTTGCTCGCTTGAAGCAAGACATTTTTGACTGCTATCAAGAAAGTTTTTTTGGGTTTTGTATGTCGATGATGACCGTTTGGAGAAATTCTTTGCCTTGTGTCAAAGCGGCATCTTTCAAGACGTGCAATTCTCGTGTCAATATCGATTTAAAACAGGAGGTACCGATCAAAAAGTCGATTTCAGCACATCTCCAAAACCTTGTCCTATTTGTCAAGCGACGCCTTGGTACGCATGATACATGACTTACATGGTTAGAGTAATCGTTTTCGAAAATGGAGTTTCACTGTGACTTTTCGTTTGGTAAATGTAATATTCTGTCCCAGATCTTCTTTTATAGTAACGTTGACAGTGGCGATATACGACTTACTGACGAGCATGTAGTGAGGATGTACAAATTAGTGGTGAACGAGATAGTTGTTCCACTTTTCAAAGAAATGACACTCGGTAACGGTACGGACGTGTGTCCCACTACGTTCTACTCCACTACATCCAGTCCTTGGTTTATTTAAATAGAGAATCGAAAATTATTGCAAAATCCAAGTTTACGTAATGGCTAGTATTTTGTTTTTAATCTTGATCAAGTTGGGGTCTCCACTCAAAATCTTACACAATTCAGGACTAAATGTAATGGACAACAATTTGTCCTCTAAAAATGTCATTATTTGGCGACGAGCTATTTTGTGATATACGATCGTGACACCTTTTATCGCTTTCTTCAAGGTTCTGTCAAACTGTGCATTGAACTTGAATCGTGTTTACGAAATACTGGGCGCTAAAATAATAGCCTGGAAGAATTTTCAACCGGTAGGTGAACCCTTTAGTTTTGGGGTTTTCTGTTTTCATAATCACCTGCAGTCGTGCTTTAATCCAAGTTTTATTGCACTTGTTCGTCATGAACTTCCACCGTAACAGTGTTTTGATTTCTAATGTTTCATATTTGTGAAGGGCGAACCATTTCTACTTAAGCTTTTTGATCCAATTGGATGGACTAGGTAATTTTATTGTGTAAGAACATAAGGTATTTTTGGGAAACACCTCCATGGAACTGTCACTGGGTCATGTTAAGTAATTCATAATCCCAGAGTTTTAGTGTTCGAGGTGTTGCTGAAGGTCAGAGTAGTGTGATTATTATGGTGATTATTAGAAGGGTGACTGACGTTGGGCGAAAGGATACCGTGTTACCTTACCGTTAGAGGAATATTTCAGGGACGTACTAGGAAGAAGGCAACCGATGCAATTGCTGAGTAAAATGGTCCACAATTGTTTGTCTCCTTGTTGCAAACTCAGATTGGCAATATCAGCACCGACGACACAATATACTACAAAGATTTGGCAGCAAAAGATATGCGTTTTAGGCACACGTTCTCCACACCACTCCTACAAGGGTTGCTTTTGTAGATCTTGCAGAGAAGAACTGAGGGAAGGAGTGGTTACTGCAGTGATAGCGGTTTAAGCTGTGTTGAAGGGCATGAGGGTCACTTCATTTCATTGTGGATAATTTGCAAAAAATCAATCCAAGAGTCAAAACTCGGCGTTTATCATTTCGAATGTACTTTGAACTTCTTTGACATGACGTATTGACACTTTACGAGTTCTTCGATCGAAAATGTTTTCAATCTCGTACACTTCGTCTTTGTTTTTGGTCACACGTTGTAACTCGAGCAAGTAAAATATTCCTTTTAACACTTCCCTGTACATGTCTTTCAGTTTATAGACGCACTCGTTCAGTGACACGAAACAAGTTGGTGGTCTAATTGAGTAAGTAACCTTTGTCAAAAGTGTGTATGGTTTTGCCAATGCGCACCCAATCTCCTGCTGCCATCACTCTACCTTTCTTGGCAACGGTCATCATCGGAGACATACCAAAACAGGTGCTCGAAGACGGTTACTTCGTTGTCGGGAATCGTTTCCTTGGGGGCACGTCCGATGCTCCGATGGTTGTACGATTTCATGAAGTGCGGCATGACGTCCACGTACTAGAGTCTGTTAATGAAAAAATCTTCACATGCGTTTTTTAAAGATGCCTTGAAAGCGTTCAGTGACCATGGCGTAATTTATGGAATTCTCGGTGGTGAAAAAATGAATGTCACCTTTTTAATTCTTTTTGGAAAGCTTGTTTCAGAAATTCAGTGCCTTTGTCGGTTTGCCATCGAAGAGGGTGACGACCACATTGTTTTAACACCAGTTTGAAGGCTGAAACTAACTCAGTGCTCTATTTTGTATACAATGGCACCATCCATGAAATTTGGAAAAGACGTTGTTGACACAAAACAAATGTCACTGCTGAAGAAGAAGTCATCGGAGACGCCAGTTTCTAATGTTTCATGAACTTAGAAAGAACACGTGTCAAATTGGTTTTGGCTGGTATCACCAGCAACGGAGAAGAAGAACCTAAGACAACTGGAGACTATCACCAATGATGAGGCTCGGTCATGGTTTGCGAATGTAAGGTTGCGTCCTGGCGGCAGCATTTCCATTGCTGGTAGAAGATGTTTATGTGGGCTATTTATTTTCTTTTTCTGAGGCTGAGACTTGGTCTTGACACTGTTGCTTTTTTCGTCTCGGAACGTCGAGGAGTGGCTTTTGTCTTGGGGAGAACTTTGTGAGCATTTGGATCCCATTTTAAGAGAGAGAGAATGACGACAGCTCACAGAGAGAACCGCTACTTCTAGGTTCCAAAATAATCTGATTTTTGGTTTGTGTCTTGATGTGAGGATCAGCCAGTTGCGTCAAGGCTTCTATGTTTCTCTGAAAATTGGGTTTGAATTGATGTGGAATGTGATCATGCTTTGCAGTAATTGACGTGGTATCACCGTAAACCATCTTAAGACTTCTTTGAGATTAGGTTCTAAGACACGAGCTAGATTTTGTGGATTTGATGACGTACAAGGCACGAATCAATTTGACGTGAAGATGAGACTGTCATGTCATGTTGACACTGTGTGAGACAGACATAAAGTTACTGAGATTTATATAAAGTTATTTGGTTGTTGTAGTCGTTGTTTAGTCGACGACGGTTGATGTACACGACAGATCCATCGTCTTAGCACCAGTGGTGAAACAGATGTGTACTAAAAAGATTGCAAGTAATTGGAAGTTGTGTTCGTAATGAGTCCAGAAGAAATCGGCTGGTAAACGAAATCCCAGAAAACAAGTCAATAAAACACACACCACACGTCGAGCCTAATTCAATGGACATAATTTTCCTAAAATTCGATGGTAATCCTCCACCGTTTAAATACTGTCATTGATTTCCTTCAACTGAATATGTTGCAATAAGAATGATAAATATCCAAGCATGGTAACCCGTTTTGATACCTCTTTTAGTCTGAGCCAATAGGTGTACTTACTGCACAGAGATTTTCGTACTCCAGTGGGTAATCTAAATTGCTTAGTCACTAACTTACACATCACACACCGTTCAGAAATTTCCTCTTTAACTAAGTCTATAAAACATTTATAAAATATTTTGGTATCCCTCTAACTCTTCTTCTGGAATTTGATGCCGTAAGTATACCTTGTAGTAGAAAGAATTAGTAACAAACAAATTCATCTAGCCCACGAGTAGTTGAATAATGTCGGACCACTGGAACACTTGTATCAGATTCATTCCTCTGATAACATTTACGTGCCAGTGGTTGACACATTAGTGTTGTAACAAATGCAATTGTTCTTTTCGTTTTCCTTGTATTTTGAAGAACTCTCCATAATTGCGTTCTCTCAACTCAACAGGCAAGCCATGAATGTTCTCTTGTGAAGTATACATGACCATGTCAGTGAAAAAACTTTTCCTAGAGTGAAAATGACGGAGTAATTTGTGATCCTAGCCATTCACGGTAACTGTGAAGAATGGTAATAAAACCTTCAGATGTAAACGATCTAAAACGGAATATTCGGAAGAATGTACACTTGATCCAGAGAAATCGGACAAATTTGTTGACTTTTGTCACTGTTCTCGACACAAAAGTTCCTCAGTCACCAGCTGAATTTGCTCTGGAAAGTTTCTGCCAATTTCCTTGTAGATCTTGTAGATCTTATTTTGCATATTGTTTGGAAATCTTTGAATATTATTTTTAAATGGGGTTTAAATATTTGTCTATGTGTAGTCCAACGTTTGACTCCTATCCAAGCTGGTTTCTTAAACATCATGGTATGACACTTCAATGACTAAATGTAGGCAGTGACAGTGAAGAGACCATCAGTCAAGTTCCAGGTAAGCAAAATGTTTTTGCTCCCACTCGCTAAGTGACACACCGCAACGGAAGCACTTGACTTGATCCACTTCGCCAAAGTAGATAAATACAGCTCTGGCTAATTATTTTGTGGTAGGTTCTCCTAGATATTTTGGTCAATTTTCCTTGTAAGGTTTGGAATCGCCTTTCAACGTCGCAGTTCATTTCGATGAGGGTAAGGATAAATCCACTGAAGTTTGCTCAGGGTTGGATGACATCCGTAGGGTGGTATACGCTTACTTTCACATGGAGGATGACATCCACTATGAAACCGCTTTTTTTCGATCAGGTTTGAGACGCGCAGCATCACTTTTCATGGCAGGTATAGTAGTAGTAGTCATAGAAAAATTTCCATGATGTGATACTGAATCACTGAGGTCACGGCATCTCTGAAATCGCACTCGAGTTAGCTCTCGCTTGATACTTGCTGTTTGAAAGTATTCATCTTTCTAGCTTGGTCTTGGTAGTTACAATGAACTATCGGTATTGGATGTTGTCGCTTTTTATATCCCGGACAATACCAGCGTGTCCGTACGGTAAAGTGGTTGGGAAGTTATATTAGCTTCTGGTACACGATTTGATAGACGTTTTCCAAGGGTCGACTGACGATTTGGTGTGTTGGTAAACGTACAATCTTGTGAAGTTCGTAAGTGGTCACTTTAAAATATCGATCCTCTCCAGACTGCAAAGCTTCTTTAAATACGTCAAAGTTTACCACTTAACCGGTGCGATAAGTAATAGTCAATCCTTTCACTTTACACTCAATGTGTACTTTTCTACGGGATCACGTTATTCGTGGCCGTAATTTTTAGGACCGCCACTAGCAAAACTAAGAATCTTGTCTTTGGGTTGCTCGTACTTCCAGGTTCTTCCAGGCTCCTAAACTGTCTCATTCGATGGCAGGGTGATGTTGACCTAGTCGATAAATGAAGATGCAACTGTCCATGTCAATGTAAAGCACATAATCTCCTAACAGATCTAAAGTTTCGTACAGTTTTAAGCGAGCATGGGTTTTCACGTAGGCCGCAATGATGACATTTCCGAATTCGTCGGCTTCTACAAAGTCCATTTTTTTTTTGTAATTTAATAAGATCAAGTCTTCACGAACGACGTTCAGATATGTTCCATGTATTTGATAATTGTCGTGAATCATCTGGAAGTAGCGGGAAGTTTCTTTCAAATACTCAGTCTTGGATGATCATGATAGTTGTGCAATATTGTCCCAAAAAGAATTCAACATCACTTTGGCAAATGATCGACTGCCTTTGTTTTTCTCTACCTGATCTAGAGTGATGTATTCCTGTTCCCAGTATTTCTCTTTGAACGTCTTTTTGTCTTCGGGAGCCTGGCACCAGTAAGGGTAGTCGCTGGCTTCTTGTTGCAGTTTCAAAGAGACATCCGCGTAGTATACGAAAAAGCCCGAGTCTTAATGTCCTTATATTTTTCTGTCTGTAGAAAAAGGTAAATTTCATCCACTTATAACAGTTGGTATCTCAGGACCAAAGCTAATCCACATTCCTGTAAAGGAACTTACCTCCTGAGTGGGATGTGAAGGTTGTTCTTGATTGCACGTTTCGGCACAAGTTCGACAAAAGGAAAACTCCAGTTTTCCTTGACAATGGTGAGGCAAAACGGGATGCTAAAAGTCCGTTGGAGGCAAGACTTTGCACTTAATCAATCCTTCGCAATGTCGAATGTTATTCAGGTTAACGTGTTTCATCAGTAATTGTGGACGCCCTGCGAAAAAGTGACACTATTTGCATTCGTAAGGATACAGCAAACACACGTCCAAGTATTTGATTTCTTCTCTGTTCTTCCTCTTCCCGTGCAAACTGTCCCTTAGGTTTAGTGGGTACACCAACCTGTAACTTTCGTGATGCGCTTAAACTTGGTATCGGTTTTCAATTTCTGATTGTACTCCTGATATTACATTGCTACCACTTGGAATTCATGCTGTTATAATTTCAAGCGATACTGACATGTGGCATTGTACAAGTCTTCCATGGTCCGTTGTAAGAACTCAATTTTGGTGTAATGTTGAGCGTAACAGATCGGACATCCGTGAAATAAACACCCGTTAACCTCGTACAGTATCTTGGGGTTTTCTAATTGTCCAAACATTCACCGAATACTTTCCGATGGTGGTTTCGCATCCTCCGTTTCGTGCGTGTTGTATCTGGTTGTCTTCGTAGCGCCCAATTAAGGTAAACAGTGTAGGGCTTTGAATGAATATTGACGTTTGACAGACAGGGTGTTTTTTCGGCATGAATCGTTGACAATACACTAAGGAACACGCTTTGACGATGGTGCACACTTCTTACAAAGGATCGATTTCTTCGTGTTCCATAAATAATTCTTGAACGTTTTCCACGTCGAAAAGCACCACTTTATCATTTCTTCCTGAAAGTTGAAGGTGTCAGAGGCGTGAGTGTGGTGCCAAGCATTAAAAACTTATCTTTGTTCATTAACCATGTTGTCGGAATAGTAGTAGCAAGCATCAGACAAATGAGGTAGAATAGCGTGTTTACTGGCTTTGGTATTGGAAAAGTGTGGAAATAGCCTTGACCATTTCTTTATTCCAAATGTTATATGCAATATGCATTAAAGCTCAAAGGCATTTCCAAGTAACACATCAAATCTTTAAACTGAACTTGTCCCACTTGTAAGGAAATGATTTTAGCTCCGTTCAAGGTCACCTTAGGACGTTCGGTACTTTGTTCCGCAATATATCTGAGAAGAAGCTGACCATCGTATGCCGGGAAATTGTGAACCATCACCATGGCATGGCGATGACAATCTCTGTAACGTTCACTGTTCTATTGACTCCACTTTTCGTCGATAGGGTCTAAGATCCAATGGGCAAAATGGTCAGCGTATTCGGTCCCCTAAACATTTTTCATATCATCCCTTAATCTTGCTAGAGTGATGGTAATGACTAAAGATAGGCTCTTGGATATACTTCTTACCAGCTCAGTGAGCCACGCTGATATTAGAATTGTGAATGTCGGTCTCTTGCATGCATTCGAAATCGATAACAGATGAAATTTCCTTTCTTCTGGTGATTTTTCTCTTCATGTATGGAATGGTGTTTCTGAATGTAGCAATCGTGTTCAAAATCCACAATTTATTGAAAAATGTGACATCGCTTCTCTCCTGAACATATGTGCGCCTTGGCATTATTGGTGCATATGCATTATCCATAAGTTTAGCACAATCTCAGGAGTTGAAACGCACTTTTCTGCTGAGAATCTTGCGCCTTCAGATGTTGGTAACAGGCAGGATTGACTAAAGTGCACTGACAAAAAGGGTAATGCACTAGTGGTTGTCATTCAAGACAGTGTTTAAAGGCCAAACATCCTTCGCATTTCGATTCGCTATGTGGATGTTGTTCTCGATTGGTATAATCATACTCACATTTCTCACAGTAATAACTGTATCCCAAGAATGGAACAATACTGGTAATAGTATCAAATATTCTTAGTGATGTGTGATGTGAATGAATTTTCTGTCTTTGAAATATTTGCCTCGAAACAACAAGACGTCTTGCAATTTTTGTATTTCAGGAATCTCACAGGATCTGACCTTAGCTAGCCCAGCTTGCTGTAACAGTAGCTTTGCTTCACTTCGTTGCTTGGTTCGGTTAGATTTTCGAATGTTTTTCCAGTCTCTTTTCCATTTTGCCGTGTCGTTCTTGTAAGCTAACGTTCGTCCCACCACGATGCCACGGGCTAAACACATCTTGTCTTGAGTGTTGTTAATTTGAATGATGATACGCTTGAAGTTCTTCCACCAATAACATCTTTTTGCGTGCTGTCCCTTTGGGAAAAGAAATGTGGGTCATGAACAGCGTCTATGTTCCATCGATGAGGTGAAACTTGTCGTTGGATTGTTGAACGTGCTGACTCTTGTCGATGACTTTGAAATCTGTCAGTTAAGAGAGACTGCAAAACTCGTCTATAGGGAGGATTTCAAACTGTCGTGATGAATGAAACCTCACAAGCGATCGTCTTTTTGGCTTGAAGTTGCCGTTTCAATGTAGTTAACAAAGAATCCCACACATTGGTGATGAATTCTCCTGCTATCTTCAGCAGTTTGTTTGACTTTAAATCTTTAAACTTCACAGTGCACGTGTAGGCCGTGGTTTAATTTTTTTGAGGAGAGTTTGTACGTTTCTCGGACGTGGAAGTACTTTTCAGGTTTTATTGGTTGTGAACTTTTGTTTAGTGTAGAATCTCTGGGTCTGGATTCTGGTTCACACATTTCATCTTCAAAGTCAATGGCATGAATTCGAGCCAAGAATTTAGCTACTGTGTGAGGCAAAAAAAATCACGTTTCTACCTCTTACTTTCGTCTCCTTTCTCCACGAAATAATGCAATCGTTTCATCTTGATTTAAAAAAGTCAAATGACTATATTTGTATGCCATGAACACCTTCATGTCCATATCAGACCAATATATATATATATATATATATATATATATATATATATATATATATATATATATATATATATATATATATATATATATATATATATATACATATATATATACATATATATATACATATATATATATATATATATATATATATATATATATATATATATATATATATATATATATATATATATATATATATATATATAAAGTGATTGTGCCTTTCCTGCCATGATTAATTTCACTCTCAAGCTGACCAGAGCGATGAAAGAGCCAACACAGATCGAATTTATGATCAGAGCTTTGCGAACTGTCATACGAAATTTTCTTCAGAAAACCCCACTGACTACTTCCCCTCCTTTCGAGATAAATGTCAAGATACTGTATATCTGTCAGAAGAAAGGGGTATTTGGCTAAAAAGGAAGACAAGTGTCAAAAGCGATAAAAGTCACGTTACCTGTTATCATTGTCGAAAGAAAAGACATTGGTCTTCAGGCTGCCCTAAGATACAACAGGAGCAGGCGGAAGAATAATAGATGCCTTCGGAAAAGGAAGAACCCCAATAAAGCCAGAAAGAGAAAAAAGAGGAGAAAAAAGGCGAGTTAAAAGTGAAAAATAGGAGAAAAATCTGTGAAAGTGAAGAAATTAAAAGAAAAAAGAGTGAACAAAGAAAAAGACACATAAGAAGACTATGAACTTTTAAAACGTATTATGTTGTGAATTGGATTGTAAAATTTGTACAAGAATAGACCAGACAGAAAACGGTAAGTGCATGTTTGGCTTTGATTTTTGGGATGATAAAGTACCTATGCTTAGGTGCTCACACACGTAGTTGATGGTTAGAATGATATTTTTGAGCTTTAATTGATTTGGCAAACATAATACTATCTCTTTTTCAAAAGAAGTGGGTTGCCTTACAATGGTCCATTGGGTGTTTATTTTATTTTAATTAAAAACGACAAACTCAGAACCAATAAGCTTTAACTGCCTTAAGCATTTGATATTGTTGATAATTTGGTAGAAATCACTATTGATAGTATCTTAGGCGTAGTAGGTGTCTGAACAGGATTGGGCTGTTTGTCTTGGGAAGGTCTTTTTATCTTGGGTCGTAGTAAAGAAGTCTGATATGTTTCGTTCAGACTTCTTAATTATGCCAAATTGTCCAAGAGTACCGTTACCGCTTGAGTTTTGCTATTTTAACCTTCTCTCCTAGACATTGTTTCTGCTCTGCTTCTTCTTCTTCCTGTCGTTTCCTCCTTGCTTCTTCTTCTTTTCGCTGTTACTTTTGAAGGAGAAAAGCTTGTTCTGCTTCTTTCTGCTGTTGTCAAAGTTTCTTCAGTTCTTCTTTCCGTTTTTTTAAATTTCTCGACGTGTGATAAAGAAGGAGAATGTGTCGAAGGTACTGGTACCTTAACAAATTCTTGAAAGAGGAGAGAAAATCTACTAAATCACAATTAAAATTGACCTCTTCTGGAAGTAGGTCCGTGTTAACTTTGTTAGCCAATGCTTTACCATCTCTTCTTGTTTACATGGCCGGTGCACCCCAATTCATCCTCCTCTTAGTTTCAGTGTTGTTTCAAAAAACAGTGTCGGATCTATTAACTGCGCACAGACGCTATTGTACCTATAGGGGCAGTGTGACGTTACAGTCAGCTCAATTAGTTTTGATCCGCTCTTCTATTATAAATAAACTTGGTTCACTTCATTCCCTTCACATGTTCTCGTCACAAGATGTTGGCAAACGTTGAAACCTCTATACAGACATACACATGTATGTTAAGTTATCATAAACAATCATTGTGATCACCGATACGACTGTCAGGAAAGGAAGCATATCTGTATAGACACAAGGATGTTTGAAGCGAGTCCTCATCTATGGGCCAGAATTTAGATAAAGTTTGAAAAAGAGAAGATGATCTGTAATATCGTTCTATTTTAAAGGAATGGTGTTAACAAAAAGGGACTGAAAGACCCTTTTCAGTGCCACTCATATGCCTTGAACAGATTATTTCCAAAAAATGTGCCATATATAGGAACCCTATACATTTTGTCCCCATGGTACTCCAGTGGGTCTTGTCAAAGATAGGAAAATGATACACTTCTGACGTTTCGGTTTTACTGAAATGTTTAAGATTTCCAGGCAAATAATTTCATTAACTCCAAAATCATCAAGACTTCGAAGTCGAAATAGTTCATCTTGATGGGTTTTTAAAACGTATTACTTAAAATGGGGAAATTCAAATTTACAATTGGGGAATTTATTCGAATGGAGCTATACATTCATGTTGAGAAATAATATTTGACGTAAAAGTAGGATTGCCCTCAATTACCTAATACTACAAAATGCTTAAAACTCTGTCATAATATTTAAACAAAAAAATCTACACTAAATAATTTAACTCCAGGCAAAATATTGCGCCTTCAATGGTACAAACAGGGCGCATTCGATGGCACAGCCAGGGCAAATTCGATGGCACAGCCATGGCAATTCAAGCTGAGAGCATTATTTTTGTATCTAAACGATTACCGGGAATGTATTGAATCAAGTCAGATGAGTTATTACTTTATGTTAACCTTTATTCTTTACATTGTTATATAGCCAACTTCCTATCAGATAAATCATTGTCTTCAAGCTATAATTTAGAAACATTCTCATATTTGTAATACAATTATAGAACTGCATATGAACAATAATAAAATAAGAAAATGGCGTCGAAACGTAAATAAATATTATGATGAACGGAAACCTCAATATCATATGCTTTATTCCCTTTTTTCTTATTTTCCAGATTCGTAGCCATCGTTTACCCAATTAAAGCCCACATCCTGTGTGGACGGCGTAAGATCATGTTTGCTATTCTGTTTGTCTGGCCAATAGCCATCGGCTGTGGTATGCCGACAGCCATATTTAATACAGTCCTACCACGTAATTCAGGAGCGGGTGCAGAATATTGCATCATAGTTTTTCCTAATATGAGTGTTTTAATACTTTACCAGTACACGGAATTCATTCTCTTCTACTTCGTACCAGTGTTCATACAAATTATTCTTTACGCTGTAATTGGACGGAAACTGTATGCTAGCACTGATGAATTGCACACACGTTTCCAGATGCGCCCGGATTTTAAATGCCATATGGACAGATCAATGGACACCATTAAAGCAAGAAAAAATGTAGTAAAGATGTTGGTTGCCAGTGTGCTAGTGTACAGTATTTGCTACGCTCCACCGCAAATACTCTTGATCTACAACACGCTGTCTGCACGAAATTTTGAAGTGACATGGTCCTGGCATGTATTTAGTTACGTCATTTCCTATATAAATTCTGCAGCCAATCCTGTGCTCTACTGCATATTTAGTCAAAATTTTCGGCGAAATTTTAAGAAATATCTTTGCTTCATTTGTCGTGAGAAGCCAAAAACATACCAGAAAGTAGTGTTTGAGTCATTTGAATCCAGGGTTATTTCTCGGAAAATCAGCTCCTCGCCGACTACAGTTTCCCGTTTATAAGATACCCTTTAAAACTGAATGTACATATTCTGGACATTGTGCTCGATTAGAACAATTATATCGACTTTAATACAAAAACGGACAAATAATATATACAATTCTTTTTATACTTAAAACTCATGAATATTTATTGTCTTGTTAAGAGCAATAGTATTTTAATCGAATAGTCTTGTTCTTGATTTTGACATATTTGTTTTACCCTTCTTCATCAGAATATTCTCTATCGTATTTCAACATATGACTTCTAATATTTTATCCTCCATAACTATATCTATCATTGTGTTGTCTGCCTATTTTTCCATATATTGTTGTATATTATATCTTTCATAAAACGTTGTTTTCAGCCAGAATCATATTTGTGCGTGGTATATTTCCATATCGAATACTATGTTTGATTATATGATTGGTAAATATGTACGTCTTTATTAAATTTGCTTTCAAAGAATGATGTAAAATATGTAAATTTCGGATTTGAACATTGAATGAATTTGGTTTAAGATGGTTTGTTTCCCTGGAAAAGTGTTTGCTGATAGCATGTGTCGAAAAATGAGTATTGCAAACAAAAGGCCATTAGAGTTAAATTCAACAACACTTCTGCCAGACGTTTTTTAACCCTTTATAATGAAAAGTAAAATGTTCCATTAAAACTCTAAAGCATTTATTGGTATTTGTTATTTTCCCTGCTGTCCATAATAACCACCATTAATATTTTTTATTAACAAAAACATACATTGCTCTTTTGTAGATATCTCAGTTCGTGCTCCTATCCAGAGTACAAACTATAAATACTCATTTTGAATATCTGACTTAGCTCCATTAATAGAGATCTGAAACTACAGTATGATCATTCACAGTTGATTTTTTGGTCATAATTATTTCCTCTAAAAGAAACGATACCCTGCCTTCGGTTTATGACAAGTCACACCCAAGCCATCTCCACATTCGTTTTAGGTTATAATTCAAATCGAACTATTGAAATCTGGATTTACGAGCTTTATTTTATGTATGAAATAAAAGTAAATTTTAAACATAGAACTTTACAAATAATAATGTATAATAACATTGAATTCACAAGGGCATTATCTTTCTGCCTCAGTAATATATCATAAAAATGTACACATATATTAATTTAGCAGATTATTACCTAATTTAAAAGTACTAAAAATTCGTTATATTACTAAGACTTGCACCTCTGTCTGCGTGGGTTAGAGTCTAGGATTCGGCGACTGTGGAGAGGTGAGAAAGCCTGCCAGTAGCTTCTCGTGGGTCGGTGGTTCTTTCCGGTGATTTCCCGGTTTCTTCCTCCACCAATAATACTGGCCGCCACGAATAGTCTATCGTGTGTTGAAAAATGGCGTTAAGCTCAACAACAATAACAACAACTGAGACTTGCTATTGCTATCGTGCATTTGTTTGTAAAGTGTTATAATACAAGTAACTTCGTCTTCATTTCAGTTCACTGATACAGCTTGATGCATACTATTGACTTCCAGGTAATATGAAATAAATCAATAACTTAATCAATTGTAATTTATATCATTGCGGTCGATTAACCATTATGAGTGGCTGAAATGTATAACATGCTTTTTTAATTTGATACAGTTAATGACAGTGAAACAAATTAAAAGGCAACTTGAGATAGATTAAGAAACCAATGAGTCCACTTAAGTTAAGAATCATGCGCCAACCTCAGTGATAATATATATGTATATATGTATATATGTATGTATGCATGTATATATATATATATATATATATATATATATATATATATATATATATATATATATATATATATGAGCAAACGTTTATATGAAAGTTTAGTTTTTGTGATAATATCCTAACATTTTGAATGATATCGAGACAAATAAATTGTTATGAAGTACATTGAAACTTAAGAGATCAGACAGAAACGCCGCTCTAATATCTGAAGCAAACGCATTTGGTTTCGTGAATTGTTTCTTTTACTTAGTTTGAAACAACTCCAAAAAAAGTAAGCCATTTAAAACGTTAAATGCACCTAAATATTTTCGTATTTCTAACAAACTATTGGGAATAACCAAAAAGCAATTCAACGTACCTTAATAGTTAAAATCAAGTTGAAATATTGAACATAGCAATTCTATAAAACCCATAAGACAAAGGATTTTACATATTATGCAATCTGTGAATTATATATAGACTTAGGTTTAATTGGTTGTTAGTATATAGGGATGAAAATATAAATCTGAAACGAAAGGATGGTAATAGGTAATTCATTTAGCAATTTTGATAACTAATTTGGGAAGGGAAAATTCGATCATTTTTCACCATCAAAGTATTTGACTCTCAGCATATTGTATGCTGATGACTTTTTAATATGTTACCGATCCAAGCACATGCATACAACTGAAAGACAATTACAGCAAAATATCAACAAGATTCAAAATTGGACTGGTTCTAATGGTTTCAATACGAAGACATTATAATGGACCTAAACTCACGCTGGACGGAACACCTATTCCAGCTGTTGATCAAGCAAAATGTATAGGTATTATCTTCGACATAAAACTGAATTTTATTCCACAACTGAAGAATTTGAAAACTAAAATGCTTGAAGTCTCTAGATTTACTTAAAGTAAAAGCACACACTGACTTGTGTGCTGATAGGAAAGTCATACTCACTTTATACAGAACGTTTATTTGCTCGAAACTAGACTATGGTAGTATTCTCTATGGTTCAGCAAGGAAGTCTTATTTGAAGTTGATTGACCTAATCCGTCATCAGGGAATATTACTTGCCCTGGAAGCAGTTAAGATATCCCCGTGTGAAAGTCTACTCGTTGAAGTTAACGAAACACCCTTAGCACAGCGTAGAGAAATGCTTTCAGCACAGTATGCTCTCAAATTAAAATCAAACCCTCTGAACCAAGCTTTTTCGGCTGTTTTCAAACAAAAATATAAAACCTTATATGACAATAAACCAAACGTCACGCATATCATTGACATTAGAATATTGCCATTCCTTGACAGTACCTAAATTTATCTTTTAAACATCCTGAAAACGACCGTATCCAAAACAATTCCCTGGCTACATGAACAACCAAATATACATTTCACGTTGCACGACGGAACATAAATCGGAGACAAACCCGTACATCATCCACAACTATTACCATGAACTCCTCGCCAAGTTTGAAAATTATACAAGAATATATACTGAAGCCTTCGTTAGTGGAAAACACACAACAAAACTTCGCTTGCCAAATGGTACCTCAATTTTTTTCAGCCGAAATCAGAACAATAAACCTTGATTGGCAATACATTGAAAGCAAGCGTATTTTAAACAGTATCATCTTCTCCGATTCACTGTTAGTACTTCAGTCACTACCTAATAGAAAACCGGAGAATCCATTATTAGCAAATATTCTCATTATAAATGCTTAGCTAAGTACTTCCCACAATATAGTATACTGTTGGTTACTCTGTCACGTTGGAATTACATGTAATGACAAAGCAGACCGCGCTGCTAAAATGGCCATATCACTATAACAATCTGAATTTGATACACCATATTCTTATTTTAAACGTAGTATCAAAGACTGTTTTCGTCAGAAATGGCAGGCATCATGGAATGATGCCGTGAATAACAAACTTCATGCCATCAAGCCAGCCCTAGGAGAATATACTCTTTTCTACAGAGCCGTCCATATTGAGGAGGTAGTCATTGCAAGAATTCGTAATGGTCATACATATTAACCCATTCGAACATACTGAAAGGAGAAGACCCACCAGAGTGCATATCTTGCAATGAATCATTCACTGTGAAGCACTTTATCTTAGAGTGTTTCGACCTCCAGCCTACGCGTAATCATTATTACAATGTGCAAGACATTAGGGAGCTCTTTTATACAGTTAGAATGTCTTATATTATTAGCTTTTATGTTTTCACCTTGAACAGTTTTATGTGCTATATAACCCATTGCTAGATTTTAATTACCATTCATCTGTTTTCGTTGTCATACGTAATTTGTACTCCCCTTTGATCGGGAAACTTTATTTATTTATCACCGTTACCATTTTATCGTTTATCTCTAACTGGTATAGAATCGCTGGTCGATACGAAAACTTTTACAACTTATAAATAATGAAAGATATAACCTTTTGTATGGCGCTAAATGGCCTCATAGTGCTGGTGCGATGTAAAAAAAAAATATAAAACTATCAAACAAGCATATTTATGCAAGACGTATTTGATATTTAATCTTTTCTATGTTTAGTAATCACCAAATAAATATTTGTTAGAAACGAATCTTCGTTAGAATAAATGAAATATGCATGGACTGTATGAAGATTTCACTACGACCGTTCTTCACACCAACTTTGCTGGTGAGCATCAACCAATCACACCCCTCCATTTCCTCCTTTTCAGGTTCTTCATATATATATATATATATATATATATATATATATATATATATATATATATATATATATATATATATATATATATATATATATATAAAGAATACAAATCATATGGCGAATAACAGCCCTCTCAAGCGTACTGGATCCACCAAGGGATCACGTTTGTCAGGGATTAATTAAAATAGATGCAATAAACTGACGACGAACAGTACGAAACTAGTAACTAACTAGCCTAAGCGCTTTCGACTCTTAATGAGTCTTTTTCAAAGGCAAATACAAAACATAGTTACGACAAACAAATAAACACAAAAACGTTGCGTTTGTAAACCTCTACATTTCTATCTTCACATGTGCTAAAACTATAAATACAACCAGCTTGTATAGACTAGTTGCGGAAACTGAAAACGTTGTATAATTCCCTAAAAGTCTACAAGCCAAAGCGACATCTATTTTTACTTTGTGTACATATGTAACGCAGATTATATCCCGGATATTTGATTCTATACCGGTTATTCTTATAGTAAAAATTGAAGGATAAGAAGATTTAGAAAATGTTAAAATTCTACTAGTGCATAGTTTTCATTTTCTAGTCTTCTTGGTTTAGACCGCTTGGTTTCAATGTTCTAAGGCGGCGTATCCAGTATGATTCCTTTTCCTTCCTGGTTTCGGAACTCCAGCTGTGGTTGTTGGCAATAGCGATAAATATTATATCACTGAAAGTGTGGCCAGGGGAGGAGAAGTGTTCTGCGACCGGGCTTCTGTACAGCTTTTTTGTCATCCAATCAGATCTATGAAGGTTTATCCTTATATGAAGCTTTTCAGTTTCTCCCACGTACTGAAGGCCACAAATCTTACATGTGATGAGATAAATCACATTCTCTGTTTTGCACGTTTTGTTTGGACCATGTATGTTTAGTCTAAGGAAGCAAGTAATGTATCTGGCAGTAATGGTTCACTAGCTTTGCTTTTTATGAGATAATCTGTCGTGTCTTGAAGATATGATGGTAATTTGTGGACATGTGGTCTCATAAAAGATAAAAGATGCAAAACCTGATGTGGCAAGATGTGGCGATAAAAGATGCAAAACCTGTCAACATATGATAGAGACCAAGACATTCACTAGCACAGTGACTAAAGAAAAACTAAACATACATTGTCCAAACAAAACGTGCAAAACAGAGAATGTGATTTATCTCATCACATGTAATATCTGTGGCCTTCAGTACGTGGGAGAAACTGAAAAGCTTCACATAAGGATAAACCTTCATAGATCTGATTGGATGATAAAAAAGCTGTACAGAAGCCCGGTCGCAGAACACTTCTCCTCCCCTGGCCACACTTTCAGTGATATAATACTTATCGCTATTGCCAACAACCACAGCAGAGTTCCGAATTCAGGAAGGAAAAGGAATCATACTGGATACGCCGCCTTAGAACATTGAAACCAAGAGGTCTAAACCAGGAAGACTAGAAAATGAAAACTATGCACTAGTAGAATTTAACATTTTCTAAATCTTCTTATCCTTCAATTTTTACTATAAGAATAACAGGTATAGAATCAAATATCCGGGATATAATCTGCGTTACATATGTACACAAAGTAAAAATAGATGTCGCTTTGGCTTGTAGACTTTTAAGGAATTATACAACGTTTTCAGTTTCCGCAACTAGTCTATACAAGCTGGTTGTATTTATAGTTTTAGCACATGTGAAGATAGAAATGTAGAGGTTTACAAACGCAACGTTTTTGTGTTTATTTGTTTGTCGTAACTATGTTTTGTATTTGCCTTTGAAAAAGACTCATTAAGAGTCGAAAGCGCTTAGGCTAGTTAGTTACTAGTTTCGTACTGTTCGTCGTCAGTTTATTGCATATATATATATATATATATATATATATATATATATATATATATATATATATATATATATATATATATATATATATATATATAATGATTTTAATCTACTTGGTAAATTACCTTTAGCCATACAATCATTTCAATTTAGAGAAAATGTGCATAAAACATTATTTAATTAAAAATATCTTTATAGAGCAATAACAATTGTTATTAACATGTATATTTCACACAATTATTATCAATTGATATGCAATTGCGAATTGACAACATGCATAGTCAACAGAAAATGTCTTAGTCAATATAATCAAAGATAGCATTATGGGATATATTCAGAGGGAATGTCTAGCTGCGGGATATATATTTCTGCCTGTTCTGGAAAACTTCACTGGACGAGTTTTCACCTCCAACGGTGTATTTCCCGACTAGAATTCATACCCAAGTAATTATCATGGATGTCATATTCTGCATACAAATAGGCTCCTCTGCACAATTAGAGTCAGTATCTTCGATACTATCACTGAGTATTTCTGACATTTCAGAGGTAAATTCCACAAACCGGGGTTCTTATGACTTTGCTATGGATTTAAACGATTTTTGTGCACTATGATGGGAGAAGATTCAACGGTTCTTTGTATTGTATAGGCTAAATCTGAAATCTGCTATATGATTCTAGACGAATCAACTCTTCATAGTTCTAATTTGTTTTTGCTTGTAGGAGGATACCACATCTAAGCCCATTTTCCAACTTCAAAATGACCTAATTTTGTTTTTCTGTCATATTAAAACTTTTGTCTAGAGAAACTAACACTCAGATTTTCGTAAGCGAAATCATATGCCTGCCTGAGGGTGTTTTGAACTCATTGAATATATTCAACAGGACACACGTCCTCATCCTTATTTGTTGGAGGTAAACCAATAATAATAACTATTGTAAGGGCTATTGCTCGCCCGAACATCAAGAGATAGGTTTCAGTCGATACGCCGTCATTACATACGGTTAATATTAATTTGATTCAAATTCTCGTCCTTGGTTAGTGTAAATATATCACGGACACCCATAACGACCTCCAGTGTGCTATTTTTCTATAAAAAAATTAGATAAGCACCAGAGAAATTATTCCAAACTCGAGAAAAAAATGTTTGGCTTTGATATTGGCATCACAACACTTCGAAGTTTACATTATTTCAGCTCCTTCTCCGATTATTGTGTTTAGTGATCACACCACCCTACCACCCTTGCTTTCATCAGCAAGATGAAAAACAAATATCATAGACTTTTAAAGTGAAGTTTGCTGTTGTAGGAATATAATATCGACATCAGACACATCAAGGGGAAAATACAATTAAATATCTGATGCGCTTTCACCTGTATCAAAATATATCGCTTCATGTATACGTGATACGTGGTGTAATTCATAAGATTTTATCTTATGTTCCTTACCATATGTATATTTGAATTATAGCAAAAAGAAAACTTTTTGTGACAATCTTTCTTTTTCTTTATGAGGAAAGTGTTATGCATATTTTCTTTTTATTATATATTATTGTAGTGTAACATTGTGTAAAATTGAATTCATTTCAACTTGACCTGACTGACTTTTTAAAATTGTTTTTATTTCATTTATGTAAACAACTAATAATAGCTTTATTATTCTCTATGTGTATGTGCTTATTAACCGAATTATTATTCAGATAAGCAAAGAACGAGCACATCTTGTTTTTATTGAGGTGAGGGTTTGGAGATTCCTAAGTGGATTTTATAAGGTAATTTGTTTTAAATAAACAAGGCTCATTAGACTTCAAGAAAGTTCTGTTTTTAGATAATGGTTGTTTTTAGAAAATGCAGACATTGACCTTGATGTCAAGCAGAGAACTGTATTATCTTGTGACGGTGAGGATTTTGCCAGTCATGCTTTAACATCTAACACTTTAATTGTAATATGTTGTGTGTGACCAGTGTTAGTTTAATTTTATTTTCTTCAAACTATCGGATCCTATATTTTCTCTGGAAATACAAAAGTGTTCTAGCAGAATGCTTGAATAAAGACATTCATTAGAATTTATATTAATATCAAACCTGGAATAATATTTATGTGACTCAACAAGAGACTGTTTACACATCAGTACTTGGCAGACTATAAAAGATATGTCACCTCCTTCAATTGTGAATCTCTTCGGGACTTTAATTGAGTTTTATTCAGGACGTTTTATTAATAGGACTTGTGTCTTTAATTCTTGGATTATTTTTGGAATTAATTCGCAAAACCGTAAATTCTTTTTCTTATTTTTTCACTTTGTATTCTAGGGAAGTAAATTATTTATTAAAGCTCGTTGTCTTCACTCTTTTTTGATACTTATTTTAAGAGCATATACTCGTAATATTCGGCATAAAAGGGTTCGTTTTTAGATCATTATTTAGTATATAGGCGATTTGTGTCTGCAGGTTTATCGGTTGTAGTCGACTAATTAAGAGAAACGTTACGCACGTTTAAGAGATTTTATTCCGAAGAAAGAGAAATGAAATACAGTGTCAATATTAAATGAACTTATCACACATTGTCGTAGGTAGCAAGCTGACCGTATGCTTATTAAATTCATGATTAGAAGACTACATACGGAAATACGCCATAAAATTACTATTTATTACCCAGCAGTGTATGTCTACTGCTAAATTTTCAGGTTCATATAAACTGTACAACTTACTTTCCTAATAAAGGATTCAAGAACATATTTCTGATAAAGGTATTTATTCTCACTGATCAAAGTTTCTGATAATGAAAGTTTGGTTCAAAAGCATGTGGAATATCAAAGAGCATTTCCGTATTGCTTACAACTTCTCCAGGTGCAATCCATTTACAGTGATCATATGTCTCGAAGCTTTCTTTATCTTAATTACCCTCAAAAACGTTGCACAGCTGATAGATCAACCTACGGAGAGGAACATGTGACTTTTATTTAAAGGTAATGTGTTTCATTTAAATTGTTGCAGGTTTCACGCCTAAAGTCCAAATTTAGCTGAAAGCTATATATTTCAATTTTAGTATAAATAAATGTTTGCTTTTATACAGAACTATGCAGCATCCATGTGTTGTATATATATTATACTTTTTGTTACATATTTCCCGTTAAGGAAGTTCACTTATGGCAGTATTATGTTTCACGGTAAGGAGTATTTTGCATTGCATATTTGCTTCAGATAGATGTTAACGTATATTTGCGGTAAAAAATTTCAATAAATGGAATCAGGCGAAAAAGATCAACACCTCTTTCTGAATCTATTTTAATAATCTGTATAGTAAATAATACCCTACCAGCTACATTAATCACCATTCATTTTAACGAGATCACTGACTATTATGTATATTGCACTCAAATAATTTCACTTTTCACTCACCAAAATAAAATAAAACACCAAACCATAAGTCCATAATAATTCTTCAAGATTCAAAATAGCGTAGATTAGATAATATGATGGCATTGGCTTTAATTATACAAATTAAGAATTTGCTAGTCCATATACTTTACGGCTTGCTTCGGACATGAACAGTGACGTACGCATATTACCAGCTTAGAACATTTTTATTCTACTTAGACATTACATTTTTAAAGGAAATTATAAATATCAATGAAGAAAAAAAGTCAATAAGAAGAACGTTTCTCAGTTTGATTGTAAGAAGAATCCAAAAGCACAAGACACAACGCTCGACATACGGCGTGTTCCACATTATCCACGTCCTGCAAGCGGTTGTTAAATTTGTAAACAATTAAAGCCGAAAAAGCTGCTGATAAATCGAATCCGTGAGTTTTATATTTAGGAGGGTTATAATGTTATATGAACTACTCATGCAATTCTAGAAAATGTCACTGGAATTCTCTTTTCCTTCTGACTTTACAAATGGTGAGTTTTATGTTTCTCTTGTTAATGAATTCATAAGCTACGTCTTGCATAGCCATGAACTGTAACCGATTTATTCATTCCTTTCACAAAGCACAGTTTGACACAAATAAATTACATCACGTTAAACGGACTGCATCAATAGCGGAATCGATTTGTAACTCTTGTTAATTCTACTTCTTTAATAGGAAATTACCATAATGGCATGTCAAAAACTTGTCATTTTTTGTTGTGCCTAGGTGTAATATAACTAAGCAAAAGCTCAGAAACCTCATGTCTCCAAAAAGTATCAATCGCCTCCAGGAACAAGCGTATCTGAAAGATATCTATGTCCATTTTAGTCAGCAATATAATAAATTAAATAAAAGAACCTGCATCAAATGAGAGAACAAATGACTGTCCAGCCATACCACAGATATCGCATCAGTTGCTTTTTACTGTTAGGCACAGGGATTGCTGAGATAGCCTTGACCTTAGCATCTATAATTTTAACTTTTCCATGTCCCAGGATATGTGCTAGAAATGTAACACAACCACTACAAAGCTCACATGTACATGAAATAATTGTCAAAATAGCATCATTAAGTCTATAAAGAATTTTCAAAAAGTCTTCAAGTGATCATTCCAGGTGTTTTTTTTTTCATTCTAAATGTCATTAGTTATATTGATATGCTAAAAGTATTATCTGGGTTCGGCACTGCAATATATGGTGAACTCCAGTCACATTTACTTTGTTCTAAAAATCATTCTATAGCAAATACTGGTGGAATTTACAATCTCACCGTATTGGCAGACATTATTTGTTAGAGTCTGAACACCTGAAAACAAGTGCTCATATTAAAATAATAGATATGTATACTCACTCTTCTCTTGTTGCTGAAGTTTCTGGACACCATCATTCATTATTGCATAATTCCGAAGATTGGATACTCTAAAGTCGCTTCAATCCAATTTTATCCAATCGCTTAAATCCTCACTGTGTGCGACAGGTACAACTAAACTGAACTTTAAGATTAGCATGGCTATGTCTGTCTACATAGTCCTTTAACATATTCAAATGTCACAGTTGCTTTCATCTCCAAAGAGTATTGATGACATTATGTTTTACTGATTAGAGCTCAATTAATTCTTGAAACTTCACAAAAATTTGATAATTAACTTGTATTAAAAATTAGAAACTTAGTTAAGAAGATTAATATCTGTATTTTAATTGATACAAATGTTCTCTTTTAATAACTTCAACAGTCCTCATGTGTCCAAAACTATTTCTAAGGAACTAACTCATAAAGTTTTTTAAACTGATTCCCTGACAGTAAACAACAGTAGATAATTACCTACGTCCCACTTCTTTCTGGTATGAAAACAATATGACTGAATCAAATGTTCCAAATTTTGATGAAATTTCTCTATTTCATGGTGAAAGGCAGAAAACTTAAATTGCTAGATCCCTGACTTATGCAGAACTTGCTGGAAATTTAAAAAAAAATACCCTTGATCGGAATGGACAGTTTTGGATCAGCCATACTGAGTAATGAATTTTTTCCAGCTATTTCTATTGTTTTAGTTATAATATTACTCAATGGAGTTCTATCCATGAATGGTTTTGGACGTACACATTATGATCAACATGTATTGGTTGTCGAACTTTCTCTTAGGTACAAAACCAACACAGTCTACCATTATTCTGCTAAATGGTTCGTCTTATGCAGGAATATGTTGCAGATAAGCCTTCTGATTGGGTTTTCCTATCAATTTGAAAGTGTGATAAGATATACAGTTTCTTACAAATAATGCTTTTTGATTTTCGACCATCAAAATTAATCCAAGACCTCATGATAAATCGTATTGACTTGTAAATGACCAGGCAAAGGATTTTCTTAGGCAAGAATAAGAATTTCCTGTCTATGCAACTCTAGATAAACAATTTGATAGCTCAAAAGTGGTCTCCATTTTCTCATATTGAACCTATTTTTAGCATGATAACAAAGGGATTCAGTTTTGATAATAGCCATATATAGTTAAAAATTCATCTAAGGATCTTGTTCCTGTTAGTTTGTCACCCTGATTAGAATATTAAGAATGAGTAGTCAAAAGATGAACCCTACGACCAATTCCTGTTAATTAACCAATAAGATAAGCGAAAGTGACCTCATCAAAAGTCTGAGAAAATACATGTCAGCTAAAGCAATACCTCCCTCATCAACATCATTCTCAAGAGCTTTCTTTTACCATAACTGTAGTAACTGCACAAGCTAAGTATTAAAAAGGGATTTCTTTTTCAATTAGATCGACTTTTTCATCTAAACAAGGCTTGTCAGATCCAGATGGATTAACCACAACTTTGTTTCCATCTGTCATTACCTAGTAATAAATGAATACCCTCAATGGGCAAAGACTCACAGTTCCAGAGGCCATTATTTGTAAGAAACTGTATATGATGCCATGTTTACACAATGGAGATGAACATTAACAAAACTGCACTCTACTCCCTGAATAAAAACACTCTTAATAGAAGACGATTCCTCAGAACAAAGTAAACTACTTGATAATAACAGACTATGAGAAGCTGCTTCGCATCTTAAACTTTTAATTATTATAGGATTGACAGAATCTCCCGTGGATGATATAGTACCATTAGTTCATAATTCAAAATAATAAAATCAGAATGGGTTTCTTTGACCCAACTAATATTATCGTGACATTGCCCTACGTAAACATAGGAGCACTTAAACATAGGAGCACGTGGATGATATAGTACCATTAGTTCATAATTCAAAATAATAAAATCAGAATGGGTTTCTTTGACCCATCTAATATTATCGTGAGCTTGCCCTACGTAAACATAGGAGCACTTAGAATTGGCCAGTCTCGATATTATTGCTAGTTTTCAATTTGCAGCCACAAGAAGAAAAACAAAACTTGTCTTTCTTCATGATTCAGGTAGAGATAAGGATGTTTGATATGTTTTGCCAGAAACTTGATTTATACGACTTTTTGACGAAAGCATCATTGTGAATTAAAAAATTATAGCTGTACAAGCATAATTTTCTCAGGTTTTGACTTATTACTCAGCTGATATCTTAACATCACTATGGACAAAGTTCTTTTACGTTATAGTTCTATGAAGATATAATAGCTTCAACTACTTTCTTGGCTCAGCATCACATTTACGAAATGCTCTTTTTCTTTCGCAAATTCGGTATGTGTTTTCCAGTTGTTTTTTTATATAGTCTCTCAGATACCAACTCACAACCCTTCAAGATTCTTTCCTTAACGAGATCATAATCACCAGTTTGCTGTACGGACAGAAAAATATCGACGTCGCGAGTTTTGACAATCAGTGCTCTTCGTAATGCTCCCTCGACCATTTCAAATGTTCAGTAATTTGTTTGAATGAATAAACATTTATCTACTTCTTCCTCGTTGGAAGGGTATTAATCTAATATTCTAAGTAACATCAAAGATGAATTTGTGTGTAAAGGAGAGGAGAGCGGGGTGTTTCAACTTGCCAGCTCTAATCATTTTAATCTAAATTGAAATTCCCTCTCTTCCTTTCCTCTTTCTCTCTACATCAGCATTTCCCTTTGATTCCTATGTGACTGTGCCTCTCTATCTCTCTGTCTCTGTCTCTGTCTCTCTCTCTCTCTCTCTCTCTCTCTCTCTCTCTCTCCTGTTTCTTCAATTATAATTGTCTTTCTTCTTTCTGTTGCTGCATTGTCTTTCTTTTATTCTAAATGAATATGTCTACTCTCTTTCTACAACTGCATTTGTCTCACTCTTATTTATCCAATTGCAAATGTTTTCTTTTTCGGTAACTGCATTTTTCCCTTTCTTTACTCTTTCTTAATTTCATGCTTCGTGACTCGATTTCATTCTTTTAATTCGATTTCCATAAAGTTGTAGCCAGAAGGAGACCTACTAATCAAACCCAAAGCCCTCTTACCCAAAACATTCTTTTATAAGAAATACTGTACTAATCAAACCCAAAGCCCTATTATCCAAAACATTCTTTTATAAGAAATACTGTACTAATCAAACCCAATGCCCTATTATCCAAAACATTCTTTTATAAGAAATACTGTACTAATCAAACCCAATGCCCTATCATCCAAAACATTCTTTTATAAGAAATACTGTACTAATCAAACCCAAAGCCTTATTATCCAAAACAATCTTTTATAAGAAATACTGTACTAATCAAACCCAATGCCCTATTATCCAAAACATTCTTTTATAAGAAATACTGTACTAAATCAAACCCAATGCCCTATTATCCAAAACATTCTTTTATAAGAAATACTGTACTAATCAAACCCAAAGCCATATTATCCAAAACATTCTTTTATAAGAAATACTGTACTAAATCGAACCCTATGCCCTATTATCCAAACATTCTTTTAAAAGAAATACTGTACTAAATCAAACCCAATGCCCTATTATCCGAAGCATTCTTTTATAAGAAATACTGTACTAAATCAAACCCAAAGCCCTATTATCCAAAACATTCTTTTATAAGAAATACTGTACTAAACTGTTTCTTTTTCTTGCTTAAGCTGGTACTGAAGTTTAATAGGTTAAATTAACTATAACTCCATGTTGCTGTTTCTTCCAATATTATTATAGATGAGGAGTTTGCATTTCCAGAGAAGACTAATTTACATTATATAATTACTGGCCAAATCTAACACTGAACAGAACAATGATTCAATCTCAAGATCTTTTAAAATGAAGGAATTATTTCTAGTCAAACAACGTTTGCAAAACATTAAGACAAAAAAGAAGAGCCAGGATATAGGATTTCTAGAAACTTCCAACCTATAAGTAGACAATGTATGTTGCTAAAATTATAATATAAAATGTGGGGAAAATGGGGTAGACCCTGCATTTCATGGAGCATTTCCGATGATCAGAACTTATATAAAATTGTATTGGCGAGCATTGTATAAAGTCTTAATCGGGGCAGGGTACGTGAAATTATATAGAATCAATTTTAACATAAATATGTATATATATATATATATATATATATATATATATATATATATATATATATATATATATATATATATATATACATACATCTATCTATCTATCTATCTATCTATCTATCTATCTATTTATCTATCTATCTATCTATATATATATATATAGATAGATAGATAGATATATGGATGTATGTATGTATATATATATATATATATATATATATATATATATATATGTATATATATATATATATATATATATATATATATATATATATATATATACATATACATATATATATATATATATATATATATCATATGGCGAATAACAACCCTTTCAAGCGCACTGGATCCACCAAGGGATCACGTGTGTCAGGGATTGATTAAAATAGATGGAATAAACTGACGACGATGACGACGAACAGTGCGAAACTATTAACTAACTAGCCTGAGCGCTTTCAACTCTTAACGAGTCTTTTTCAAAGGCAAATACAAAACATTTATAAGACAAACAAATAAACACAAAAACGTTGTGTTTTTAAAACTCTACATGGCTGTCTCCACATGGGTTAAAACTATAAATACAACCAGCTTATACAGACTATATATATGGGCTGGTGCGTGTATGCAAGGCGATGGGTGACATTTACTCACGGACCTGGGTTAGAAACTCCGTTGAATACGAATTTAATTTCTCTAACCTGTATGATAGTATTGTTTGTATTAAACTATTAATTCTGCCCACTTTTATCAAGATTCTACTACAGAATACAGGGATAGCACTGTCTGTTCTGACTGGTATATATTTATAATTCTTTGTAATAAAAAATTCCTATATACATAGATTTATTTCATATAAATCTGGAATGAGTGTATATATATATATATATATATATATATATATATATATATATATATATATATATATATATATATATATATATATATATATATATATATATGAGAATTATTTACTAGGTCGTCATGCGAGTGTGTCTGCCAAGCATGAGCTCATATAACACCGACTCAGTGCCATCATTTTTAGGTGATGCGGGCTTAGTCGTGACAGTATATTGGCTGGTGCGTGCAGGCAAGGTGATGGGTGCCATTTACTTGCAGATCTGGGTTCGAAACACCGTAGAGTACGAATTTAATTTCTCTAACCTGTATGATAGTATTGTTTGTCTTATATATATATATACCTATTTCAAAAATTGCTTTAGTATGTATGTATGCCTAAGAGATATAAAACATCTACTTAAGCGATCTTTAAAGGTATTAGCTTGATTATTTCACAGACAGTGGTCAGGCAGTTGGTAGAACGTCGGACAGTCCAAGTGTCGCGGGTTCGATTACAGTCTAGGCAAGACCAGGCCAAATGCATCATTAGGTATTGTGGAAATTCCTCTTGCTCCCGTTTTGACGTCATGATATTGCCGACAATTGGTATAGTTCCGTTAAAACCAGCATAACAAGTTAAAATTACGAACAAGTACATTTGAAAACATCCCTGCTTATCTTTTCCCTTTATGCTTGTTTCTTACTTGAATATGACAACATTAAAGATACACTTATGAATTCCACTGCTGAATAAAGGCATATCTCAAGAGATTAAGGAAATTGATTAGAATGCATGCTAAACAGCCAATCCACCTCTACCCAATTAATGTATCCAGAGCATTTTAGGCAGTGGTTTTGACTAGGAGCACTCGGTATCCGCTACATTTAAAGTTCAATATTAGAAAATACTTCAGGCTACTTCAGAAATAATCAGTTATTAAAACTGATCCATCATACACGGTGGTCCCCTGGGATAATTGAATCAAATTAAATATCTAGCTATAATGAATATTTTCCATGCATATTATTATCGTACGATCTTCATCCATAACAGACTTACTCCTACGAACGATTGATTATGACCTCTTCATTCTACTATTCAGTCAATAATTATCCTTCTCCTTTTATTGAAGGGCTATAATGAAACAATATCTTCACAAACTAGTTCGTACAATGTTTACAAAATTTCCCATGCGGTGCAGTAGAATTATAAGTACATGGCAATTCTTGTTTTCCCTCTGTTGCATTAATTTTACATTTAGATTTATTATATCGCATGAAATACATGCACATGATCAAACTGCAAGTCAATAAAAGTTTAAATATTTCCCATTAATTCGTAGATTGGGAGTTGATCAATCACAATGTAGACAATATTCGATAAAGAATTTTGCATACAGCTGTCTCAATGGATATGTTCTCTATATAGATAGTTCCAGAAAATCCTTGTCACAAACTTTGATTAAGTCTAGTCGATCCATTTTCATGCCATGATGAACATTGTGGGCAGAATTCTAAGAGAGAATGAAACTGTGCATCAAATGAAATAACAGCTTCAAGACGGAAATGAAACTCACTACAAGTAGTTATTTCCCATGACGCCGGTATTAATTATTCTATGGCCGTTACAGGGGTAACTCTATTTACGCGCTTATGGCCGGTTCTCAAATTAAGTTTTTAGATTCGCCGAAACGTGTATATTGATTCTTTTCCTCGTTTTAATATGACCCGTCGCAAATTTTAGTAATTTTAAGTTTGACTGCAAGAGAAAATTTTAGGAGACTCTGAGTTTGAATTTAGAAAAAAAAGTCTGGAAACAATTATCTACCGGATCGAATGTCTTGGGTAGAATTTAGCGTCAAATTTTAAATGACCATATTATTTAGACGTAGAAGATTGTAATTTGTTTGTTCCGACACAGGGTGAAGGAGTAATTTCAATGAGATAGTCTGGAGTCTGCTTCGTTTTAATGTTGTGTAGCGTTAATCATTTGTGTCTTTCTCTTCTAAATTTCACATTTTTCGACCTTTCTTCAAAATAAAGAGATTGTCTGCTATCTATTTTAGTAATAGCTCGTGAGACTTGTCAATGCTTCTTTTGTCTTGAGTTTCGTTTGATTAGCAATATGAAGTGCATGAGTAGAAAAGGTTTAGTTTATTTTTTTAAGTGTGTAACTGAGTATGCATAAATTTTATTGTGTAGTTAGGTCCCCTATATGGGGGTAAGTTAAGGTCTGTATTTTTATATTTTTAAAACAAATCCGTTATTTTGATAAGGAGTTTTGTCCTTTATAATAGTAGTCTCAACTAGAGCTATACTTGCGACATTCGTCATTATCATTATCAACATCTACGTTAAGTAAGCTAATTGTTCCTCGTCTGTTCATTTTGTATATAAAACGTATGAGTTGTCTAAAAGTACAATTTTGTATGATAAAAGTGTATCGAAATATTATGACATACAGATGATATAGTTCATATGATAAAAGTGTACGGAAATATCATGATATACAAAAGATTAGTTCATATGATAACAGTGTAAAGAAATATCATGACATACAGATGATTAGTTTATATGATAACAGTGTATGGAAATATGATATACAAATGATTTAGCTGATATAAAAATATATTTACTTATCATAACATACAGATTATCTAGTTTATATGATAAAAATATATGTACTTATCATGATATACAAATGATCTAGCTGAATTGATAACAATATATGTCCTGATCACGATAAACAGATGATCTAGCTGATGTGATAACAATATATGTGCTTATCATGATAAACAGATTATCTAGTTTATATTATAAAAATATATGTAATTATCATGATATACAGATGATCTAGTTGATGTGATAACAATATATGTAATTATCATGATATATAGATGATCGAGTTGATGTGATAACAATATGTTCTTATCACGATAAACAGATGATATAGTTTATATGATAACAATATATGTGCTTATCATGATATACAGATGATCTAGTTGATGTGATAACAATATATGTTCTTATCATGATATATAGATGATCTAGTTGATGTGATAACAATATATGTTCTTATCACGATAAACAGATGATATAGTTTATATGATAACAATATATGTGCTTATCATGATATAAAAATGATCGAGTTGATGTGATAACAATATATGTTCTTATCACGATAAACAGATTATCTAGTTTATATGATAAAAATATATGTTCTTATCACGATAAACAGATGATCTAGTTTATATGATAACAATATATGTGCTTATCATGATATAAAAATGATCGAGTTTATATGATAAAAATGTATGTACTTATCATGATATACAAATGATCTAGTTGATGTGATAACAATATATGTGCTTATCATGATATAAAAATGATCTAGCTGAATTGATAACAATATATGTCCTGATCACGATAAACAGATGATCTAGCTGATGTGATAACAATATATGTTCTTATCATGATATATAGATGATCTAGTTGATGTGATAACAATATATGTTCTTATCACGATAAACAGATGATATAGTTTATATGATAACAATATATGTCCTGATCACGATAAACAGATGATCTAGCTGATGTGATAACAATATATGTGCTTATCACGATAAACAGATTATCTAGTTTATATGATAAAAATATATGTAATTATCATGATATACAGATGATCTAGTTTATATGATAACAATATATGTTCTTATCACGATAAACAGATTATCTAGTTTATATTTTAAAAATATATGTAATTATCATGATATACAGATGATCTAGTTAATGTGATAACAATATATGTTCTTATCACGATAAACAGATTATCTAGTTTATATTATAAAAATATATGTAATTATCATGATATACAGATGATCTAGTTGATGTGATAACAATATATGTACTTATCATGATATACAGATGATATAGTTGATGTGATAACAATATATGTACTTATCATGATATACAGATGATATAGTTTCTGTCTCTGCTGTCCTTGCTGGTTTAACATTTCATGATCTGACATTTTAATTGCAAAATTCATATCAAACGATGTTGTTTAAAAACGATTCTTTCCAAAACATTATTAAATGTTATATCTGTATTATTAGTTCTTTAAAAACGTTTCTAGCCAAGTATCAAATAATTATCAAAATACAAAATAATTAGAAGCCAAGAGGATATTTTTAACGGATAAATTCAATTCAGACCTGCAATGGTTGGTAGGATATGCAATCGCTCCTCTTTCATCTCATATTTGTCAAGAATATCAGAGGTCTTGTCTATAGATATAACAATGTGCCTGTAAACAAAGAAAACATCAACTAATCGTAAAATCAACAAATATTCCAACCGACTGTTTAACTTGATCATTATATGGCCCATGAGCTCGGTAGGACTGAGTAAACGACCTGTGGGTAGTTCAGTCATTGCCTGTAGATCGATTTACAATTGTGGAATGTTGACAATGAAAATGCTTTCAAGGCACATCACGTGATGAGTATTAACGTTATCTCAATGGATTTTCAGTCATTCATATATATATATATATATATATATATATATATATATATATATATATATATATATATATATATATATATATATATGCAATAAACTGACAAGGACCAGTGCAAAACTAGTATATAATTGGTCAGTGGAAAAGTGGAAAACTATTATCTAACTAGGCCAAGCGCTTTTAACTCTTAATAAGACTTTCTCAAAGGCATATACAAAACACAGAGAAGACAAGCAAACAAAATAGAAAAACCCGTAGTGTTTGCAAAATTGTACATGCCTGTTTCTACTGGAATTAAATCTTTAAATTTATTATGTATCAGCTAGTCTATTTCAACTTGTTGCGGATACTAGAAAACATTTGTATTGACCTATAGAACGATGAGCCTTAACGACATTTGTTATTTTATGTACATCTATGTAATCACAAATTATATTCCAGATATTTCATTGTTATAGTAGTAATTGTAGGCTATTAAGAAATTTATAGAATTAATTAAAAGAAAATGTGTAGGCTGGAAAAGATAATTTTATTTTTGTAATCCTCCTGATTAAAACCGCTTGGTTTCAATGTTCTAAAGAGGCGTATCTAGTAAGATTTCTTTTCTTTCTTGGTTTCGGAGTGAGTAATTGCAATAGGTCAATACAAATATTTTCCAACAACTTGAAATGAAATAATTGAAACATGATAAATTTAAAGGTTTAATTTCTGTAGAAACAGTCATGTAGAGTATTGCAAAGACACTAGTTTTTTCTGTTTTATTTGTCTGTCTTGCCTATGTTTTGTATGTTTATTTGAAAAGGCTCATTAAAAGTAAAAAGCGCTCAGGCTAGTTAGATACTAGTTTGGTACTGTTCGTTGTCAGTTTATTACATTTAACTTAATCAGTCCCTGACATACACGATTCCTTCCTGGAATTTGTTTACTTAAACGTACTGTTATTAGCCATATGATCTGCATATATATATATATATATATATATATATATATATATATATATATATATATATATATATATATATATATATATATATATATATATATATATATATATATATATATATATATATATATATAGCTTAAAGTATTACTTTATAAAATCTGTAGCTTTAAGTATTGCTTTATAAAATCTGTAGCTTAAAGTATTACTTTATATAATCTGTAGCTTTAAGTATTACTTAATAAAATCTGTAGCTTAAAGTATTACTTTATAAAATCTGTAGCTTAAAGTATTACTTTATAAAATCTGTAGCTTAAAGTATTACTTTATAAAATCTGTAGCTTTAAGTATTACTTTATAAAATCTGTAGCTTTAAGTATTACTTTATAAAATCTGTAGCTTTAAGTATTACTTTATAAAATCTGTAGCTTAAAGTATTACTTTATAAAATCTGTAGCTTTAAGTATTGCTTTATAAAATCTGTAGCTTTAAGTATTGCTTTATAAAATCAGAAGTGTGTTGTTATGTGTCGCTATACAGCTCTCTCTGGCATTTATCTATTGTACACATTAGGAATACAGTACTTTTAAGAATGGTAACTAAATGTTGCCGTGTAGGAAATGAAGGATGTGTTTATGACAGAACGCAGCATGGGTTGTTGTGTTAACCTTATATATTAATTAGTGTGCATGACCAGCTAACTTGACGTAGGAAACATTAAGACAGTGATGAATAGTTAGGCCTGACAATCTGACTGCCACCTATAGTCCTGCTTCAGTTGTTCAACATAAACATGTATGTAAGTATTCACCTTCATGAGCGATGTGAATTAGACTTCTGTCAGTAGCAGGGACACTGTTTACGTTGATGGAGGTTGAAAATTCAATTGATTTGATTCACATTGTATATATGTATGTATGCATGTATGCATGTATGTATGTATGTATGTATGTATGTATGTATGTATGTATGTATGTATGTATGTATGTATGTATGTATGTATGTATGTATGTATGTATGTATGTATGTATGTATGTTTAACTTTTTCTGTACTCCAAATAGACAAGAAAGTTCGCTCTATGTCTCACTGTAAACACCATGTGCTAATACAATGTTAGGTATTGCCCTTGTCTTACTTTAATATAAGATTGAATGATTGAATGATCATCATTGGGTACTTATCGAACTGCAAACATTATTACCTCATGACTCACAAAGTAGATTAAGTCTGAAGGACTATAAAGGTGGTGAGTGTATATAGGTGTATATCTATGCTTCGATAATTTACTAGCCATGACCATTTAATATTTATAATTCCAATTCGTCGCTTTCGGTCGTTAAAGGATCGGATTGCATTAACAAAGCCAATTCAAAAAGGTAAAGAATGTTCTGAATAATATCTAACTATTGAATGTTTTGATGTAAAAATAGATACTGAATGCCCTGATGTACAAATATATATTGAATTTTCTGATGTACAAATAGATATTGAATGCCTTGACGTACAAATAGATATTGAATGTTCGGATGTGCTGAGAGTCTTGGATGTCCTGATATATCAGAAGTTGTGAATATGGTGATGTACTATAATCTTAAATGTAATCACATTATCTCCAAAATAAGGTGCTAGACTAAATGTCAATGGACACATTGTAATTCCAATGAATGATTTAAATAAATCATTGTTCTAGACTTTACTCTGAACCCAACCAAAGCAGGGTTAGTTGATTCAGAAATACTTATATATAAATATGAATGAACATTGTTTCTTGAATACTCTTTAAAATACAAACATCACTGGACCTTCAACACCATAGATTGCATACGATAAAACACACTAACTTGTAATAAACTTAAAGTATTGATCTCAGATTAAAGTAAATATCTTGTTCACTTCTTAGACTTATGACAAAAGTCAGGTCGGCACATAAATCAGTCACAGACAAAAATGAAGCACATAGTATAGATATAGATAATAATAAAGAGTTAGTATAAAATAAACTTTCACCTAAAGTGCACTGTAATCATTTTTGGAACCGAAAGCAATCCCTAGAATTTACCTTTATGTGAAAAAATCTAGATCAGTATCACGTAAATGTTTATCTGCAATCATAGTACAGGAACTCAGTAAATTGAATACTACTGAGTAATAAAATTGTATATCTTTACCAGCCTCCAAACGGGAAGTTACTGTCAGCCACACTTGAAATAATGACAAGATTGCCCACTTTAGAAACAGCAAACCTCGGAGTGTTAAGCTTGGATGACTTAGTAATTAAGTTGAATTGCGTTGTTTGAAATTTTCATTCAAACACTATATATCTGCAAAGCATGTGAAAGAGGTAAAGCATCCAGCTGATTGTTTGCAATATTAAAATCCCTTTATATCACTTTAATAACGAATATAATGATTGATGTACACTGAGCACATGATATGATGATAGATTGCGTATCTATCCTTTCAGTTGTAATAGCGCATAAAATGCTGACAGTTTACGGATTTATCCTATTAGTGGTTATAGCGACAGGATATTAATACAATAATTAATATGCAACGATATCGGATAGAACAATTTTTTTTCAAGGGTCAGAAGTATGCGTCAGGTCCGAGACTTTCTCTTGTGTGACGAAATTCTGAACCCGAGGGAGGAAATCATCAGCGCAAAATGAAGAATTGTTTTACTAAAAGAAATAGAAGGTTAAGGTCGAAATGACATATGGCGGAAATTAATACAACTTTGTTTTGTGGTTTTACATGTACACGTATTTTATTCACCATGTTAGTCCTGAAGCTTTTCACGGATACATGTTTAAAGCATCACAGTGGAACGATCAATGTTTTGCGTGCTACTATTGTCAACATTTAACGTTACACAGGAATGCAAGCTTTTGTCTCTCAAATACATTCGTCGTTGTGATAAGTTATTTTGCTAAAGCGACACACGTAACTTACAGGCAGTATAAACATAAACGGATAAACCGACTTTGTAGTCAGTATCAATATTAACCCGAACACATAATTTACAGGAAATAACAATATTACCTCCCACACAAAACTTGCTGGTATTATAAACATAAACTCCCACACAAAACTTGTAAGCTTTATCAACATAAACTCCCACAATTAACTTGCAGGCGGTATCAACATAAATTCCCACAACTAATACAAAGAGGATGGACACAACGTTTTTATAAGGAAAATAAAGAATTCTTTCAGTTCTTTCGGAGGCTGATATATATATATATATATATATATATATATATATATATATATATATATATATATATATATATATATATATATATATATATATATATATATATAATGAGACCATCTGCATCAGTCTAAAAGTTGCAAAAAGTGTTAAAGATACATATAATAAACATATGAAAAGAAGTCAAAGAGCATGTATAGTGAAATTGTTTAAAACAGAGCACAAACTATCAATTTTAATAACAGATTTATTTAACAAACCAACAAACAACACATAATATAACATCAACATACTTTTCAAATAGCACATTTTGACAAGGTTGTCATTGTTATGAAGTGAAGTTAGACTTCCACTGATGGAGGTCATTTGGCCATTGATATACACTACGTTTCCTAGCTAAAGATAATATATATCCATAATGGTCACAAAACCATCTATCTACTTTTCATACTTTCTAGAACAGTCACGATCAAAACAAGTCACTAAATATTCTAATGGATATCCAAGACTACATTGATGAAGAAAACACAAACAATATTGCACATACACCACGGAATGTGTACCTTGTAATTTCACATTTTTGAATCGAATCGTCTTGGCGTTTCTTATCATAATGTCGATGATGTCGTCTTCCAAAGGCGGCAATCCATACGAATCCAAATATTCCACACTTGTATCGTAGTGAAAGTAGATATATACATAGTGGGTTCATGGGAGATGACTTTCGTCTGTGCCTATGACATAAGCTTGATGGTCTTTGGGTTTGCGATGAGGACGTTCATCTTTAACATACACTAAATGATTTCAAGAAGCGGTATACAAACCGTTTTCAAAAAATTAGTAAAGTTCCCAGATATCCATTTTTCCTTTGTATTTTTCACATCAGTTCAATTCTGACCTTTTGCTTAAAAATCTCTATCAAGTTATCGTGTCTTCACTTCGTCTCCGTACTCTGGGCCAGGAGAGATTTGATGTGATGGAACTTTAGAACAATCAGTGGAGGGGATGAATGATTATGCAAGTCTTTACACCACTGATGCAACACTGCTTTTTTCAAGATGAGACCCCAAGATTCCTCCAGATACTCATCAAATTTATCGTCTTGACTCATCATCAGGCATTGATCTTGTTGAATTTGACTGGGATGAACTTATTGACACCTATAGCAATGTTTCTTGGTCAACCCGGTATTGGTTTCCGCCAGGTCTTTGGCAATAAACAAGAGACTAAATGTTGTTCTTGTTTTGACCGTCGGGATATTACCATGTCCTCCTCGTCTTTGTCTTTTAGTTGGTTCCACGATATCCTCCGATTCCATTTTCAAAGATTGTCAACCATTCAAAGAGGGATAAGAGTCTTCCATGGCTTCTAATAGTCTACAATGACTTCTTTGAAGCCGTTACTTTCTAGTGTTTTGACGAATTCATTATACAAGATGATGTTCACCATCTCTTTCACAGATTCTGCGAACTGAAGTACTACACGCAATTGACAGGATTGTATAGAGGAGAAATACGAAATGCAGTCGCTGCTGTTGGTCTCGTCGTTTCGTACAAGGTACAAGTACGATCTGAAGTAATTCTTCTGGGTAAAGTTAGGTTTCTTCTGGGTAAAGTTAGGTTCGAAGGTTCAAAGAGTCATGGTACACAAGGTCTTGTAATCATGACTGACAATGATCATGGACACTTTCTAGTGCTTAAAGAATTGGTAGTGGCGGCTCAGTTGAAGACTTCGCTGCTAACGATACCAATGATTAAACCTTTGGGTAATTTTCTTTGGAACAGGTGATCTTCTATGTTGGATCGGAGTCCAGCGACAATGGTGATGGATTTTTCGTTCACACCTCCTATCAGATAATTGGCAGTCGTTCTACTCCAAGTGTGTCTGAAGTTGTTTTACACTTTAGATAACACACGTAGAGTGTGGTTTCTTGGATGATGGCTTTGTACTCGTGGGCATTGGCCTTCAAATGGTAAAAGGTACTGCTACAATTCAGTCAGATGTGGATATCCACTCCGTTCAGCAAATACTTTTATTACAACCACATGTCCAATCACAAACGATCCATCGAGTCTAAACTACGTCCTTAAAAGGTTGTTAAGGCCCACATAGGCTACTGTTAGGACCGTGTCGTGCAATTTTTCCTCGCTTGCTGTGTCAGGTTTCCATACTACTCAATCTTCCAGACGAGTGCTTTTGGCATCTTTTCCGTGTTTCTAGAGATTTTCCAGGTAGGCTTGGTAAAGGTTAGTAGTATCCATGCTGCTGCTGACTGGTTTGTACAAATCCATTTCGCTGAACAAGGAATGCATGAAATCGTTGATGGCAGCTACTCCAGCGTCGGCTCCCGGAGCGGTGTCGTCCGTTTAAATCATTTTGAGTTTCAGGTACAAATTGCTACTATTCAGATCGATGTATCGATGCAATATTCGAGCTGTCCTTTAATTTCAAATTAGATGTGGGGAGAGGTCATCAAAGAGGAGATAGGATGAAATTCTACCCATTAGTTCGATGGGGAACCGAAAAAACTTTGCAAAAGTCAAGCTGTTGGCGATGGGTGGCATGTTGTTACCCTTGAACATCTTGAGGTCTCCACACAAAATGTCAAACAATTCGGGACAAAATGTAATGACCAACGTTTTGGCATCCAAAACTTTTAACAATTTCGTTTTGTCCAAGGCTTTGACAAATAGCTCATTGAATTTAACATTAATCGTGTCCACCAGATGTTGACCAACTGGATAATAGCTTGCGAAAATTTTGATTATATAGATTACCATGGAATATAGGGGAACACTAGTCGCTTCAAATATGCATATACTGTTTCATTTTCTTTAAAGTATTGTTGCACTTGGTCGTTCAAAACTTTGACATGAAAAGCTTTTTGATTTTCAGTAATGTTTTTTGACTTTTGTCTAGTGAATCATTTCGACCAAAGCCATTTCCTAATGGGTTCTGTGATCCAGTTAGATGGCTTGAGATAATTTCGCCGCGAAACAGCACAAAATATTGTGGGTAAAAAATGGAACTGTCACTGGGCAAAGTTAAGTAAAAATGGTTATTCATAATTCAAGAGGTATGCTGTCCGTGGGGTCTGAGCAGTGTCTGAAAGAGGTTTGTTGTTGTTCTTTTTGTGACTGTTGGAAGGGTGACTAACGATGGTCGCAAGATGGTCCCGTTGTTACCAATAGAGTTTTGCAGGGTAGTAATGGGGGGAAAGTAACCGATGCAACTGCTCAGAATATGGGTTACACTTGTTTGTCTCCTTGTTGCAGGCTCAGATTAGTCATGGCAGGACCGATGATATAATACACCACAAAGATTTGGCAGTAAAAGACGATTTGCGTTTTAGGCCCTCGTTCTCCATAGCACATCCACAAGGATTGCTTTTGTAAATGTTGCACAGAAGAACTGGTTGATGGTGTGGTCGCTGTGCTGGTTGAGGATGTGTTATGGGGCATGATGGTAACTTTTTTCATAGTTGATGACTTGCAAAGCATCGATTCAAGTCAAAATTTGGGGAATATCCTTCCTTTCCAATATGCCTTAACATCTCTGAAACGACTTTTTCATACCTTTGGTGTTCTTCGATAGAGAATGTTTTTGACATCATACACTTCATCTTCTCTTTTTATCACGCGTGATAACGTTCCTTTTAACACTTCCCGGTACATGTCATCCAATTTATAGCCTGCTTGATGATGGCTACGATCTCGTCCAGTGACAAGAAACAATTTGGTGGTCCAGTTGCGTATGTAACCTCTTTCGAAAGTGCATTTGGTTTTGCCAATGAGCACCCAATCTTCCGCCGGCTACACTCCATCTTTCTTGTGTACCGGTAAAGTCGGGGACGTACCAAATTGGCACTCAAATACAAGTCACTTCGTTGTCAGGAGTCAATTCTTTGGGGGCGCATCCAAATTTAAGATTGTGCTTGGCCGTAGTGCATTAATTGCGAAAAGAAGCTGGGGGGGGGCTTTTCTGAAGCGTTATCTTTCTCTGACGCTGTGACATGCTCTTGACATCAGTGCTCTTTTTCTGGGTAAATTTGGGTCAGGAAGTGGCTTTTCCCTTGTGTATGACTTTGGGGGTATTGGGATCCCATTTTAAGAGGGACTAAATGATAATACCTCTTAGATATCCTCTACCTCTAGGTTTCAAAATAATGTGCATTTTGGTTTGAGTGTCGATGAGGGGATCTGCCAGTTGCATCAATGCTACTTTGTTTCTCTCAAAAACGCGTTTGGTTCGATGTGGAATGTGAATGATGCCTTGCAGTGATTGAAGTGCGGTAAAGGTAAACCATCGTAAGACTTCTCTGAGACTAGCTTCTTAGACACGATCACGTATTTTTGGATTTTTGTCTCGACTGATGCCGTACAAGACACTAATCAATTTGTCGGGAAGATGAGACTGAAGAGACGTCATATTTACAATGTGTGTGAGACAGACCAAAAGTGTGCGAGATATTTATTGACTTTTTTTTAGGTCAACAGGGACGTGTACACGGCAGGTCCTCCGTCTTTGCACCAGTTGTGAAACAGATGGGTACAAAATAGCAAATAATCGGGTATCGTCTGTTTTAAATCCACAAGTATATAGGTGTAGTGGTTTAAGTTGCATCGTCGCACGCATGTATCAGCCAAGGAGTTCCTATCTCTTTGGTTAACATTTGTATTTGCGATTGATCTCTTGGGCTTTTAAGCAATACCATGTAATGAACATTGAGACTGATGGTGCGATGGAATTTCTTTAGTTGCAACAAAGTTTGGTGATGTAAATGACACTGGCATTACGATGATGCCATTTGTGCTTAAACCACAGTTTAATTTCTTCTTCGTCTTCTGCTAACATTTCATCGAAGATGACCAGATGCGTTTGATTGAGGTCAGACATGATCCCGTCATGTTCACTAGGAGTCCCTTCCATAAACATGACGAAATCGCCTTGACATTCGCGCAGGAGTTTGTATATCGATTGCCACTCTTTGTAATACTACTTGATACGTTGAGCTGGATGATTGATCAAATGATGATTATATTCAAACAAACGTTTGAAAATTCGGTTTTGCCTTAACCGCTCATTTCAGCAATTAACATGTCAAAGGGAGGGTGATGATACAAGACCTCCAAATGGCACGATCTGATTTTTCATAGATGAGATTAAAATCGGAGGAAGAGGGAGAAGAGACCGTAGAGGTATCCAAAATGCATGGAATATCACTTTTGGAACGAAAACAGACAACACAAGTTTTTATACTCTTTTCCATGATACGTTTTTTTTTTTCAAACCATTTTTAAAATTGAACACAAAAGACAAAAATACATAAAAGCCAAATTGTTAAGTACATTGATAAAATATACATCGAACGATCAAAGTAGAATATAAGCAAGTCACTATACAACACTTTTGGTGACGAAGATTTGTTGTTCTATGGACAGTTTGTAATGTAATTAGAGGAAAGGCTTTTCGGGCATATCCATGTCAATGATGGCCTTCTATTTAATGGAGTTATTTTCCTAGGTGTCGGGTTATTCTTCTGACTGTGGCTAACACATGTTTAAGAGTTACTTCTCCACTTAACGTTTGAATTTATGATTACAAATCTTGGGCATAAATTTCCGCTTTTTTAATTCAAGCCTCGAAATCGAAATATTTCCAGTCACCTACACCTGGCTAGTATATGTGTAAGTCACAACCTACACACACATCGTAAACATCTTCAGTGACTAAAAGTTTAAGCATCTCTCTTTCCTGTAGAAATCAAGAAGTATTGAGATGAAGCACAAGGCATTTAACAGAATTAGTCTCTCGTGTACATTTAAATGGTACCACCCTCATGATTTTCGTGGTATTGTGAGGTACAAATCGTAAGGAGCCCAAAAGATATATGCTGCAAAATGAAATCTAAGAAAGAAAACCACTAAGACTCACACCACACGACGTCTGCATTCATGAGATACATTTCTTGTAAAACGCGTTGGTAATTCAGCAGTCTCAATACTGTCATTGATTTCTTTCCACGACAATTGTTGAATCATTAATGATAAAGGTTGTAGCATGGTTGCAAGTTTTTATACCTGTTTTTGCTAAAGGTAATGTATGTACTTTTTGCACAGAAGCGGTTTTATTTCAGTACCGTACCAAAATTGTATAGTCACTAACTGACACACCACACGTCCCACAGATGTTTCCTCTTGATCGTGTGAAAGATTGTGGTAACCCTCTAACTCGTCCTCCGGAATTCGGTGTAGAATAGCTGGCTTGTAAGAAATAGGATGAGTAGCATGAGCAGCTACCAACGACTTCTGGTCCTCGGTCAGTTGAAAAATATCTGACCATTGGGACGCTTTCAAAAGAATCACTCCTCTTATGATAATAATAATAATAATAATAATAATAATAATAATAATAATAATAATAATAATAATAATAATAATAATAATAATAATAATAATAATAATAATGAAGACTTTAAATAGCGCCTAATCTTTTAAAGCACTATGCGCTTTACAACATCTGACAACGCATAAATAGAATTAAAAACATATATAATGTAATGCTTACAAAAATAAAAACAAACACCACATTATAAACAAAAAAACATGTAATTTGTTTAAGGTAAGGATATGTTAATAGGATACATTATTAGGTCTTTAAGACTGTTCTTGCAGTTGAAATATATGAGTTTTAAGGTCGCTCCTGAATGAGATCACTGTGTCTTTGTGTCTAAGTGCAGAAAGCAATTCGTTCCACGTTGCTGGGCCCTGGTATGCAAAAGAACGTTGTCCATATGATTTCAACTTCATAGTGGAAATATTGAGATTACGTGTGTCAGAATAGTTATGTTTGACCAGAACCCGTCAGTGAAACGTAGCACAGAGAACAAATTTTGTATTTAATTCTGGATCGTATGGATAGCCAGTGTAGGGTACAAAGCAGCGGAGAGGCGTGCTCTGATCATGGTACTCTAAGGATGATCCGACTAGCAATGTTTTGAACTTTTTGAAGTTTCTGAAGGAGATATTGAGATGAGCCAAACAGAATTGAATTACAATTTTCCAGTCTTGAAAGTACTAAAGAACACCAAAGTGTTTTAGTGGCATCAACTAACAGATACTTGCGAATGGAGCTGATGCGTCTCAGCTCCAGATATCTAGCACGACATATGTTCATGACATGTTGATGCAATGAGAGAGTACTGTCAAGAGTGACACCGAGGTTTCTTACTGACTGCTTGAATTTACTGTTAGTGTTGCTGATATCATTCAGGTACCAGTGGTTTCAACATCGATGACGTAACGGATGTAATTGTTTTGTGCCCCTGACTTGTTTTTTGAAAACCTCTCAATAAATACGTTTTATCAACTGCACAGGTAAACCACAAATGTTCTCATGTAAATTATCCATCAAGAGATTACTGTGGTTGTCCCATTAAAGGAGTGGTGAGAGTGTGTATACCATCAATCATGTTCTAGGTAAGCGGAATCTTTCTGTTCTCACTGGTGAATGACAAACTGCAACTGAAGCACTTGACTTTATCACCTTCGCCCAAGTAGAAAAATCTAGCTCTGGCTTAGTCTTAGGGAATACGTCCAGACATATATTTAGGCTACTTTCAATGGAAAGTGTAGTATCGACTTTGAAAATCGCAGTATTCAGACAAACGCACAGCGAACGAGTGTTTTTCTTTCACAGGCTCATTTTGATGAAGATACGGTGAAACTCGTAGTATTTTGCACATGCATGGATGACATCTGTAGGGTGGTAGCCACATGGTTTCATGTGGAGATGATATGACCACGAAAACTATAATATTAAAGAGTCCACGATAACAAGTGGCACGGCTTTCGCATCCGTCAGGTTTGACACGCATATCATCACTTTCTATCGTAGGTATTGTAGTAGCAGTAGTAGTCATACTAAAGTTTCCATGATGTCGTACTGAATCACTAAGGTCACAGTGTTCAGCATCCCTAAATTCGCAAAGCGCAGCATCGCACTCCACTTGAGAATCGTCGAACTTGAATGGTGTATGTTTGTTAGTATTCCTCTTTCTCGCTTGGTAATAGTAGTCACAATAAACTATCGGTCTTGGATGTTTTCCCTTTTTACCCTAGTCGTAGTGAAGTCTCAAGCTTGTAAATCTTTCCTGTTTTCTGGCTAGTTTTGGAAGTCTTCGTTTGTCTTTTTTTCCTGGACAACGGCACTACACTATCTAAGGTACCGTAGTGTAATGGGTGGAAAGGTCATAGAAAGGTAACGTCAGTGCGAGGACCATCAAGCATGTCCCATAATAGATGAATCTTTATAGACACATCGATCCATACGCAACTCATACCACAACTGAAACGCTATACTATCGTTGGGGTGCTCGTCCGTCCAGGCTCCTCAACGGTCTCCTTTGATATCGGGATGCCGGTGACCCAAGCAGATGCAGATGCAACAGCCCGTGTCAAAATTATGTACACGATCTCCATACAGTTTTAATGTTTCGCACAATTTTAAGGGAGCATGTACTGTCACGTAAGCCGCAATGATGGCATTTCCAAATTTGTCGACCTCTACAAAGTCCAGATCTTCCTCGGAATTGATCAGAATTAAGTCTTCACGAAAGACGTTCACGTGTTTAAGTATTTGTTTTTCTCATGAGTCATCTGGAATTTCTTTGGTTATCGGAAGTGTAGTACCAGGAAGGATATCAACTTACTTTTTTGTGTTAAGCGTTAAAATGACATCAACGTAGTCTGAGAAAATGCCTTTCTGAGTCTCGTCACTCTTGGGGCGCTTTTCTGTCTCGGGAAAGTGGTATATTTGGTATACCTTCTACCAATTGGTATCCCAGGTCCAGAGCTATAAACAATTCCACGATGACCCACCCACACGTTCCTGTCAGTGGGCGTTCTTCCTGTGTGTGCTGACATGGTTGGTCTTGGTTGCATGTTTCGACACAAGTCCGGCACAAAGAAACTTCAGTTTTCATTGGCAATGGTGAGAGGTAAAACGGGATGGTACAAGTCTGTGAGAGGCAAGACATTACATTTAATCAGTCCTTCCTATTGTCGAATGTTGTATAGGTGGGTGTCATCCGTCAGCAATTATGGATGTTCTGCGAAAAGTGAAAATATTTATACAGAAAACACACGTCCAAGTATTTGATTTCTTCTCCTTTCTCCTCGTCGGCGTGGTATAGAAAACAGGTGGTATTCGACCGTCCTGCATACAAACTTTTGCAGGTTCAGAGGGTCTAACAGCTTGTAACTTTCCGCGATGCGTTTAAACTCGGGATCGGTTTTCAAACGGTGATCGTACACGTGTTCCCACATTTCCACCACTTGGTATCTGGCCTATTGGATCGATGTGTCTTCCTTGTCGCACAAGTAATGTAAAGATCGTATGTCTTTGACACAGCATTGACGTTTGACAAAATTGGTCGTTGGAGGTTGTATGACAGCCAGGGTCTTCTCAGTGTTAGGTGACGAGGGCTCGTACTCAGTAACAAAGAAAAGAGTGAAAGCCAACAAACTTCGTATATTTTAACAAAACAATTTATTTCACTAGACAACAATGTAAATATTGGTAAATAGGACTTGCAATCTGTGAATATAATCCAAGATGTGAACCTAAGAATGAAAACACAAGTCCTATCACTAAATATTCCTATAAGAATCCTGTTTCGAATCCCAACCATGTACAAATATTGAAGCCGATGAGGTCAGATGTAGTTCAATGTATGAATATCAATAATTCCTCACTTGAATCACAGTATTTGTTTCCCAATAATTCCAGAATAAACTTTCATGAATATCTTTCAGAATTCTTTTATAGAAAAGTCAACTTGTTGAGTATCCAGGAGAATAAATTATTAAATTCAAAAATAAGATGAAGAACAAACAATCTTTGCAACATATTCAAAAAATACACCTTGTATCTTGAAGGTTTTCAATGATTCTGTCAGATAAAATATTATGATTGCGTATTTAGAACTCCAATGCCTCATCTGAAGTCTAGCGAGATTGGACATTTTCACACGTAGGCCAATGTTACTCCACTTAAATTCCAATCATATAAATGTTGCTTACAAGCAGCATTCACGCAAAAAAAAGGTACGCCCGTGATACTAAACAATCATTTAATTTCTTGTTGACACTTTTACCAGGGCAAGTCTGACTAAATGATAATTCTCATTGCAATTCAATACAATGAAACAAAAATGAAATAAAAAGAATTTTAAAACTTACACACAAGCAATTTAAACAAATATGCATAACATGGGTCATGAATACACTAAGGAACACACATTGGCAATGGTGCAGTCTTTTTTCAAATTATTGATCCGTAAATGATCTGTGAACAAGTCTCAAAATTTACCACAGCATCGCCGAAATAAGTTCACATCGGAACGGCACTACTTTAAAATTTCTTCTCAAAAGTCGAAGGGGTCTGAGACGCGAGAGTGGTACCAATCATAGAAAGATTCTTCTTGTTCGGTGCGCATGCTGTCGGGGTCGTAATAGTGAGCATCGGGCAAATGGGGCAGAACGGCGTCTTTGAGTGGTATTGAAAAAAGCGAAGAATAGTCTTTAGACATTAAACTTATTCCAAATGTTTTAGACATTTGAAACTTTTGCCTCGAAACAAAAGAGGTCCGAGAACTTCTTGAAGGTGTATTTTCAAGGTTTAGCGTGGAGTAAAGATGTTTTGCAATTTTTTCATTTTAGATATGCTACATGGTGTGTCTGTGGATAGGCCAGCATGCTGTAACAGGAGTTTTGCTTCTCTTGGTTTATTTGACTCAGTGCAATCGTTGAATAGTTTTCTAGGCTCTTTTGCATACTGCTAAGTCATTCTTGTCAGCATACGTTCGTCCCACCATGATGGCTTGGACTAAACACATCTGGTTTTGAGGGTTCTTAATTCGGACAAGAAAGTTTTGGTGCTACGAAGATAGTCCACCAGTAACACTTTTTTGCCTCAGGCACCTTTGGGAAGAGAAACGTGGTCATGTACATTGTCGCTTTTCAATCAGTGATGTAAAACTTGCCGTTGGACTGCTGCACGTGTTTGATGTTATTTTATGACTTTGGATGGTGTCAATTCTGGTGGCCTGCTAAACTTGTTCCAAACAGGTTACTTCAGGATGTCTTTATTAATGCGAGGCCACCTTTTTTCACGAAATGATCCGATCGTTTCATCTTGATTGAAAATGTCAAATGACTACATAAATACCACATAGTTTCTATATATCAATGTAAAGCCAGTTTCTTCCAGATATAAACGGTCAGTATCTTCCTCTGTGCAATCATTTCACTCTGAATCCTACTAGAAAAATGGAAGAGCCAGTAGAGATCAAACTTCGGATCAGATCTTTGCGAGGTGTCATACGAAGGATTTTATCAGAGAAACGGACGGATTCTTACCCATATTTTGAATATTAAATTCAAGATACTTGATATATTTGTCAGAAGAAAGGACATCGGTCTTTTGAATATTTACAAAGTCAGAGCAAGACAAGCGTCAATAAAAGACAAAAGACAAGATATATGTTATCGTTGTCAAGAGAAGGAACACTGGTCCTCAGACCTCCTTAAACAATAACAGGATAAGAAGGAGGAGATGGATTCCGAACAGGAAGAAGAGGAACCTTCCGGAAAGTAAGAACCCATACACGTTCAGGAAAGAGAAATGAAAAGAAGACCAAAAGAAATTGAGGGCGAAGTGGAAAAACCTGTGACAGTAAAGAAATTCAAAAAAGGAGATAGTAAAAAGACAAAGAAGTAATTGAAATTTAAGTGATGTGTTGTAAAATTTAATTGTAAATTTATATTAGAGAATATACCAGAAAGACAAAGCGTCTCTTGGTTTTGAATTTTATAATAAGGACCTACACTCACGTACTCACACACGTACATCATAGGGAAAAAGATTTTGAGATTTAATTGAGTTTGGTAAACATTGAGTAGTCTCTTTTCTATAGAAGTGAGTGGCCCTGAAAAGGAATGTTGGGTGTTTGTTTTCTTTTGGGTTTTTTTCATGGTAAAATAAACAAACCCCAGGATCGGTTAAGGCCTACTTCCAGACCTACTAATGTCGATGATTTGATAGAAATCACTGGTGTTGGTATCTCAGGCGATGTAGCTGTGTTGACTGGGTTGGACCGTTTGGTTCGGGAAGGTCTTTTTCTCTTGGGTGGTATTAAAAAAGTCTGATAAATTTGTTTGAGACTCTTTATCTCTGCCAAAAATGTCTACGAGTACCGTCACCGCTTAACTTTCACTGTCTTCCTTCTCTACTAAACCTTGTTTCTTTTCTGTTTTATATTCTTGTCATTTTATTCTTGCCTTTTCTTCTTGCTGTTGATGTCAATTGGAAAAAGCTTGTTCTGCTTCTTTCTGCTATTGCAAAATTTTCACAAATTCTTCTTTCTGTCGCTGTTTAAAATCTTCGACGTACGTTAATGAAGGAGAAGGTGGCGATTGTACTGGCAAGGAAAAAATTCTCACGAAGAAGAGAAAAAATCCACTAACATCTTAAATAAAAACCATTCTCTTTTGGAAGAAGGACTGTGTTTGCTTTGGTAGCCACTGCTATGCCATCACTCCTCATCTCTACGGCATATGCACCCCAATTCATTGTCTTCGTAGTTTCCTTCATGTTCTCACTCGAACTGGAAGAGAGACTCCGCGCTGTGACTGAATTTTGTAACGTGTTATGATTGTTGAAAGAACTCCATCCGTTTCGATCCACTCTTCCACTATAAATAATCGCGGTTCACCTAATGCCCGTCACCTGTTCTTGTCAAAAGATGTTGACTAACGTAGAATGGTCTATCCTCTAATCGTCGATGCTCTTTAACCCTGACTATCCCATGTATGTCAAATCATCATGGGCTATCATCAATATGACTGATGTAGCCGTTTGGAAACAAAGGATCTATGAGGGGAGACAAGGATGTCTGAAGCGATTATTAATCTACGATCCAGAGGTGAGACTAAGTTTGAGGGAGAGAAGAAGATACGTGCGATGCCTTCTATGATAAATGAATGATGTCAGCAACAAAACAATACAAAGGTCACTTTATTGCCTCTTAAAATACATATTCTCTCTTGCCTAAAACGTTTAGTGTGATAGATTTATGTTTATAAATCTATGATTGTGTCAAATGTATATGTCTCTATGTCTATAACCCTGTCTCATGTATATATGTATGTATGCATGCATGCATGCATGCATGCATGCATGTATGTATGTATGTATGTATGTATGTATGTATGTATGTATGTATGTATGTATGTATGTATGTATGTATGTATGTATGTATGTATGTATGTATGTATGTATGTATGTATGTATGTATGTATGTATGTATGTATGTATGTATGTATGTATGTATGTATGTATGTATGTATGTATGTATGTATGTATGTATGCATGTATGTGTCTTTGTGTATGACATTGTCTCTATTGTCACTAGAGTAGTGCGTATTTTGGTCAGGCCCTTGCCACACTGTTTCGTCCATCAGCCACTTGCAACATTGTTGCCAGTGTCCAGTACCGTGAATCACCCCTGTTCAATTACCGTTGCCGCTATACATTCCCAATGTTAAATTCCCTGTGTCAAATTTCCAATGTAGCAAGAGTTTACACGACCAAATTTTTAACATAGAAGTCCCATTGTCATTATGGTGTCCCCACTCACTATTAAGACTCGTTTATGTCAATGTGTTTCTAAAGTCTGTCACACGTTTAGATTATATATATATATATATATATATATATATATATATATATATATATATATATATATATGTATATATATATGTATATATGTATGTATGTATATGTATGTATGTATGTATGTATGTATATATATATATATATATATATATATATATTTATATATATATATATATATGTATGTATGTATATATAGATATATATATATATATATATATATATATATATATATGTATGTATATATAGATATATATATATATATATATATATATATATATCTATATATACATACATACATACATACATATACATACATACATATACATATATATATATATATATATATATATATATATATATATATATATATATTAAAGAGAGAGACAGACAGATAGACATTGAGAGAGAGAGTTTTGTTTGTTTTTCTTTAGCACTTTATGAGACAGTAACACAAGTTGGATATGTAATGGCAAGACAGTTACAGTAAAGTGCCTTCCCCATGAACAGACCATAATAGTTAAGTCATTCTGGTCCCATGGTAATTTTTAAATCTTCACCGTCACTGAACTACCGCGGCTTCTACATATCATGTACGAAAGCATGGGATAAATAACATTTCAAAGTACACCATTAAAAAAGCCTTAGACTGGCAGTTGCAATCTAATGTTAACAATTTTGAAATATGTTCTCGTCATTAAACTGTCTTCGTCATTATATATCCAATTATGTGGCAATGTTTACGGTTCATTTTATTCTATGATAGTCCGCATGAAGTTTGGAAATCTAATACATCTGCTAGGAGAGCAGTCATAAATTAATGATACATATGGATATTTGATTTCCATCCTATTGCATGGTGCACAATAACTTTGGATCGAGGAATTAAGCATTCTTGACTGATATAACAAATGAAACAAGTAATTCGTCCATGGATATATGAAGACAATTTATCAAAATGCATCTTTCTAAAGAAGTTACTTATCAAAGATTAAATAAAAATGCTTTGTGACTTGAATATAAATAACTAGATTAAAGGATAAATGACTAAGAGATTTGTTTAGTATGGATTATTTTGTCTATTTGTTTTTATTTGCTTTCCTACAAACATTTTGCATTAAATAGCACACATTGCTGTAGTGTGTTACATATAAACTGAAGCATACATATTAAGTAGCACACATGGCTGTAGAGTGTTTGTTTTAAATGCTATGTTTATTCTATTTAATTTAATAGCTGTTGTACATGTAACTACCTATAAGAGAAATATGAAATAAACCCAGTTTTGAGATTATTGAGGAATAAAAGGATTCAGACATAATACTTATGATATAATTCAGAATCAAAATCTAACTTCTCCGATGGCCTAGTGGTTAGAGCGTCCGCCTCGGATGCGGGAGATCGTGGTTTTGAAGCCCGGCCTAATCATGCCAACTACTTACACAAATTGTACTAACAGCTGCCTCACTTGGCGCTGTACTAACAGGTGCCTCGCTTGGCGCTCGGCATTAAGAGTTTAGTGTTAGGACTAGTCGGCTTGGTACAAGGATAATGTGACTGGGTAGGGCATCATGCTACATGTCTGCGGCATGATGCTCTAATGCTAGACATGACTATAAACAGCCACACTGCAGATCGATATGGCTGAAAACATTTTAAAGCTACGTTAAAACTCCAAATCACACACACACACATACTCAGACAGAGAATCAAAATATTGCTACAAAAGCTATGTTCATTTTGTATTTTCTTATCTTTATTCTCTGTATGGACGGCATCATGATTACAGTAAAAGGTACTGATCAATGTTTAAGCTTAAATTCTGCGGCAATAGAACAATATTAATAAAAATCACAAAAGGCAAGAGAATATAAACAAATGTGAATATAGATAAAGGAGCATTAAGAGTCTGTCTGTCTTTCTGCCTGATTAATGATCAACTTGCCTTTATCTGATATAAATCAATTAAAAAATTTATAAATTAATTTTTACAGTGGTCTTTACCAAAATAGTATGAACTGAAAAAAATGAGTCGATTGAGCTAAACAGATCGGAATGGGAGCCCTGAGTATAAACAATAAACAGAACAAAACAACGCAAAAAAACCCCGAACAAAACCTACTAAACAAACAAAACAACTGTGAATTGTTTTGGTATTCACCAACCTTTCTCTCATTTTCTCTTTAATTTTTAAAAAGAACTTTTAATAGACACCTTGAAGAAGAAGAATGACTTTAAGTCACATGTTTTGAAACTCGTTATGTCATGCATTCATCTTAGCTTATCTGGAAGTCGAAAACTTTGTGATGAAATCGATTACCTGTAGAACAGAAAGTCTGGGGCTTAAATCGATTACGTGTAGAACACTAAGAAACAAAATGAAAATCATCTCCTAGCTTAGAAAGTAAAACGATTTATGTCGTCCAAATGATGAGAATGGATGATTTGATTTCCTTGAAACGTCTGTCTATAAATGGGTCCATTAATTTATGATTCAATCTATCTGCACTAACTGATTGTAGCTTATATTTAAACCTTAATCCGTTACATTGTGCCTCTAATCTCTCTCTCACTCTGACTTCTGTATCTAATTGTCAGGAACAAGCTAGAACGTTCGCCAACAAATCACGCACGTTTACATTTTTGCAAGATCGATATGTGTTAAAAGCATTGTTTAATTTAGTGTTATTGTGCCCGTAGAATAATGTAGCCCTAACATAATCCGTAAAGATGAACGAGGCCGGTTTGAAGCCGTTCACAGATTTAAGATATAATTATGAATAGTTTATTATTGATATGTTTTCGTTCCATTACTAGTATAATAGCTCAAATAGACACTGATCCATTTGTATCATTTATTAATTTGGATACGTTTTGTACGGTACCTTCTAATAAATATATTGACTCCTTGCCTTCACAAAGTAAAGACAAATGGACAAGGCACAAATGAGGAACAGCATACAAACACTTCGAAATTCTGAAACAAACATTATTTAAATGTGTTTCAGACAGGCAGATGTGGACGCTTCGTGCTCTCTTGGCACACAGAACACGTGACGAATGGCTTTCTTTTAGTTACATACTATTATTAATGTTTCTCAACGTTTCCATCGATGTAAAGTCTCTAGTGGCATATTCGTGTCACAGATTATTTTAAAAATTGTGGAAGATTTATTATTACATGTGCATTTACACTGAAAGAAAAAACACAAAGATTTCTCACCCACGGGACGGGAAAATATAGTTGATATGATAACCTTACTTTTCTCATTTTGGTCTGACTGTTTCGGCCTGGTTGAATCAGCCATTGTGGCCATATGCATCATTGTCGTCTGTTCTACCTGACACCAATACTATAACCAATTTTGGGGAAATGAGTGGAAAACAATGTTCCAGACTCACCGGCTACATATATCAAAGGCCACAAAATCAATAACAAGTTGAACACCCACAGCAAACTTAGTAACAACCGGAAATGTGTTATATCAGCTCTGCTTTTCTCTAACTTTGCCATATTTGCTCAATTTGAATACAACATAAACATGCATTGAGAAATTAAATATGAAAGCGGATCACTTATTGGTCCATACGTTATTCATCAAGCAGATTTCTGGCTCCGCGCTATAGTTTTTTTTTATCGTTCTTTTGTTCATTATAGGCTGATAAGGAAAACGTCATTAAATGAATGCCAAGGTTAACGAGTCAAAGGTAATTATATACCTACACCTTGGGTCAGCCTTAATCTGCTCAAACAATGAGCATGCGCTGAGTTACCTACCAAGTATAACAATTCGACTAGGTACTCAATGGGTAATACATTTAAGCATCTTTCACTGTAATCAATGAAGATGACATTCTACCTACTTCAGGTTAGAATACATGTATGCGACAATCCGCTCAGTTGTCACACTTGCTAAATAGGATAATCTATTCTGAATATATATTTAGCAGAATAGTGGCAGACTCTGTCAGTCCCTTACATAACACTAAGACAAGCATCCAGTACTTGCTGACCATAATGTGTGCCTCGAAAAGATTACCGAAAGCAATTCCTTTGAGAAATAGTAAAACTAAAACCATAGTGAAATGGGTTTTTTTTGTGCACATCTTGGCTTTCCCAAATTTGTCCCATCTGATCATGGTCAATTATTTTATTTGTATGTTTCAAGCAATTTATGCATGAATTAGGCGTCCAGAAATATGAATCTTCTGCCTGTCGCCAATTTGAAAAAAAATGCATTCGAGACTTTGGGAATATCATCCCCTTCAGCGTTGTATCTTATTTTCATACCACTGGAATATGTTAGAACTTCATTTAGACCGGGATAAAATATTTTGGACTGCCTTGGTTTTAATTCTTATTGCTGTATTATCTTTTAAAAAAAATACTTTGTAAAATAGGGAAATAAATTATTTCTTGAATTTTACAAAACTTATCTCTTTTCTCTATTACTGAAGATTATGACCATATACTTGCAATAATCTCGAATCACCTTTTGGGAGAAATGTTTGCATTTTTTCAGATTACATTAAATAGTTTCAAAAATACATAATTTTTATTATAATGAAAACAAAACATTCTGGGGAAATTATAAGTTGTTCATCTGGCCTTAATATTTTACCTGTTTATAATAGTTCGGAACGTAGATGGGAAATATATTTGTTCATTGTACTAATTCTCGTAAAAATATAAAATGTAAGTGTTAAATCCCAATAAGAAATTTCGCATCCTGACTTTGCCGTCCTTACGTCCCTATTATGCTAGAATTTCATATCGCACTTTATATTTTGCATCAATTTTATTCAACTGCAAATGCGTATTTTAAAATATGTTTAACTGTCTGTATGTAGCATATTTTCATATTAAATTCATTCGCTATATAAACTTGTTAAACTCTAGTTAGCAACTTTAATGTGTTAACCGAGCTGATAGTTATGTAGAAGATATTCTGCTTGTTTAATTTTAAAATCTAACTTATTGTATTTATTTATTTACAGTTTTGCATGTTAAAAGGTTATGATCTAAATTATTGTATTTATTTATGTACAGTTTTGCATGTTATAATGTTTTGAAAATGTTATAAAGTTGACTAAAATATAATGATGTGTCGACATTCATAGTTAAATACACCTATATTGTTCGTGCATATAGGTCATGTCATTCACAGTACTCATGGATTAATGGTGCCCAAAATGAAAATGCCTTAATTGTGACACATGGATAATGCTAATATTAATGATTGTACAAAGGTGCTTGTCAATAGGGTAATATATTGATTTCTCAAAAATTATAAAAATATTTTTGGGGCTGAGCCAGGATGGATATGATCTGCAGGAAAGGTTATCCCAGTCAGGTAGATTGATTTTGACGAATTTTGTTTGTCTTGTAGTGATGTAGGGTATGTATTAGTTTTCCGAAAAATAAAAATAAGATTCTCTGTGTATATATTATTTGAGTTAGAGGAGCCAGGTCCTAGACGAATTATGTCAACATTATTAGATTTGTGTGAAATAAACGAAATAAACCTATTGGACACGCAATCCGGTCGAAAGTGATTTAAGAATGCTATTCATTGTCCAAGGTGGATTTCAATTGTATTTATTCTTAATAAATCAAATGGAACTAGCAGTTAAATCCCATGGTTCTAGACGATTTATTTAGCACTAAAATGAAGTGTTAAAAAATAAATACATTTTGTACCAAATGATCAGACTCATATATCTCTTTCAGGGCAAATGCTAAGATCGATTGTTTCTGCCTGAAAAAAGATTCATAATCTAACAGGAAAAGCTATAATTTAATCACGAGAAAGAACTCGGTAGTTTTACTTCATTTAAAGGAGTGCAATAACACCAAAGCTATATGTTCTTGATGTTAATATACGAAACTACCCCACCCACCTCCAATTATTTTTTTTTAGGGATGTGATCTTTAATTTGTAAACAAAGCTACCATTTTTCATTAAAGAACTCTATATGAATTGTTTTTCAAAAATGGAAAAAAAAATTTCAAATAGCTGCCCTCTGGCGCAACTGTTTGCGCATAATATTACTCAATTTAGAAGAGAGCCGCGTATGAAATGAGTATTGCTAGTACTTACCTCATTTGTTCTATAGATATGTTATGTTTAGTAAGCTGGACACTTCAAGCAGTCTTAGTGGTTAAATGCATATTCTCTGGATACAACCATGCATTTGCATGTCACGCTTTACTTCGCAGACGAATAAGTAGTTAACAACATCCATAATTTACCATACGTCTACCTATATTCTTTGTATAAACAACCTTATTATTATTATTATTAGTATTAGTATTATTATTATCATTATTATTATTATTATTATTATTATTATTATTATTATTATTATTATTATTATTATTATTATTATTATTATTATTATGATCATCATCATCATCATCATCATCATCATTATTATTATTATTATTATTATTATTAGTATTATTATTATTATTATTATTATTATTATTATTATTATTATTATTATTATTATTATTATTATTATTATAATATAAATGCTTATACGAGCAGTGCAAAATACTGAATTCGAAATATGAGAAAAAATATAGATTTTGTTTGAGTCGTCGAATTTATTATCGACAAACACCTTAAAAGAATAATTCTACCAGACTTCTGCTGCATCATATTTCCTTGCCAGTACATTTTCAAATTATTGAAGTGGATCAAGTGATGTTTGTCTTTGATGACACTGAGAGTAGTTTGAAGCAGATGATACCAAAAGACTGGCGCCATAGTTGGTGACACAGTATAGTAATCACGCAAGCTCTTCTCTGCAGGCACATGTAATAAACAACCAAACTATCCAGACGCTGTGTATAATATATACATAACCACTTGAAGGAATTGTTTTTCGCTATACAATATGTATTCTTCATTTTTAATACGTCTGTTTATATCTTCTTTGTCCTGCAAATAAATCGTAGATAATTAAGAAAGATCAGGTAGAAATTTTAATGCTTAAATTTAAAGCACTTTGTTTTGACTTTTTTCAGCTACAATACGATAACTTCAAATTAAACACGGTATGGTTCTCGCATGATAAAATTACGGTAGTTCCCTAATTTATGCACTTGTTAGCATGTTTGCTAGACAGTTTCTAGGAAAACGGATTATTGTAATATATATTTTACAGTGTTTATGACACATTAAGTCTGCTTTTCTTCATGCAATATTATATTGAGTTCTTTTGTTTGTATTTTATATATTTGGACATATCCAGGCTGAAATAAATGATAAATTTACTGCAAAAAGCATAATGACTTGTCATGTGGGACAGATCCAGACTGAAATGAATGATAAATTTACGGCAAAGAGCATAATGACTTGTCATGTGGGACAGATCCAGGCTGAAATGAATGATAAATTTACTGCAAAAAGCATAATGACTTGTCATGCCATTCAGATAGTTTTACCAATCATATGTTAATTAAGACCATGTGGGCGATGCTGAAGAAGTGCAAGCTTTCTGAAATAATAAACGCAGAGGAATTTTATTTTGGTAGATTGAACCAGCAACTTTACATTGCTGGACTAGCTTTTCACATAAATCAATTTAGCTGTGAGATACATACTTTACAAATGTCGGCATGGCATAGTAAGCAGTACTTTTATCTTATTCAGCTTAAATATGCAATTGCATATATTGTTATAAAAACTAAAGCTCTTCCTTTGTAAGAAAAAGGGAGTTGGGTTTGTCTTTTGGGCTTTTTCTTTACACGCTAGAGAATTTTTTTTTAACCAGGTAATTTGGAGAGTCATTCAAGCCTGTAAATGAATTCAACATGGCATCATTTCATCGAAATTCTCTCTCTCTCTCTCTCTCTCTCTCTCTCTCTCTCTCTCTCTCTCTCTCTCTCTCTCTCTCTCTCTCTCTCTCTCTCTCTCTCTCTCTCTCTCTCTCATATGCATAAGGGAGAGAAAACGGTAATGTCTGGAGTGAGAAAATAAAAACTGAACTTGCAACAAATAACCAACAAGAGCCAGGGTCTTCATAACTGATAGGTGTACCTGTTCTATTGGATTATAATATTAATAATTACCCTTTTAACGTATTTAATCACACGTTGAATATATTAGCTGCAGTAAAAGCATTCTTACTGTTCCTGAAAGGAGTCTTGAATCAACGGCTAATTACGGAATGGCGTAACACATAAGGACAAACCCAACACACGTCACTGGAGGTAGAGCATTTGATAATTTTAAGCAATCTAACTCTGTTAAATTTTTTGGATAATTTCACTAGTGAAGTCAGTTTTTAATTTACATATTTAAAAGAATAACATTTCAATAAAATGAGACAAAAATAGCAATATGGAAAGAATTAAAATAAAATGAATTGAAAGAATGTTGAAGTGAAAAATCTACTTCACATTGTTCAATCAAATATGATACTAACTCTATAGTTAAATGCTAGAGATTTTGAGCAAACTAAAAGGTAAGCAAAATAATTTAAATCATGATGCAATTCAAAAATGGTATATAAATTACAGAAATGTGTATAAATATTTCTGAAAAAGAGTTTTACCACGTACAACTTAACAAATCTATAAAACCTTTACTCACAGAGATTTGCAATAAATTTAACCAAACTCAGTTGATATGGGAAGTAACAGCGATTTCTCTGTTGGTATTGTAACTTATCGGCTCGTTAACATAAAGAACAAAAAGCAACGTCAACAAGCTTTGTAAATTTTAACAAAAATAATTTGTTTCTCTAGAAAACACGGTGACAAGGTAAAAGTATGAAACTAGACTTACTATTTACGAAGAAGATCCAAAACTTTGTCCTAAAATTGTGAAAACACATAATTCCTGTGACTAAAAGGTTCCAAATTGACGTAGTCTGATCTCTATTCCGCTCCAAAATGGCGGATGATGACGTCAAACGAAGGTTAGCACAAATGTCCAGAATTTTCACTATGAATCACATTTTGTATTGTTCTGCACCAATTTAAAAATAATTTCATCAAATGTTTTTGTCCAAAGCCTAGTTCTCCAGGGAAAATGATACTATGTTGTACGTTATTTTTAATTGAATTAGCAAGTTCCGATTGTTTACTTACTATGACAAAACAGTCACATAAAAATCGTGCTTACAAGAGTAAAATTTACGTTCTAAATAAATACGATGATCCTAGCAAAATATCAGATCCTGCGAACATAATCATCATCATCATAATGATAATTATATTTAATTATACAAAATTGAAATAAATTAAATAGAAATAAAATAGAGAGAATTTAAAAAATTCAAATTTTAACACACATGTAATTTGACTACAGGGTCGTAACAGTATGTATACGTTGAAGAAACAACTTTCGTAGACCCATTTTTGATACCAAGTTGTGGACGTTAAAATATATTATTAGATAAACCTTTTTAGGAATATTTGATGTTGCGAACTAAGTCTAGTCAGTTGAACATTTAAAGAATGAATTAAGAAAATTCTACATCTTAATGTGGAAAGAGTAGATAGAGGTCCAAGATATTTACGCAATGAAACCATATTCCATAATTATTTCTTTAAAAGTAAACTAATAGATCTTCAATTAAAAATAACGTACAATATAGTATCATTATACTACAACTGTATAATACTGCAGTTAAATGTACTACTCTAAACAAATCAGTATTTCGTAAACTTAAACAGTTTTAATAGCTGCACTTCGAAAATTGACATCAAATGATTTTGAACTGATACAGAGCACATTGTTGCGTCTCGTTTTGCCAAAATCGATAAACTAGTCACAAAGTATGGTGACAAGTGATTATTGTAGTTCCTACTATACTTGGTAGATGTAAGTGTTCCTTGCTTAATAATGTAACTATACAGTTTTCACGTTATTGTTCAGATACGAAAATTGATATCTGGCTATTCGATGCTTTACCCAATGAATAATCTAATAATGTATTCAACAACAGTATATATATTTAAAACAATTGAATGATATTTCCAATAACTGTAGCATTACATCGTAAACGGATGCACATTGAGCCACAGATACAAATACTTGATCGATAAAATGGGTCAGAAGAACAGAAGACAGTACATCAAGGTTACTGTGAGCTTACAACGGCTAATGTAATAAATGCTTACGAACGTCAATTATAATATACAGCTATTACGGTTAAATACGGGAGAACATTGTGAGGAAATTAATTTAGTGAAAGCAATTGATCAAAATATAAGTCTGACTTAATCTTTTTTTCCAGACAGTAACAGTAATACAGAAGATGGAATGATAATATTAGGCCAAAGCATCAGGTTTTATATACTAGGTAAGGAGTGAACAAAAGTAGTGCAAGTCCTATCGTTAAGAAGTAGTGTGATAATACAAATCTCTCCCCTTACGGATCATTGACATCTCACCTCTGTCTAGGTGAGTTCGAGTGTTGGATTAGGCCAATGTGGGTGTGTGAGAAAGCTTGCCAGTCGCTTCTTTTTGGTCTTTGGTTCTTTCTGGTGTTTGCGCTGAATTTTTTTTCCTCCACCATTTATACTGGCCGCCACATATAGCCTATATTTTGCTGAAAATGGCGCCAAAACCCTACAACACCACCACCACCAACAACAACAACAATAATAATAATAATAATAATAATAATAATAATAATAATAATAATAATAATAATAATAATAATAATAACAATAATAATAATAATAATAATAATAATAATAATAATAATAATAATTTACTGAAAAGCTCATTGTAACGTTTATAATAGAATCTCTAAGTCTACTTGATGCTTTATTTACACATTTGATCATAACTCTTAATAAAAAGCATTAATATGACCTGAGCGGCTAGGACAAAATAATTTTATACGCATTCGTAAATAATGCAATGATCAACACTCCTTAAGGCACTGGTTAAAGTTGATGTTGCTTTTGCTCAATGTTTAAAGTTTATCTCAATTTTTGTAAAGATTTACAATTTGCACGTAGGACATAATTGTGGTGTAGGACGACTAGATGGGGTCGGAAAATGATGCATAATACGGAGAACAGAAATTATTTTTTATTGATTTGTACACTTATGGTTTCCACGCCATCCATATGTATTTACAAAATACCTCTTTGCATTTCAGCTTTCTTTGATGATTTCATTTCTAACTGTTTGATGCATATTAAACATAAGATTTCATTGATGATGTGTTGGGAGTGACAATTTCAAGAGAATTTACGTAACCTTTAATTCTCATATCGTTTCGTCCTGAGAATAATCTTTAAAATATTCAATCACGCAACATTCGTCCTAAAAGAACCCAACCGACACAACCAGCCAATGATAAATTAATCCAAACTCGTCAACGGGTTATATGAATATGTTCAATTTAACCTGTCAATACTTATTTATCGCATAATATCTTTGAAAAATGAGATCTACACAATTAAACGAAACTATTACCTATTTATTATTTTGTTTATCACTACAATTTACAGTCGTGAACAAAAATTAGAAGTAATATAGGTACCGTCATATAGCAAATATTAAACGACAAACTGTATATGCATAATTTCCCCATACTTTGTTGATATGTAAATTCTGGCTCTATTTGTGCACTTGGTTGCGTTGTTTGTCTACATCTAATCATGATATACTTGCTCTGCGTCTAGTTGTGTAATACAATTATAATATTGTCTGCATTTCTAAAAACTCGTATCAGTAATGAATACAAGTCTTCGTCTATTTAAACCACATATTATTTCATTTTTAAAAAATCTTTTTTATTATCCTGCTTGCATATTTTGTTGAGTTGTAAAACCCTTATTTAAAAGTTGTCATAGCTATTTTAGATATTTTGCTCGTTTATTTAGAACAGAATTGGTTCTGTTTATAATGTCTTCAAAAATCGCATTTGAAAGAATTACCAATGTAAAATCAATGATGTCACTAAAACTATATCTTCATCTTACTTTGCAATATTAGAAATTCATTAACTTTTCAACTTGTTAAATATCACAGTTTGCCTAAAATAAATTTGAATTAAAGAAAATGGCGACTAAGCATTATTTACCACAGCAACATCAAATTGTACATTTGAACATTAAATGCATCATGAATAAGTTTTTTCAATCTGTCAATAGAACAACATGAACAGCAAAGAAGTTGTAATTTTTAATGTGTATTTGCTCATTTTAACATTGACTACTTAATAGCACGTGAACATGTAGCTGACAAAATTATGAATACATTACAAGCAAACGGTGTTTTAATGTTGTGGACATTGTTGGCATGTTTTCCAGGTGCATAAATAATAAATAGCATAGCTTTTACAAAGTGCAGCTGAAAGAAAGAAACTTATCACACCATTTATCTTGAAACATTAAACTTTGCTTTAATAGATGTATTCAGTTAGCTTTGGGAAAAGTTACTATGCTTTTTATCGCTATAATTTTACAAGCAAACCTGGATATTGTAGTTATAAAATTGATTATTCTATTGTCATTTAGAATACCAGACAAAATGATTTCCCAAGGCACAAGTAATTATATCCCAAATGATTACTTCTATTGAAAAATAAAACAACAAAACAAAGAAAGAAAATAGTGAAAATATGAAATACTGTAATGCAGCTTAAACCATGTTCAGAGTAAATTGAAACAGTTGCCGCTCTCAAAGATGAAATGCATTACTCATAATTCAAACATTTCTTTTACATAAATATAATATCCGCCTGGAAATCACAGTTTTATCGTCAGATAAATGTTTTTGTTTTTTTAAATTTATATTCCACCTTGATATTCATCTCTGGCAATATATTGTAATGATTATAGATCATCTTTAGCTGTGGACTTCGAAATTGTTACGTTCTTCTAAAATAATTTTTTTTAATACAGAGTTCTTTTAAAAATATAAAGTTTTGAATATGATGGAGGTTATTATGGCAGTATGTTAAGTTGGAAATGTTGTAACGTTCATTCCAGCCCGGATATTGTGATTCATTGTGTCTTTAGGAAAGGCACTTAGCTACTAATTCCTCTGCATGATAATGCCATTATTGGGTTACAATTACTCTTAAAAATAATCAACAAATATGCCCAAAGTCACATTTACCTTAGAGTGGGCTTGGAGCAATATCACTAGGACTTGTGTGTGTGTGTGTGTGTGTGTGTGTGTGTGTGTGCGTGTGTGTGTGTGTTGTGTTGTGTGTGTGTAAGGTGTGAAAGAGAGATTTGGATTTTTAACGTAGCTTTAACAATTTGTCAATCATACTGCTACTATGTCTGCAGTGTGACAGATTATAGTGATATCTAGCACCGGAGCATCATGCTACAGACATGTAGCATGATGCCCTACCCAGTCACATTATCCTGACACCAGGCCGATCAGTCCTAACACTAACCTCTTATTGCTGAGCACCAGGCGAGGTAGCTGTTAGTACCATTTTGTAAAGTCTTTTGTATGACCCGGCCATGGATCGAATCCACGACCTCCAGCTTTCGAGGCGGACGCTCTCACTAGTAGTTATATCAATAGCATTCAAGAACATGCTCAAATATAACCACGTTGACCAACATGTTTAAATAAAATCTACCAAAATAGTTATAACCACGTTCACCAACATTTTTAAATAAAATCTACCAAAATTGTTCAGCAGAATGATGAACAACAAAAAGCGAACCACGATGGAGTGTAATTTTATACATTTATTAGTGCAACCAATGAAAAGAAAATAAGCCAAATCCTATTAGATAGAAAATAAATAAGACAGAAGTTCAATATATTGAATGTTTAAACAGAAGATTGGGAGAAAGAAAACGAAGTTATCCAATATCGCACTACTGAAATCTCTCTTGCAAGACGCAAGGAGTCTAAAAGAACCTCTCTTCCCAAGGGACCAAACAACAATGCTTAAGACTGACTTTTAGTTTTTCTTTTCTTTCCTTTATTTCTGCTGATTGTTAGATCGCATTCGATATCAATGGGTTTATTACGCTCTGATGCCACTAACAAATTTCCTTTATTCCTTTACTCATCAAGCAACCAGACATTTACCAGACCCTAATGTCACACTTATTTCATATTTGTACAAGTTTTCAATATGGTTTTCTACACTGCAGATCGGTATTTCATGCTATCTATTAGGAAACATGGCCCAAACATTCTGCGCAGAAATAGTCATATTTCAAAATCCACTGAGAATTCCTCATATTAGGGAAGAATTTTACGAAGTTACTCCAGACTTCAATCAGATCTCCTGAATTCTATACATTATAGCATCTGATCCTAGTGATGACCTAAGTACTATGTTTGAATAATACCTTACAAGTACTGGTTACACACAATCAGACATATAATCTATAAATATACAAAGCTATACACAGAAAGGTAAAGCCAAATAACATACATATTAAGTACATATTGATATATTTTGATTTTGATATAAAGGAGTCTAAAAAGTTAAATATCCATAATTCCAATTCATGTTACAGTTTTCTGACTTTGTTTGACATATCTCTCTTTGATACGCATGCGAAAGTTTATCGTAACTTAATTCATATTATATCCACAAGGTTAATGTCATTAGGGGGAAGTTTTTTTGACCATGCGGTCTGCGATAAAAGGGAATGTCTACAATTGTACTGTTTCACATTAGGCAATGATAATATGAGTGGCTGAAGTTGTTATCCTCAGCCTCGTGTCCGCAATCTCTGTGATGCTTGGCATTTGCACAATCAATGCAAGTGATAACGAATGCAGCCAAAACAAAATATATGGCACCTAAGAGCCATTAAGCCGCATTCAACATGCTGAAGTTTCGTGAAATATTCCTTTGGGAAGGCCTCAATGTCAAGCCAGAATAATATATAGCATGTTCATGAAATTTTATCACCTAAAACGCCATAAAGTCACCAATAAAGTGTCCGTTGTAACGAAATCCTGAGTTGTGTATTGAAAATATTAAAGCGCGGTAGCAATACATAGAGAAATAACTTGTAATGTAGAATTTAATCTTGTAGTGTCTTCATTTATGACCATTATCGTTTTGGTACAAACAATTTAATAACAGTGACGACGATCGGATTGCATGCAACAATGATGGAAGGTATATTTTAATACCTGCCACCCCTTTGCTCAAACATATGGTTCAAGGTTTTCGGTTCGCTGACATTGTTTAAAACTTGATTAGAGCAAAAGTAATTTGCACAGAAATATGCATTGACTAGCTATCATCAAGCGATTATTGACGTATATGGCATGCATTCGGTTATTGTTCTTTTCTAGAACCAAACAACTTTCAAAGTTAACTTTATTTTTGTTAATGATTATTAAGAAACACAAGGCTGTTTGCTGTACCACCGTCATAGCAACAGTGGAGAAATCTCGCAAACGCGTTGGACTGTTGGACGGCACCAGAGATCGACAAATGTCACAATCTACATAGCATCGTAGGTACATAAAAAAAACAAAAACAACTGTGCGTTTGAGATACGCATACGACCTACAAAAATAATTGTCAAAGACAGTGCAAAATGGAAATGGTCTGTGAATGGGCAATGTCGGAGTTTGGATTTCGTTGGTGTCCGATCTACCGAGCTGGTGTAATTCTATGGCACGACAATAGTTTTCCGCTGAAACCAATGCGATACTACAGAAAAAAATACGAAGCAAAACTAACATTGTCTACTAGCAACCGTCTTCTACAAACACAATTCTCCCGATATATGGATTCTTCTTCCAGATTCCACATATGTATCTTACACTTGGCATTACGAAAGAGTCATGCTATTGGTGAAAGAAAGACAACCAGTCTGGCCTCTGGAGAAAATCGGAACCAATCGATGTATTTCGTTGCTGTCAGCAAGATTTGTGGAGATTGCAGATGCACGAATTTTGGCACTTTTACATCACGAGACAATATAAAGACTTGCACAGTCCCAATTGCGTAGAAAGAAATAGATAGAGGACCAGAAAAAGTTCCTAGTTGCAAACTATATATATGAAAATATGTCCAAACACGCTTTAGAGGTGATCGATAAGGCATTGTCGAGAAAAGAAACAGAAAAAATGGTAGCATCTTCCATATTGCTAAACAGGCTCGAATGCTAAAATGACTATAGTACTGCTACAGCGAGAGTCGTTCTTGATGTACAAGAAGTATCAGATGAAAAAAGGAAGCCTGCACATGTTCCCAATTGTATGAACTTCTTGGCAAATGATCGAAATATAAATCTGAATACACCCATCATCTCTATTGCATTAGAGTAAATAAGGTTAGAAACAAGTAATGCACTTGCTTGCCGTCTAATAAGTTAAACCATCACGAAATCAGTTCTTGAAACATTGACTCTATATATTGGGATATAAGCACCCATTTGGAACACAAGCATTAATAATTCAAAGAATTCAAGTATAAATAATGTACAGTATGTGTCTAGCAACATCAACAGTTTGAACTGGTGAGACAATCATTGTAAGGATACCAATCCAAAATTTCTAAATGATATGTAATTGTTAGATCATTTTTACAAGTGAGATATGAAACTAGTGTACCTAATATATTAAGTAATATATAATATTACTTAATCTTAGTAAGATTTATTAGATAGAAAAAATTAGTCCATGACGGACGTGATAATTGACATATGATTTTAATACGACTCTTGAAAGTAAGTGATCACGTGACCCTAGCACGTGATCCGTTCATGTGTTGTAAATGGAGAAAGCGAACTAAATAAATTTGTTTAATTTCCAAAGCTTGTTGGCTTCTCTCTTTTCTTTGTTACTTTTGTTCGAGTCTAGACACGTATCATTGCCAATACAAATTAACCTGTTTTGGTTATACTGTTCACTTTTCTAGTGTCAGTGCAATTGACCTCTAGTCACTTAACTTGTTTCTATGAAATGATTCTCCAGCAAATACTGAATTTCCTTTTTAAAACATTCAGATTTTAGTGGGTATGGATGCTATTTCGAACGTATGGAACACGTAATCTAAAAGTCATTATAGTTTGTGTTTGTTCGTGTTGTAACATCTGTAAAAAGTGATCATATTCAATTAAGAGATGTTTTAGTTTAATATTTTCTTGTTGCTGCAGATGTGAATGTTTCTGGTCCAGATTATTCAATATTCCTGAATTACAAAGATTGGTTACACTAAAATCACTCACGTTCAATTTCGTTCTATCATTTAAATCCGCTCAGCGGGGGTTAGGTGCAGCTAAATTGACTGAATAATTAACAGGGATATCTTTATGAACCTACTCCTATAATTTAATTTACTTTCTTTTCATCTGCACAAGAACCATATTACTTAGACGGATGATGATTTTGTGGTATATGCAAGAGAGTCGTAATCCTATCACGCTACAGCTATATTTTTTTTGGTATTTCTGTCATACCTTAATTTCATTTTAGACTGAACACAGCTGAAATTAGTTCTTCCAGCCTCACAAATCTTTGATAACTTATCTTTGAAATCAGAAACACAGTCATAAAGATTAATATTTGAATCTTCAGTTGAAGAAGCTTACCTTTTAATAACTTCAATGGTCCACGGACTGTAAGTCCAAACGCTAAATCCTAAAGATCCTTAAGAGTAAATGAACACTAGCACCCCAATATTTTTCATTATCAAAGCAATATACCGAATCATAATGTTCAAAAATTGATGAAAAATTTATAAAGCCCTTTGACTTTCAGGGATATAGGAAGAAGATTTAAATTGCTGCAAGTCTAAGTCATACATAATGTTCTAGAAAATTGAAGACATAGCTTGACCCTCATCAGATTGGACAGGTTTGGGAAGGTCCAAGTGTCAAAAAATCTTTATCGAAACTTTTGGTATGGTTACGTTTAATATTATTCAAAGGAAACACACATTACGCACACATTATTGTCAACAAGTATTGATTGCCTGACATGCTATTAGTTAAAGAACCGACACAGTGTGCCCTTACTCTGCCAAACGTTTCCTTAAATGCGGGAATAGGTGGCAGACATGCTTATATAACTTCTAAATGGTTTTCGGGCTATTTGACAGGTGTGATAAGATGTACAGCATTTACAGACATCACATTTAATTTTCGAATAATAAAAATGATTCATAATCAAGAGATAAGTCTTACCGACCCTTAATTGACTAGCCAAAGAAGTTGCCTTGACCAGTTTAAGAATTTCTTGTCTTGTCTATACGATTTAGGAACATCGATTTGATAACCTAAAGACCACTTCTCACCAGCATGTACCTCAGGTGGTCTTCACTTAGTCATAAGTTTCCCGTTTTCAACAAAATATCAAGCAGGTACTTGTCTGTCCTCGGTTTCGTTAATAGACCTCTGAAATAAACATGAGATTTCATAATCTTGTTCCAGTGTCGAACTGAGTGATTGTCGACAGACAATATGTTTAAAATGAGATCTAAATTGAAGATCACTGTGATCAATACCAGTTTCTTGATATATGCAAGATGTAAACGTGATATCATCAAAATCCTGACCAATACATATATTACAAAAAGAAGACTTTCTGATCAACATCATTTTCAAGAGCTTTCTTTGCCATAGCTCTATTAACTATACAAGCTAGGTACAAATCGGGAATTTCATTTTCGATTGGATCGACTTTCTGATATAAACAATTCTTGTCATTTGCAAATAGATGAATTGTAACGGTATCTCAAGCTGAGTGATGGCTTGGTAAAATAAATGAATGCCATCAATGAGTAACGATAACAATGTTCCAATTACCCCGTGTCATGAGACTAAGTCTGATGACACAATTAAACAATTGAGAGGAACATTTACATATAAGTACTCTACTACCTGAATAGAAACGCTTTCATTCAGGGAAAACTTCTCAGAAGACTGCAGTGTACCTGATATTAAAAGACTGAGAAGCTTCTATGTCACTTAAACTTTTACTAGAGAAAATAGTGGCAGAAACGTCCAATAAATGATGCAGAAACTTTGGAGAGTTGCGATTCATAATTCTCCATGATAAAACCAGACTGGTTGTTGTTTCACCCAACAAATGTGTAACAGGAAATAACCTGAATGGATGCTTGGATTAAATGACTAAACAACAGAATATGATGAAAGATGGAAGTTTATGAAATGAATTAATAAAAATGTATGTCTTTTACAATTTATACAGTGTGATTTTTCACACTCTAAGCTTACGACCCATTCATTACTTGACATAAACATTTGTTAAATGTGAATGACTTTGTGACCTCATGAATGTGATTCTTAAATTTTCATGTAGTGAAGGTTAAATTCATATAATCTCATGTAATGAAAGTAACTCAATTGTACTCAATTGAAACACACCATATGTTCCATGTACTTAATTGAAACAACAAATCAATATTATTAAACATGATCGATTGTAATCAACATCACAATTGTATCAAACATGTGACTCGTGACTCATAGTCATTCGAGCAGCACATTCATAACAAAGTAGGACTCATATAATTTTAATGCTTGTAAACTAAATATTTTGTCCTGGTTCACTTGTGCATTGACAAATGAAGCAGTTTTTCTGAATTCTTGGGTTGCCCACACCAATATTAGCCACACACAACCTTTCATGGACTCATCATGCTCACAAACACACCCAGCTAGAATGAAACCAAACTGGTCATAAAAATAGGTACGGAATTAAAATCTATAGACACATGCTACTAAATAAAACTCTTAATAGCGACCTGTAACAGTTCAAAAGTTCACAACGTTTCAAATCCGCGTAGTGATAAAGGCGACATTAAAACGTTATACGCTTCACATATCAAGTAGAAAATAAACTTGCCTAAAATCTACAGGCGAAGAAGAAATAGCAAAGGTAAAATAAAATACCGGTGTATACCTTCTTTTATGTCTCTCGCCGAGAGCGATCTGCGACAAGATACATGCTAGTTCAGTCGTTTAACTAGAAAAACAATTATCTACCCTAGGCGAAAATGATCAAATCGTTCTAACGAGAAACCAAGATATTTTTTGACTTATTCTCTGACCAAATGTATTGCTTTCAATATCTGCATGTGACTTAACTTCGTAAAAATGAAAGCATACAGAATATCTCTGTCTTTATTATGTTGCTTATTCCATCTGCAACAATCAGAAATAGCAATAGAGACGTTTGAGACGGAAATTGTTTTTTTTTTTACCGATAACTGCTAAATGGAAGGCTCTCTGACAAATGATATTTTATTTGTCAATGAATAATCGTCAGATGTACGAGCAACATTTTCGAAATTTTGCACCTTATGCTCATCGAAATAGGTCTTAACATCACTATTTGATTTTATAATTTATTTAAAGAAATCTATGTTTTGGAAAATTGAATGTTTGTTGGGTTTAGCTTGTTTTGTTATTAAGTTTAAAGATTAAGATTAAGCCCCGAATCTTAACATTACTAATGAGAC
>JAEAOA010002150.1:1815000-1835000 GCA_016746295.1 Potamilus streckersoni
GAGACAATTATGAGTAGTGCTTGAAACACTTCTAAAACATTGCTTGAAATAGCTCTTATATAGTGCTTAAACAGTTCGTATATAGGGCTTGGAACATTTCATTTAAAGTGCTTGAAGCGGTTCTTATATATTGTTGAAAAAGGTCTTTAAAAGTGCTAAAGTCAGTATTTCTACATTGATTGGAACAGTTTTTGTATAACGCGTTAAACAGTTCTTATACAGTGCTTGAAACAGGTTATAAATCGTGCTTGAAACAGTTCTTATATACTGTTTGAAACAGTTATTTTATAATGCTTAAAACGGGTCTAAATAGTTGTTGAAAAAGTTCTTAAACAGTGCTTGGAACCGTTCTTATATAGTGTTTCAAACGGTTTGTATAAAGCGTTTGAAATAGTTCCTATATAGTGTTAAAAAAAAGTCCTAAATAATGCTTGAAAAGTTCTTAAATAGTGCTTCAAACTTGAATCAATTCTTATATAGTGCTTGAAACTTGAATCAATTCTTATATAGTGCTTGAAACTTAAATCAATTCTTACATAGTGCTTGAAACTTGAATCAATTCTTATATAGTGCTTGAAACTTGAATCAATTCTTACATAGTGCTTGAAACTTGAATCAATTCTTACATAGTGCTTGAAACTTGAATCAATTCTTACATAGTGCTTGAAACTTGAATCAATTCTTACATAGTGCTTGAAACTTGAATCAATTCTTACATAGTGCTTGAAACTTGAATCAATTCTTACATAGTGCTTGAAACTTGAATCAATTCTTACATAGTGCTTGAAACTTGAATCAATTCTTACATAGTGCTTGAAACTTGAATCAATTCTTACATAGTGCTTGAAACTTGAATCAATTCTTACATAGTGCTTGAAACTTGAATCAATTCTTACATAGTGCTTGAAACTTGAATCAATTCTTACATAGTGCTTGAAACTTGAATCAATTCTTACATAGTGCTTGAAACTTGAATCAATTCTTACATAGTGCTTGAAACTTGAATCAATTCTTACATAGTGCTTGAAACTTGAATCAATTCTTACATAGTGCTTGAAACTTGAATCAATTCTTACATAGTGCTTGAAACTTGAATCAATTCTTACATAGTGCTTGAAACTTGAATCAATTCTTACATAGTGCTTGAAACTTGAATCAATTATTACATAGTGCTTGAAACTTGAATCAATTCTTACATAGTGCTTGAAACTTAAATCAATTCTTATATAGTGCTTGAAACTTGAAACAGCTCTTACTCATTGTTTGCAATAGTTCTTAAATAGTTCTAGAAACAGTTCTCATAGAGTGCTTGAAACAGTTCTTAAATAGTGCTTGAAACAAAATTCTTAACTAGTGCTTGAAAATATAGTTCTTATATAGTGCTTGCAATAGATTTTCTTAAATGGTGCTGGAAACAAGTTCTTGAATAGTGCTTGTAGTATAAGTTCTTAAATAGCACTGGAAATAGAAGTTCTAAAATTGCAATTTGTCAGGGTCTGACGATCCAGTTTCACATTCATTTTGACGTGTTTTGCCACCCCCCCAAAAAAAATCATCTTGACTGTCTAAGAACGTTGTCGCAACCCGGTCGTTGGGAAAAAGTGATTTTATTTATCTCTTACTTTGCTAAACCCATTCGCCTCATTTGCGAAACACATGAAAGATGCATTTATAGATGTTGGATGTTATTGTTGCCAGGTAGGATATTTTCTTGGGGAATGTGTTTCTACAATGCTTTGTGTAGGAGAGTTTACCCAAGTTTAAACAATTAATTATTGACCTTGGTAAAGAAATACGCAGGTGCTTGATGCTAGATGCCTAGAACTGTTAACTGGAGGATCCTACCAAATCCAAATCGATTACAGAAAATTATTGATACATTCACTAACTGACCGATATGTAAAATCAGGAATTGTGTATATAATTAGACATCATACTTTAAAGTACAAAAAGGTGGTCATTTTATTTAATATATTGTGTTCCACAAATCAACATATAGAATGAAGTTTCCCAATCCTCCAAGTTTTAAAAGACTGCACAAGAGATTACATAGATACCAAAAATAAACTGTTTTCTCTTCGTATATGAGCCCTTAAATCTAATTTAGGCAATCAATAAAGTAATAGAAATTTTGCAAAATAATTTAGGGAAAGCAAATAGAAGTCCATGGGAATAACGACTAATATAGTGATCTGCAGGCTGCGCTAATTAAATAGCGAAATTGTGGGGAATGCTGACGTGATATTTGTTTCCTACGTACAATACCATGGTTATGTTGAATGCATCACTAATTAGTTTGCCTGGCATGATTAATACCTTGCCAAACATTCTCTCGTTGTACATTAATGTCTCACCATGGGCCAGAGTCGGTTTCCTCGTGTTAGTTGCTATCGTTTTCCAGGTAATTACAACGATAAGAAAAGTTTTGAACTTTTTGTGTACCCAGTTTCTATGTACTTAAATAAGATGGATACTTTTTAAAACAAATTGGTAATAAGAAGATAAAATTAAGTTTCATAATTGATATTTAATATTCAAAGCAATGAATCATTTATATTCACAACAGTACCCATTTATATTTACAATAGTGGCCGTTTAAATATATGGTATACTTGAAAAATTATCAAAAATTCTCTCTTTAATAAAAATCCTTTTGAAAAAAAGAGTTCAGGCACTCGTAATTTTTTAAATTATATATCAATTTAGTCCCTTTCACAAATTTCACATTGCAAGCTGCTCTCTTAATCGGCAAGCATCCGACAATTTTTCAACATTCTCTTTATACAACATTTCAATTGGATTTTTATCTATTAAAAATATGATTACAAGATTTTTTAAAAAAAACACTAGGAGTCATTTCATATTTCATGTTTAAAACTGTCCTACAAATACAATGAAATCTCTCAAATAGCAAACCCTTGGGACCAAATTTATTAAAAGAGGTTTCAGGTTTACTGGTGGTATCGCAAGCGCGAAAGTATATATATTTTTAAATACATATAAAAATTTTCTAACAACGTAGGTATTCACATTATTTTCTCAGACTAACTCTATTATCTTGCTTAGACACCGTCATATTTCTAGCTAGGTTCCGGGTAGCCGTTATGGCAGATCACTCAGATCGCACCTGTGTACGCCTGGGCTCATCTTGACTGTTAGACCATCGTGGGTATGTCAAAATACGTGCCATTTGCTTCCCGTGGGTCAGTGGTTCTACTCGCGATTTTCCTGGTCTCTTCTTTCACCAAATATACTGGCCAAAATGCTCAGTCTACTATGTATTGAATAATGGCGTTAAATAAAAGCACCAAGCAAACAAACAATCAACCTTCAAGCTATATTCGATTAGCAGGTATCTAAGGTAACCACACTTTATTTAGATTCCTGTTGCCAGGATTACATTCAGCCGGTCCCCGGACCTATATTGTATTAAAAAAAAAACAATCTCATACTTCCCTCCTCAAGTATCATGGCTGATTTCGTTGCCTATTTTGCAACCGTTAATTGATCCTTGATGTTTATGAGTGATTTGTGTCTCTTTTTATGCAAGCAAAATATGTAGTGCATTTGTTGCGTTATTATTCCTTCATTTGTAGATTTAGAACTGGCATGTGTTATATAACTTTTTGCACGATAAATACCAGAGAGAGAGAGAGAGAGAGAGAGAGAGAGAGAGAGAGAGAGAGAGAGAGAGAGAGAGAGAGAGAGAGAGAGAGAGAGAGAGAGATGGGGCAAGTTAGTGAACTTCTTGTGCTGAGTGCTAGTAAAGACTAAACATACACACATGCATGTATAGGACAATGAAGAAAAAAATATGAAAATTTTGCATCTTGTATATATCCTATATGGCTAATTCAGTTCCACGGGAATTAGATAGTCGTCCAGATATCGTGTGAAATGATAGTTATTATACTTACTTAAATACTTCATTGTAAAGAGTTTCCTCCTTAGAAATCAATTAAGTTAATCTAACGTTTAGAATAGAGTTTTGTACGTCTATATCGGCAAAGGACCGAAATCAAGTTTGCAGGCCTGCATAATAAAATCTGCGCACATTTTTTGCTAAATGTCAAAGAACACTAATCACAGTTAAATAACAAACAGATAAAACTATCGGGCTTAACGGGCACATCTACAAGACTTTTTATTAACAATTTACTCTGGCATTTGAGGTGCTAAGACTTCAGAATTAGCCTATTGTCTCTCATAACCTACGTCGGTACAAGTCAAATATTATTATGCTTCTCTTGTTCTTGGCACATTTTCACTCAACGACCTGCAATCTATGGTAATAATTTGGCCCAGAGAATGTTAGGTGGGGTTTTCTTAACGCATAACCACGGGCTATGTCTGGACCATAAATATAAATGTTTTATAGAATTTAGCAGCTAAAGTACATATCCAAGCTTAAAGTGATTCCTATTTTATGAAGGTCTTTTCGGTGTAAAACTGAAATTTGAGACCGAACATTTCTTTCATTTTTCAAAGTGGAGTAGAAAATGATGATATTAAATAATGAAAAAACCAAAAAAATACCCCATAAATTTCACTCTCTATGGGGTTTTGTAAGACATTACTGTAGACAAAAGCATGCAGAGAGAAACACCGGCAGGTAAACATGCAAACATAGAGAAAATGTTGAATTTACAGCATATTTTCCCCCATCTTTTTCATCATCATCATCATCATCATCATCGTCACCATCATCATCATTATTATTATTATTATTATTATTATTATTATTATTATTATTATTATTATTATTATTATTATTATTATTATTATTATTATTATTATTATTATTATTATTATTATTATTATTATTATAACTACCATTATTACTACGACTGTTAATACCTCTTTAATATCAAAATCAACAAAATATCCAAATCAACGTTCAATAGATTCGGTCAGATCCTAGAGGATATTTCCCATCATATTTTAGGAAATAGCTTATTCTCTTTGATACTGTTGAACAATATTAGAACTTTGCAATCGATATGTTAAATCCCAGACATAGATCTTAAATATTTCTATCAGCTTTGCAACTTCCTTTTTATCAAATGAACCATTCAGCTTGATTTTATATTCATTTATTTCGTAGTGACCAAACCATTGAAAAAAGGGAATATCCAATCCAAAATAAAATTCAAAATACCGCTGAGGAGTACACAAGTCCAAATGAAACGAAGGCATTATATTTGAGTTGGGACTTATCGCAGATACCTTTATTACCAAATTAGCGAAATAGTCAGTGAATCTGGTTACGTCAGATCTTGCGTGCAAGGATTTTAATCGACTCTAAAATAATGTCAAGGATATCCGGATGTGCAATCCTTCAATTCTGGCTTGAAAGTAATTTCAAACATTTGCTTTTCCTACAGAAACTGATTATATATATATGATGCACGTAAATGCCATTTTATGTGGTCGGTCTAACAGGAATGAAAACATATCTAAGTGACGTTGATGATGATTTATCGGAAATCAGCTGGGCCTGTAAAACGGTTATTGCGACTGCAAAACTGCAATTTCGTCCGCAAATTATATAACTCAAGATCCCATTCGAAGACATTTTGGAGAAAATATTCAAGAATCACTTTCTCCGTAGCACATTAGAGGGTGAAAAAGAGCATTTTTATTTTGCTGTCTCGAAATTTTTCATTCCATCAATCAGAAAACTCTATATTTGTGATGTATTCTTATTAAAAGTGGAGACCAGAATAGAAAGAAGAGGATTCTAGATTTTCTCTAAACTTGATTGAAAACTATGCACTACTGGAGCAACTTTGTGTAAACGTGAGGGATAAAATATCGCTGAAAATAGCCACGTTCCTTAGTTTGGTACATATTTGATGAAACTAAGTTTTAAACTCAACGTCTACTGCTATCCAGGTTCGCGATACTCAGAGACGAAAAGGGAGTGTTTATGGATAATCTAGTGTTGGATGGAGTTTTACAATGCATTAGCTTTCAGGGTAATCTGAACTAGTCCAGTTAATACACACATATATATCATACTGCTCCTGGTAGGAGAGTTATATTGCCTCTGATTGTTCCTCAAAATGTACCAAACAGGAAATCTCATAGAAAACGCGTATTGCGCTTCAGGGGACATAATATGCGAAATCTTAAGCACAGCTACAAAATAAGTTGCCCACAAACTGAACTTTATCTTGCTTTTTCCGTGTAGTCGCTATGTAAACTCTTAGATCGTGTAAATGGTTGATATTTTCTAACCCAATCAATAACACGAGACAATTTAACGTCACTGAATAGTACGAGGGAACAAATTACCACACGATTCACGTCAGTGTAAGAATTATTGGAATAAAATAGCCACATAAAACCATATATTAAAAACATGACAGTTACCAATGAATGCTTTAATAAGGTCATAAAGCATCTAATTTTTCATGCCAATATGCATAACATAGGCACATTACACCGCAGGAGACTCATAAAATTAATAAAAGAGTACAAGCAACTACCAAATTTCTTTGAGAGGTTTCTTGCGGCGAATGTTCATATTGAACAGCAGGAATTAATCACGCACACATGAAAATAAACAACGCTTAGTCTGTCCAATGTGCCCGGATCTACATAAAGACAAGGCACGAAGAGCACTGTTTGAGTTTGACCTTACTCTTTTTTTGCCAAACTCAACTTATGTTGGTATCTATCTCTTTGAAACAAAGGGTCTCAAGAACGTAAAATTTCTATTATAGGTCAGGATGTGAGTCGAAGAAGACTAACGAGTTCTTGTGCTGTTCAGTTGCTTACTGAATCCACATTCATTTCATTCAAACGAAGTCTCTTACAATTATGTTGCTTATTGATCCACTATCATCTCATTCTAAAACAACATCTTGCAAATATTAAAAAGTTTAAAAGCAGACAATTTTATTATATTCCTTTTGGTTAGAATGAAATAATTTTGTTTTATATAGTTTAGGTGTATATACATCGATGGGTTACAATTTATACAACTGTACCATAACATTTATTTTAAAAATTTATATGTATTGTCATCCCCATTTTTCAAAATAATATATTGCTATCTTCATCACTCAACAGTGCACAAGTATTTATTGCCACAATTCTGTATCAAGCAAATATGCAGTCATAATTAACATTTTCTGTGTCAATTGTTCATGTAAAGACTTGTATTTGTAAATACTAAATAGATGGATGAGCTCTTTTGATGATGATGCTAGTGATGATATTTGTGTTGGTGATGATAATAACAATGAAGCTTTGATGACAGTGTAAAGGTCAGGCATGGGGCCAATTAAAATTGGAATCGATTACCTTGTGATCTGTAATCGTAATCGTAATCATAGATTTCAGAATTCCTATATGCTGGTAATAGCAGCGGTGTTGGTGATGATTATCACAACGATGAAGCTATGATGACAGTATGAAAGTCGAGCATGGGGCCGATCACGATTATAATCTTAATCGACTGTAATCGATTACATTGTAATCAGTAATTAATCGTAATCACATGTTTCAGAAGCTCTATAATCCTAATTGTCCTTCATTGGCAATATAATCATGTTTACAAATGATTACACCAAAGAGTCGCAAATTATACTCTTAATAATTGTAAGTATAATAAGTTTCCATAAATAAATGATAATAAATGGATACTTTTAGGTGGCTATTATACAAGTTAATATTTCAGAAACTATACTGTGTCTTATTATTTTAGGTGACCTTTTATTAATTCAAAATTTCAATCAATTAGCAACTCTTTCATCAGGGATAAGCTAGCAGTGAAGTAGACTTCAAATAAATGTCTCACTCGTTCAACCTTGTTATGGCTAATCTCACAATATCATTACATAAGCTAAGTACTTTTCTGGGCAGATCTCACAATATGATTAGAGAAGCTAGGAACTTTTCTGGGCAGATCTCACAATATGATTACAGAAGCTAAGTACTTTTCTTGGCATATGAGCATAAGTCAAATTACTAGGATGATTATCGTAGCCAAGTACTTAATTGCAGTGAATCTGATGTAAAGAGTACTAAGTAGTGCACATTTGGCATGCTAATTTGCATGCAAATAATTGTCAATAAATATTAACATAGAGTTCAAATTGTTAGTTTTTTTTAAACAATACATTATATTTTCGAAGAAGAAATAAAAAGATGATAAGCAAATACAATGCAAACATAATCGTAATCATCGCCTGTAATTGTATTCGGATTCATGGTTATCAAATAATCGTAATCATAATCATAAGTGCTTAACAGCCTGTAATCATAATCATAATCGAGCACCTGTATTCGACATCATACCTGGTTAAGGTTCCTGAATGGGGTAGGGTGGGGGCATTAAAGACCACAACAGGGAAACTAGACATGCTTACAATGTCAACCTTTGATACTGGATTGTAAGCTTCATTGATTTGTATATAACTTAATTACGGCATGGAAAGTTATATCTTTTAACTTTAAGTAACAAGCATCTTTAATTTAAGCGATATTTAATTCAAACATTTCGAGGTATAAGCGGCTTGTTGTTGTTATTGTTGTTGTTGTAGGGTTTAACACCATTTTAACCACAAGATAGGCTATACATGACGGCCAATATAAATGATGGAGGATGGACCCGGGGAAATCCAGGAAAGAACCACCAATCCACATTAGAAGAATCCAAGACTCGAACCCACGCAGACAGAGGTGAGATGGCAGTTATCCGTAACGGTGAACGCTTTAGACAAATCGGTCACTCGGGAACTCTATACGCAGTTTATAAACAAGTTGATTGATGATGGTTACATGCATTTTTATATTAGATTTTACTAATTAAGATCATGTATAATATTTGATCATCATCATCAGCATCATCAATTACTTAACCTAACAGATCGTTTGGGGCACAACCAATTCTCTCCATCTTTCCCTGTTTTCTACTTCGCTTTGGGAATCTCCAAATCCCATACCTGTCCACTCCTTAATATTGTCTTCACACCTCTGTCTGCCCTTCTTCTGCACACGCGTACTGTGCCTTGCAATAATGTTTTTGCCAGTCCAGATGATCTTGAGTCATGACCGTACAACTTCAGTTTGTGCTTTTATACAGTGGTCATGAGGTCTTCAAAGGATCCGATGGCTCGACGGATTCTGTTGTGGACTTCTTCATTGGTTACATGGTCAAAATTTTGCGGTAGTGTCTCATTTCGAAGGGTTTGAATCCTTTTTTGTAAATCTGATGTGAGCGTCCATGTTACACAATCATACAGAAAGATGAATATAGGAAAATCGAGCGCAAGAGCCTTATTTTGGGACCAAATATTCGATGAAAAATGTCAAACAGATTAAATTTTAAATGCAACTGAGGCGAATTCATGCAGCGTCATTCAGTGTTTTCTTGAAGCTCTTCATCTTTAATCCTCCAGTAATATGGAATATATCAGCTGACATGCGTTTCTTCTAGTTTCCTTTTACAGGCATCCAGTTAATTTACCTTCATGATGAAGAGGTTTTACTTAGTATTTTCATTAGAGACTAACGACTGACAAGGAAGAGGGACACATTTCGATTATTGCACGCCAACACTGAGAAAGAGGTCATGAAAATCTCGAAGATAAGATAAGAAAATTATAACCTCCTCCTTTAAATGTGGGCAACATATTACATGGAATGATACAAATAATCCGGAGAAATTCACAGATTAGTGCGATGCAATGTTACATTATTTGACGCACATGCTTTACTCATTCTAAGTATGTTTATCGATACAAAAACAAAACACAGTTAGTCTTTTAAGAGTTAGGTTTTCGTTGAGGCCCATATTCGTTACTGTTGTTTATTGAAACATGTGCTAAACTATTAGTATCGTAAACTGATTTTTTATGAACTATAATTTTGAGTCAACTTTTTCCAAAATATTATAAAGTAAAAACAATGAAATACATTAAAATCGAGAGTTCAAATGTCAACAATTTTATTATGGTACATCATTATACTAGGGTTTTATATTCAAATATGCACCCAATTTGTCGACTTAGATCTGAGCATGACCAGAACTTTTGTTTCACCAATGGCTTACCCCATGACCTTGACTATCATTTAGTACTTTCTAGCAATATGAACTCATCGAAATATCTTTCTTCCATATAAGAGATTTAAGACAATGAACAAACTATAATGTATTATCGTAATTCCTGTTGACCAGTATATATGGTACCTATATAATCACCATGGTTTTCGTGTAAAAGTAACGTATAGGTTCCACTATACTCAAAAGAGGTACAGACAAATACTGTATGATAACAAATTTCAATGATGAGAATTGATTAATCAAATATGCATGTCTAAAACAGGTTTTCCTAACATCGGATTAAATACAGTTAATCGATTAAGTAACTAAGACATCGTGAAAAAAATGAAAGAAAGAGTGACAAAAATTTCACAACTTTAATAAGACGCTGGTTCTATCCTAAAAGGCATGCACAAATTACATTACATGGGAGAAATTACAGTATATAGTTTAAGATAAAATAGGCGAACAAATGCTAAACAGATCCAAAAATATTTTTATGCATTCTTATAAAAATAGTCTCCAAATGTTCTAAACAATAATTTACTTTCAAATTTTGAATTAGTCATACTGCTTATGTGAAATTACCTTTTCACCTGTATATTTAACATTTTGGCCAGGTCATTATGGGGTGAAATGGGAAACTAATATTAGGGTTTGGTCAGTATTGTGTAGGGGATGTAAAATTAACATTGTTACTAGGGGTGGAGTCGAACACTTAACGACCATCCATTCACATTCCAACTAACCTGATGATAGAAAAACACACAGCCTGAAAACCAAATATTCACGTTAGTAGGTAAAATTTTAAAAAATGGCAATTCTTTTGAAGTTATGTAGGCAAGGCACGAGTGTTTCAAACGTGTTAGCACCCCATGGTGTTCTCAGCGTGTTACCTCTTTGGAAGAATAATTGCGGTACCACAACCACTGAAATTGGCGATAAAGACCACCTTGTGAAAATCGCTTGATAACTTAATCACACTCAATTTATTTTACATTTTCTTTCTATCTGCGATGGCTTTAGTACAGAGTGTAAAGATTTTATCTAATATTAAAATGGGAAAACTGTATAGGATTTCGCTGATACAGATATGAATATTTTATTAAAGTTGCTGTAGAAGTAATTTTACAATACTGAAATTTCGCGAGACTAACGAGAAATTCGAGAAAAAAAACTACAAAGAGTAAAATAACTGAGAAGATAAAATTGTACAAAAGCTTCAGACAATGTTTAAAACATTTAAATATTTTTACACATTAAAAATACACAAATACTTAAAGACTACAAAAGTCATAAATAATATTTTGTAATGAAAAAAGAAACACTTAGACAAGCAAACATGTAAAATTTGAAAATTATAAACAAAACGATGACAAATTCAAATATCATTTTTAACTTACAAAAACAAATGAAAAACATACATTTACCAAACAAAACCCTTCAATTTAATAAAGTAAAATATACCAAAATAACAATATGGTAAAAGGATGCGCCAAAATGTGAGAAGAAAACAATTGTAAAACAAATTGAAAAGGAAAACAAGACAACAAATTTTCCAACAAATAGTTAAAACAAAATGCAAATGAAGACTAAAAAAATTAAAATAATCCTATATAAATTTTAACACAAAAATATGAAAAAAGACAATAAGATATAAATTTTAACCTTGTACAAAATATTTTAAAACTTAGAAACTTTGAAAGCAGAAACAAATTTTAAAAATACAAAATAAGATAAAAAAAACAAAGAAAAATTAAAAACAAGTGTTGGGAATGTATGGGATCGGTAATTGGATACTATCACACATATTTTGCATTCAGTACCCACGAAAAAAAAAGAACTAGGGAAAGTGAGTTAGGTAATGGTTACTAAATAATACATACAATTACAAAATTTACCACTCACTACTGCAAGCAACACAGAAGAGGGAATGAGGATAGAGACAATCCCACCTACTAATAGACAAAACATGCATCCTCATTATCAACATTGAAGTGTCTGTACTTGTCAGGGCAAGAATAATTGCGTCAGTACATGATAAAATGGGAAGGTCAATGTCGCCCACTCAATCGAACAAGAGTAAATATTAACTTAGGCTGTCAGATTGAATGATTTTAGGTCTGAAGATCTCGTAGAGAAATTGACAGCTTTCAAGTTTAAATTTAAGTGTCAGGCCAAATCGATAGGAAAGTCTTTTTATTGTTTTATGCATGAAAGGTACAATTCGTTAATACACTCCTAAACCAATCTTCTACAGGAACCTCACTGCAAAGAATCTTACAAATAATTAGAAACAATACAAATATTCGAAAAAAAATCGTCTTGGCATTCACTTTTGTTAGAAAAAGAGGAATGTGTAACAAAATAACCGGGTTGGGGTCAGATTATAACGAAAAACACTTTTGATGGTACAATGTTTATTTATGAACCATTTAATGGAACAAATTATATTTAATTCATGCTTATACAAGATCCAAATGTTAGACAATTAACAATACGAACCTGATAATGTAATGTAATGCAAGAAAACTACCGAGATTTACGATTCAAAGTGATTTCACAAATAAAACGATTCACGTAGACGTCCACAATTTTCACACAAATAATAAATGATATGGTTCAATGAAATATGATATGCTTTACTCAAATAGTAAAATATTGCGTTTCAATGAAATTTAGGATTTTTTAAAATTTAAATAATGTAATGCGAAATATTTTGTTCAGCTCCAACGCTATGACGGGAGGTTGAGGAGCCACCATCAATGCTCCTCCCCTCCTAGTCTGCTCAAAGATTCGTACAATCTTGTTCTCTGCAAAACAGTTGGCCCAAAAGCGCCTTGGTTCGTCACCAAATGACTATAAACGTTTTTGCAATCAAATCATAGACTAGTGTCTAATGAAGTTTGTGACTGAATTCTACAATTTGATCAGCTCAAGCACTTTACTTCTATGTATCGACACTAAATTCCGTATCAAGTTAATAATTTCAGAATACGAATCCTCTAGACCATTTTAATAACATAGTTTGGCTTTTTTGTCTCTGCTTAATTCCGTGTCAGTTTTGGATTCTTTTTTAAAGGAGTTTGGATATTTGAATGAAATATTCCGTTCTATGTTAGTTTTTTTCTTCATCTCATGCTAATTCCACTAAAAAATTATTTTGTACCATTGTTAGTCAATATCATTTGTAATATGTATTCATTTGTTTCAAATAAATCCCCATTCTGTTCAAATGTGTAATGTTACTTTTCGTCTCGGTCATTTAAATACATCTTCTCAAAATGCCCACAATGTTAAATTCCCAATCCCACTACTGATCTAACCATTATATTCAATTCACCAATCATTGCATAGTTATTAAACCGTAATATTTATATTATCCTTATCTCCTATAGTGACCAACAGTTTTAAAAATGTCGATATTTTTTATATTAAATTTCACTTTACGTTTTAGGTTGCAATTGTGAAAATGGCAGCATAATATTAAATCCCCCTTATTTCCAGTGTATCATTCCTCCTCGGCTTCCCTCTTCCAAAATACCGACTCCCATAATTAGTTTAATATCCTTAGAAAAAGTTTATTTTTACCAAATGGAATAAGATATAATTATGCAAATAAATACAGTATATTCTGTAATAACGCTTAAATAACGACGACTACAGATATCAAAGCTGTATAATTAAGATATAATGACAGCGTATATTGGTATCAGGATCGGAGTAAGTAGTCAGAGAAAAGGAGGAAGTATAATATAGTATAATATAACATTTTGTGTCGAAATTGCTCCCTGAACTGAATGATTACTTCAATATAATCACTAATATCTAGAAGGGATGTTCGAAACCCTGAAACTTTCAGCATTGAAAAGTGCAAAATAATTTAAATCTGGAATGCAGGAACATAAAAAGAAAACGATTCATTTGCAAGGTCCATTTAAACTTAGTTTCGGGCATTTTTTAACATATATAGTTTTCTGTACTATCATTCTATGAGCTACCGTCGATTGCAAAATGTGTCTACAATTTACATTCATACGGTAACAATGTCAGAGATCATTCTATTACTGAGCCATATGGTAATAATGTCAGATCATTATAGGACTGAGTCAAAAGGTAACAATGTCAGAGATCATTCTATTACTGAGCCATATGGTAACAATGTCAGAGATCATTCTAGGACTGAGATATATGGTAAAAATGTCAGAGATTATGCTCGGACTGGGTCATATGGTAACAATGTCAGAGATCATTTTATGACTGACCTATATGGTAACAATGTCAGAGATTATTCACGGACTGAGTCATATGGTAACAATGTCAGAGATTATTCTCGGACTGAACCATATGGTAACAATGTGAGAGATCTTTCTAGGACCAAGCCATATGGTAACAATGTCAGAGATCATTCTCGGACTGAGCCATATGGTAACAACGTCAGAGATCATTTTATGACTGATCTATATGGTAACAATGTCAGAGATTATTCACGGACTGAGTCATATGGTAACAATGTCAGAGATTATTCTCGGACTGAACCATATGGTAACAATGTGAGAGATCTTTCTAGGACCAAGCCATATGGTAAAAATGTCAGAGATCATTCTCGGACTGAGCCATATGGTAACAACGTCAGAGATCATTTTAGGACTGAGCTATATGGTAACAATGTCAGAGATTATTCTCGGACTGAGTCATATGGTAACAATGTCAGAGATTATAAGCGGACTGAACCATATGGTAACAATGTCAGAGATTATTCTCGGACTGAATCATATGGTAACAATATCAGATATTATAAGCGGACTGAGTCATATGGTAACAATGTCAGAGATCATTCTCAGACCGAGCCATATAGAACAATGTCAGAAATTATTCTCAAAATGAGCCATAGGGTAACAATGTCAGAGATTATTCTCGGACTGAACCATATGGTAACAATGTCAGAGATTATAAGAGGACTGAGTCATATGGTAACAATGTCAGAGATTATTCTCGGACTGAGTCATATGGTAACAATGTCAGAGATATTAAGCGGACTGAACCATATGGTAACAATGTCAGAGATTATTCTCGGACTGAACCATATGGTAACAATGTCAGAGATTATAAGAGGACTGAGTCATATGGTAACAATGTCAGAGATTATTTTCGGACTGAGTCATATGGTAACAATGTCAGAGATATTAAGCGGACTGAACCATATGGTAACAATGTCAGAGATTATTCTCGGACTGAACCATATGGTAACAATGTCAGAGATTATAAGAGGACTGAGTCATATGGTAACAATTTCAGAGATTATTCTCGGACTGAGTCATATGGTAACAATGTCATAGATATTAAGCGGACTGAACCATATGGTAACAATGTCAGAGATTATTCTCGGACTGAACTATATGGTAACAATATCAGAGATTATAAGCGGACTGAGTCATATGGTAACAATGTCAGAGAGCATTGTCAGACCGAGCCATATAGAACAATGTCAGAAATTATTCTCAAAATGAGCCATAGGGTAACAATGTCAGAGATCATTATCGGACTGAATCATATGTAACAATGTCAGAGATTATTCTCGGACTGAACCATATGGTAACAATATCAGAGATTATAAGCGGACTGAGTCATATGGTAACAATGTCAGAGAGCATTGTCAGACCGAGCCATATAGAACAATGTCAGAAATTATTCTCAAAATGAGCCATAGGGTAACAATGTCAGAGATCATTATCGGACTGAACCATATGTAACAATGTCAGAGATTATTCTCGGACTGAACCATATGGTAACAATGTCAGAGATTATAAGAGGACTGAGTCATATGGTAACAATGTCAGAGATCATTCTCAGACCGAGCCATATAGAAAAATGTCAGAAATTATTCTCAAAATGAGCCATAGGGTAACAATGTCAGAGATCATTATCGGACTGAACCATATGTAACAATGTCAGAGATCATTATCGGACTGAACCATATGGTAACAATGTCAGAGATTATTCGCGAACCGAGCCATATGGTAACAATTTCAAAAATTATTCTCGGACCGAGCCATATGGTAACAATATCACAGATTATACTCGGACTAAACCATATGGTAACAATGTCAGGTTATTCTCTGAGTAAACCGTAATGTATCAATTTTAGAGATTATTCTCAGACTAAACCATATGGTAACAATGTCAGAGATTATTCGCGGACTGAACCATATGGTTATAAATTTGAGAGATTATTGTCGGAGTAATTGATTCTCTGAAAACTGTTCACCCAAAACTAAAATAAAAAACAAAATATGAAAAAAAAATGAAAAAATCCAACACGAGATGCAAACAATGTCTTATTATTTGGGACATCCCTATTGTTTGTAGTAAGTACATTGTTTTTGGGAATGAGTCGACATGGAAGCATTTTGACAGTATTTAGCTAGCTTATAATATTCTGTTAATTTATCCCTGCGTTTAGGACATATTATGTTTTTTCTCGGTACTTTAATCTAACCATATCGAGATATTACAATGCTCACATACTTGAAACACATTTAAACAAGAGACATCCTCACTAAGGTAATACCATTCTAATGTAAATGTGCAATTTATTACCCAAAGAGAGTAATTATGTTCAACATTGCGTACCATCATTTTACTCATTCTTTGCATGGTTCCTGATGTCATAAAACATCAATATATAATGCGTTATGAATGAAAACATCGAAGTCATACTGTAACAGAAATGAAACCGAGTGGGATTTCTCTGTTTGGACTAAATGAATAACAACAAATACAAAGCGATGAGCTCGTGCGTAGCAGACACTCGCATGACGACCTAGTAAATAATTCTCATATATATATATATATATATATATATATATATATATATATATATATATATATATATATATATATATATATATATATATATATATATATATATATATATATATATGTATATATATATATATATATATATATATATATATATATATATATATATATATATATATATATATATATATATATAGACACACACACCCATAGTCGTTCCAGATTCCTATGAAAGAAATCAAGGTATATAGGATTTTTTATTACAAAGTCTTGTAAAGATATATCAGAGTGAGCTCCTATAACACCGACTCAGTGCCTTCATTTTGTGGTGATACGTGCTTAGTCGAGACGGTGTATGGGATGGTGCGTACAGGCAAGGCGATGGGTACCATTTACTCGCGAACTTGGGTTCGAAACTCGGTAGAGTACTAATTTAATTTCTCTAACCTGTATGATAGTATAGTTTCTATTAAACTATTATTTCTGGCCACTATTATCAAGATTCTACATCAGAATTCAGGGATATGACTGTCTGTTCTGTCTGGTATACATAATATAAATATCAATTTAAAATGTCCATGGTGTTCAGTATGCTATCAGGTCTCAGGAGTTATAAAATGAACGTATTTTGTGTTCCTCTTGGATTTTTATAGAACGTTTTTCTTCAAAATTTAGTTGAATTTGGTTGCAATGTTCACTTTTCATAATTTTTTTATATTAATTATATTTAAAGTTCATCTGATTGCTTTTCAATGCAAAAACACTGTCTGGCATGGTTATTTAAACTGTTCCTAAATATCAATTTAAAATGCCCATGATGTCTCGTTGTCTCAGTAGCTGGAGTAGTAAATACGCATAAGATATAGATGGACTGTTGAAACTGTGGATGAATGGAATGCTCGTGGCAAGCTTATTGCAGGCGATCCCATTATCACAAATACATCTAACAACATATTAGGGAATTAAGATGATAACGAGAAGAAATGGAAAGAAAAAATAAAAGCATATGACTAAAAGCAAAAAAGTTCCGTGTTTCCACTAGGTACAGAATTTAAGACAAAAATAACAAATTCCTTTTCTAAATGTTGCTTCTCCTTACATGAGAAACTCCAATATGTACTGTTGATAAATTTCAAGAAGAACACGATTTAAGACAACCGGATGAAGATATTGGGTACCGCTTGATCATTGAAAAGAAACTGACGCATTGATCTGTGAAATGGGAAGAGATGGGAAAAGAGCCAGCAACAATATTATTCTATCAAACGCAAAATGACTTTGAGAAAAGGTCCTACTCTAATTGTACATAAATGACTTAAATAGGCAATACTTTCCAACGGTGATATAGAAATTACTACTTGTTTACATCATTGACGCATGGTTATAAGTCAAAACATAGAGTAAGATATACGGTTTCGACATCCTAATTATCTGCTTCCTGAGATGTGCCTTGATTTGTGCAGTACGACTGGGTTATTAAAGGGCATAATATTCTATTTATTGTACATAAGTAACTTTTGTTCTTCATTGGAAGTGACAGAAGGAATCAATACCAAAAAATTATGTTCTAACCATCGATAAGGGTTTGCAATTTATGGAAATATGTTTCGACAAAACCCGTGTCTCCTAGACTCATTTTATATAACGTGTATTTCTTGTCCGGCATTATCATGGAAATTAAGATAACTTACAAACAAAGCGAAATTGAAGATGCAATATACTGAATTATCGTTGTGCTACAACTGCAAAAATACCGTGGGGTTTTATAGACGGTTGGGGTCAGAGGAGGGGTTTAGGTGTTTTTATATACAAATATGCACCTTTCATGACAAGGAGGGGTTTAGGTGTTTTTATATACAAATATGCACCTTTCATGACAAGAAGGGGTTTTGGTGTTTTTATATACAAATATGCACCTTTCATGACAAGGAGGGGTTTTGGTGATTTTATATACAAATATGAATATTTCATGACAAGGAGGGGTTTAGGTGTTGTTATATTTAATTAGTCACGGAGATGTGGAAGTATCAGAAAATGAAATGATTGAACACAGGAAAAGCTTTATATGTATTCTGAGATGAAAATAAGTATATTCTTGAACATGTATCTTCTTGTCCAGTATTCTATTAAATCTATGTAGATTTATCCATTAGTCTCTTAAAGCTTAAAAGTTTTACCCAGTATTATATTGAATCTCAGAGCTTTATCCAGCATGCTCTTGAATCTCAAAACTTGGCGCAGTATTATTTTTAACATCACAGCTGTATCCAGTATTATCTTGAATCTCACAGCTTTATTCAGTGTTCTTTTGAATCTGATAGCAATAGCGTCTGCAGCTTTGTCCAGTACCCTATTGAATCAGTATCCAGTATTATCTTTAATATCAACAGCTTTATACAGTTTGTACTTGAATCTCTGCAACTCTGAAATGTATTATTTTAATCCAGCCCAGTTTTATACAGATAAAGAAAGAAACTTCACATGGAAAGTGACTTGATAAACAATTAAAAAATAAAACAGACACGACTTGCTTTTTTAAATTTATACTCAGGAAATTAAATCTTATATTGTACATAAAGTCAAAAAAGCTGGCATTAACTGTGAAGGTTATAATAGCAAAATAATAAAGTACTGTTTTTTTTCACAATTATTTGTTGGAATCAATTAATATGGTAGCAACAGATCGTAATACAATGTCTCAGAGTTGCATGTAATAGAGTACATGCTACAACTGGAATGAAAAATGTAAATAATTCGATTTAAGGAAACCACTTAAATTGGTCGTTAGGTAAAATTGACGAAGGTGTAAGCTTAAAATAATATGACTGAGTCAAGTGACGTTTAGTTGTCGCCTCCAGATTTCTACAGACAAAATGTTTAACTCACGGATACTTATTATGTTATGTTATTAAAGCATAAAAACTATCCGCTAGTTTCATACAAATGATTAATACACAGTCTGGTCAAAATATGGCCACAAACTAAATAACAGTAAGAAGCAAAAGCAAGAAGTTTTGCAAAACTTAACAAAGAATTTAATTATCTAAGTTATAAATAACATATACAAAGGTATTTACACTGTTATAAAGCGAATCCAAAATTTTTGAAAAGTTACATTATAGTC
>JAEAOA010002150.1:1840000-2052500 GCA_016746295.1 Potamilus streckersoni
AGTTATGAACTCTGCCTATGTAATAGCAGACGACAGAATTAGCAGCTTATATTTTATAACTCTACCTTCAGACGACAATATCAATACGTACTATATTTAGTATCATACTAGCTATATTGACATTTGGCGTATTTTGGTGTTAAGAACAGAGTATTTAAATGAATAAATGATGTAATATTTAAATATTTCGATGACAAGACAAGACATTGGATTATAATCACGTATATGCCGCTGGTGCAGCTTCATGCGACTTGTTGCGGCCCAAGAGCTGGACAGCGGTTTCTTTAAGAGGGCACTTGGCTCCGAGCTAGGCCTATCTGGAACTAGTGAAGGTCACCAATGGATCGTCCTCCATCGCCTACACAGCAGACTCGCAACTAGGTCTCCCACCAGGGCCCCATGCCCCGCATAACAAATCACCAATGTTAAGCCTACCCGACTTTATCTCAATAAGGCAGGCTACCAGATTAAATCTCAACCAGTTATGCCTACGGGTGTCCTTATGCCAATGTTGTGTAAGCCAACTAAGCAATTGACCAAATACTGCAGTTATGAATTTAGAATAATCTCATGTTTGAATTTTGTGTACTTAGCGTACTTATAAGGGCCGAAAGTACTCCCAATCTGCTGCGTGTATGTCACTCTTTTAAAAAAAAACTTAACACCGCTTAACTGGTTGTTTACTTTTGAAAGCCGTACCAATGGATCGTGTTTGTTCAATGGTCTTTTAGGGCCAAAGTGAAGACTGAGTTTTGAAATAATATCCGCTCGGTATAGCTTGTCCGTGTCCGGAAGGGAATTGTGGGACAGAAGGGGGAAGGAAGTTAGTCCTGGACAGTCCCTTACCTTTGATACGATGTCAATACTTATAAGGCGTTTTGTGTGTGAGTGTAGTGGTGAGCGTTTTGTTCGACAATGTGTAGAGGGTTCGATGACTGACCAACTAGGTATAATAGTCGCGTATTGCACTCCTTGACATTTTGTGACTGTTTGCGGCCAGAGACTGGGCTGCAGTCTCTTTAAGAGCTGAGACTTTACGTGGAGGAAGAAACCGGGAAATCCACGGAAAGAACCACCGACCCACGAGAAGCTCTGGCAAACTTTTTTCACATATCCACATTCGCCGAATCTTAGGCTCGAACCCACGAAGACAGAGGTGAGATGGCAGTGATCCGTAACGGAAAACGCTTTAGACAACTCGTTCACTCGGGGCCCCAGAGCGCTATATGTCTAAAATATTTCTGAAAAGTTCTTTCGCGCAGACGTGATAAAAAAACACGTCTATGTTTCGGTTTTTTAATTTAATATTCGTGTCTTAGAGAGGACTGAAAAGTTTTCGCGTGGAAGTGATGGAAAACATGGCGGTATTAGGTGTATTATCACTTAGGGAAATCTTCATCGTTATTAGGATTGCTATGAGTGGATTGAATCGAAGACATGTTCACTTTTATTGTCTCTTTTGGAAAGCGCATAATTTTCTTGTTGCCTTTCCATGTAGATGCACCTCTTCATCTGATGCCATTTTATTATTGCGGTAGCAACTTGCCATGTCTTAGTAATGTGAATGCCGCTGTTATGGTTCCAAATGTATACTATGTCAAGATATTGTTGTGACTGGACTTCTGTACCAGATGTATTCTTTCTTCAAAATCGGGGAAACTCAGATCGGTGGGATTTATCCAAAAACCGTTGTGCAATTTATTTGTACTCTATTACGATGTCTTGTCAATCGATGTTCCTGTTGTATACGTTGGTTCCATGCAGCTTCTTCTTTCTACAAGATACGCTAATTCCCATCAGAGTCTTTGTGTTTACAGATTATTCTTTTGTTGTCTTCTCGTGTTCCAGAAATTTCAACTGCTGACTTTGGTCAAAATGTCCATTTTTTTCTTTCCACCAGAGCCCAGACGGAATACATTTACCGTATGGGTTGTTGTTGCCACTACATGTGTATTTTTTCTTCTTCGGATGTTGTGATGGTTGTTTATCTGAAAGAAAAATAAGCTGAAAGAAAAAGAAAACTAAGAGAAAACTTCAGGTTCCGTAATGTTTTGTTTTTAAACACCTTGAAGCCCAATAGGTAGCAGTTTACTGAATTATCACTAGCAACATTTTAAGTATATTAAGTATATTTATCAATAAAGTTTAGTGGTTTGCATATAATTAATATTGCCCTGTGTAATACATTGAAATCTCTGATTGTATGATTGATAGAAGACGATCTGTGAAATTCATTGCATGATACTTGGATCATGTATGTGGCGCTGTTTTCTAATGTGATTGCTTGTTTTGTTTCCTTCTCTTTGTAAGGATGCGTGTATTTAGGAAAAAATAATTAGAAGTAGCTAAATTACCCTCTGTCTATTACACCATATTGATTGGCATAAAAAAGTGAATCAAAGACACGCCAAACATGGCCTATTGTGATTTCCGTTCTTATTGATGCCATTAGCCAAATAATTTCATCGACATTATCAACACTTCGAAGTACCGAAATGTTTGTATAAATTGCAATTATCATCTAAATAGACCTGAAGTAATACTGACATTCGGTAGATCTCGTGCAGTTCGTGCTTGAATAAAGCTGGCATTTGTACAATACCATTTAGCTCGTGAAAGACTACTTAATGTATATATCTAACTTGGGGAGACATCAGTAGTATAGGGAAATGAGGGTTTTGGCTCACCACCCCTCCCACACCTCCTCCCCCACCCTCGCCAAACCCCTCATTTCCCTATACTACTATATAGACAGATATTTTGTAACCAGACAAAACAACAGGTGTTGGAATGCGATAAGCTCTGTCAACAGAAGTGACGAATTTGTTAGAACAGCGTATGTGTGGAATATGATTATTCTAAAGACAGCAAATGGGTTTTACCACAAATTTTTTATCAGATAACAGGATGAAAATTAAACTGTGCATTAGAACGTTTCAGTTAACAAGGCGGAAATTAAACTAGCATTAGAATGAAAATGATATTATTTTATATCTCATTACCAATGATTAATGTTTCAACTGTTGATATTAAAAATACTTCACTATCACGACTATAGATACTAACTTTTACTTTACCGCTCACACAGCGATGGGACTCAAACAAATCTTTCATTTCTGGTTTGTTCAGAGGATATTTTTTGTTGATGAAATATACCTTTGACCGATCGAGATCAATTGTGAGTTTAGTATAGTTTTGTTGGCTAATGGGGCTGTGAAAGTTTTTAAATTCCGCTAGCAACTTTTGATACAATTGTTCGAGATAATTGAAATACACGCTGTTATCAGATCTGATGAGCGAAAGTTTTAACTTGTCACATGTTCCATTAAACATATACCTGATGTTTCAATTTTTAAATTCAAATGTCAATTGTTTACCGTCCATCATTAGATATTTGATGTTACTATTGTAGCTATTTGTCATTGTCAAATTTTCAAACATTATTTTATAAGTTTAGATAAAATTTTAGTCACAATGAAAATACCCAAGGGCAAATGTATCTACCCCATTTTTACAATAGCGTTTGTCATCAAAATTATACAATCCACGTTTGATAATGACATCTGTTTCGAGTTTATGATGATTAGTTCGAATTACCATAGCTCTCATAAAACTAACACCACCATCAAGCGCATACCTGTATTCATCAAATTTCATAAACTTTTTAACAAAATTACGAGGCAGACCTTTTGCTTTTTTCGTTATTTTATTATTGTCCAATAATACGGCATACATTTTACTACGTGATCCGATAAAGTATTTGATTGCGCTTGAGTTCATTTCATCTTTAAACTTAACAATAACCTTTTTATTTGTGTCGTCATGAAATTTACTGTCACGTGGATAATCGGAAAGATCAAACAGATGTCGATTATTGTAATGTCCTGATAGATTTCCTCGCATTCGATTTCATATACGAGCGAATCAGTATCAGTAAACAATAATCTACTAGCCGGCCACTGATTTTTAACAAAAGTGTAATGAAAATCGTACATCAGCCACTTTGATAAATCTAACACTGCAGCTCCAACATAGATCGGCTTGTTTAGTTTTAGATTTACTTTTCTTCTTTGTATCGCAACAAGATTTTCATTAAATATTTTCATGCTCACAAAATCATCGTCTGACACAAGTTTGTTTCTGCGATTGACATCATTAACGATTTCAATATTTACGCGTTTCCTAATATTTTCCATCTTCTTACCAAAAACGGAATTGTTCATCAGTTTAAAAAAGTTTTTCTCAAACTCTGTTTTTGCTGCAGCCCTTTTTGAAGTGTTTGAGTTAATATAACCTCTCATCCACGGCGACTGATTAAATTTTAGTACACGATGAACTTTTCTCAACACAAGACCAGCATCGACTGCTTGTTTTAAAACTTTGTAATGCAAAACGTAATTTTTCTTATCAAGTAAATTTGGTACTAGTTTCTTGACCATGGAATGTTGCCTTGGTGATGCTAACGCTTGTTGTTCTTTTGATAACAAACTATAATCTATTACCATCGATTCCGCAAAGAAAGGGTAATCATTATGTAATTTGTGTAGCGAATTTGGATAATCAAGATCAACTTCAACGAAATAGGAAACATCATCGGGTATCTTTTTTCTGTCTCTGATAGAAATCGATCAACCGTGATCCAATGAAATCCGCTAAAAGGCATTGGTTCTGCCATCGAACCACCGTAAAGATTATTACAATCTAGATAAATTATATACTTCGAAGGAAGGTCAGGGTTATACTGTTTCAGGTATTTGTTGTTTGCTTCAGCATATTTTTTTGTTATCACGCTAATACCACCTCGGATACCTTTTTCGATAAAATTGAACATATCAACATCAGTCAGTAATTCTAACCTTACCTTACTAAACTTTATCAAAGCATCCCATGACAACCCAGGGGCAGAATAATACCAGCAAGGATCTAGTCCATAATTATTATAACTCACTTCACGAAAACTTTCAAAAACATCTGCTAATAATAACACGTCAGTTTTCAGGTATAAGTCATGATAATCACCAAAAGTCTCACAATCAAACTCTTTCCAGATATCTTGTGCATACCTGTACTCATCATCAGTTATATTTTCATTTTTAAGTTGTGAGTAAAATTTGTCTTTGTCAGGTAAAGATATTTCATCAAATTTACTCCAGTCGTCAAGGTATTCGTATGGAAAAACTCCTTTTACAGCTAGTAGATTAAATTTATCTCCAAAACAGTCTCTTAGGTTATCAAATTTACTACAACCTTTCACTAGCTCATCTAACGAGGCTGCCATAAACTGCAGGCTGTCAATAAAACGCAATTTACCTAGCGTAACTGACTTGTACTTCTCAAAATTATTTGGGATGCATTTGATGATGTTATCGAGTTTTAGACGAGATTTTATATCAGAATCACCAAAAGCTTCTACTATAATATGGCTATCATATCCTCGAAAATTGTGAAGAATAACCGAAATAAAATCTGGAGCATGAAATTTTAAATTACACTGATTATGAGCCGCTCCACGATACTGTCCAGTCAAATGACAATGGTCATGTACTTTTTTGTCATCGTCAAAAGCTTTTTCACAAATATGACAAATTTCTGCTTGCTCGTGAGCGGATTCTTGTTGAGGTGTTAATTTTAACATTGGCGTTACTTTTTTCAAACGATAAGTAATATTATCAACTTCGTTAATCAACTGCTTGAGAAGCCAAACAGGTGGATTTTTACCTCGATATAATTTGATCGGTTTAGATAATCTCGAATCAGTACAACAAACTACCTTGTACGCTACTCCACACGGAACATGATTTTGAACTTTTCTTGTACTCGATTGATTAGGATTATTTTCTACGCCAAGTACAGGTTGAAGTAAACACTCAAAATCAGCGTATATGACGAAAGGAATTTTTAGTTTGTGATTATGATGGACAAACTGTAACACACTATCTCCCTTAGATGGCATTGTTATTCTTTGCACATCACTACAGTACTGTAAATGATTTTGTAATGTTTCATTGTTAGTACAACCGTGCAAGCATCAGTAACAAAAGAACTTTTTGTTTCTATTTTTATTGTACTGTTTACCAACTAGTCCGTTAAAGTTTTTAATCCAAACGTAATGATTTTTGTAGTACAGTAAATTTATAGTCGATTGTGAAGCTTTTTCTGAAATATATCTCGGGTATACATTCTCTTTTTCATCTAGTCCGAAAACGTTAATTGAAACATTATTTTGCTTTTCAAATTTTGGTATTTGATTTTCTGCCACAGGAAAGTTAATATCTTTAAAATTTAATCTAGACACGTGACTGATATATTTTTCAACACGAGTAGCGTTTTTTTCTGCTGGAAATAGTGCGGAAAGAACAGCCCATTGGAAACATTTGTTATCTACGTTTTTGATGTTTATACAACATCTTTTACTTTTTATTTTTGGTGGCAGGTCGACGTATGAACTACCTCGTAATGCATTATATTTCATCGTGTGAAACAATATTCCTTTGATCATTTCAAACTTCCAACCCGAACCTAATTGACTAAATTTCTCTATTTTTTTCCAAATTTCTTGGTGTATTTCATCAGATAGTGATAACAGATCAGTCCCAAGCAAAGCACGTCTTGATTTTGCGTTAATATAAGGTTCTGCAATTTCCTTGTTAGTTAATTCTTCCGTTATAACTAACTTTGAAAATATAACATGATATTGCACAAATAATCTAATACTTTTGTGTTTTTCGAGCTCAGGTTTTACAGTTGTCTGTAGTACGTGGTAAAGATTCGTTGCATTAAAATTTACTAAAACATTTTGATTATCAAACTGATAACTATTATCAAAACCTGCAAAAGCAGTCGCTATTTTATTCTGTTCTCCCATAAGGCTTTTCTTAGCTATATCACTTAATTTTAACATTATTATATTATAATGTAATATCTAATTGATAATTTTTTTCACACTGCGCATGCGCTATAAATCAATTGAAGATAAAAAACTCCTATAATATAATGACAGCAAATCTAACAAACACATGTGAGCAAGAAACATATCAAGTTCACCCAAAGTATAACTTTACCTCACACTGCGCATGCGCTAAAAATCAATTAGAGATAAAAAATCGCCTATAATATAATGACAGTAAATCTGACAAGCGGACGTGAGCAAGAGATTTATCAAATTCACCCAAAGTATAACTTTATCTCACACTGCGCATGCGCTAAAAATCAATTGAAGATAAAAAATATTACCTATAATATAATGACAGTAAATCTGACAAGTGCACGTGAGCAAGAAGCATATCAAATTCACCCAAAGTATAACTTATACGCTGGAAATGTATTAGGTTCGGTTATTAACATTAAAACTAGAATACCTGTTGGCAAATTAACGTCAGCGGGTTATAATATTAGTGTAAAGGGAGATAATGCCGAGAGGATTGCAATGTTTAGAAAAGATTTTATTTACACGTTGTTCTGCGATGATATTCCAGAGGGACAGCGTGTATATCATTATAACGGTAAAGTCACTGATGACAACATTGAAAATTTATCCTTACAAGATGAGTTTCAGCCGCATCCTGTCTTTGATTTATACGAGGCTAACGATCGCGGTATTATTAGAAACAGAAAAACTAAAAAGTTCTTGGTACTATGAACAATATGGGATATATCAGGGTAACTGTTAGAGGAACACTAACAGATTTTGTTAGTTATAATGGTCATAGGTTTGTTTACGAGGTGTTCAACAGATCTATACCCAATGGTCTGGTTATCAATCACATCAATAATATACAAACTGATAATCGATTGGAAAATCTGGAGATAGTGACGCAACAGGAAAATGTGAGAAAAGGAAAAAATAGTAATGTTATTAATTTTAGATGCCCAATAAAACCTGTTATTTTAAAAACCTCGAAACTGATGTGGAGATTGAATTTAAATCAGTTACAAGAGAAATTCCAGAACAATAAAATTTATAGCCGATGGAGTAACAAAATCAGCTTTTTCAAGAGAATACGATGCTAGGATTGGTTTTAGATATGATGATCAATAATATTTTGTAATTCGGTTTTAGTCAAGCAATGATGAGCAAATGCTATGATATCATCGTGATTAAATTTTAGCGTCGTTACTGCACTTTCATTAATTTTATTTTTTTCTGCTTCTGTTAGTAATATTTTATGAGAATCACCTTGCATTACAATAACATCAACACTATAACCCAACAAACATTTTCTTACCGCTTCGGCTAGTTCGTTGTAATTTACTATATTAACATTTTGGTGATATTTTATCTCATCAGTCATCTTATAATAATAAATTAGATAAAAATATATTATAATAATGGACTTGATGAAACGACTTGCTGAACTCTACGAAGAAGATACTAGCGACAAAGTCACCAGCGATAAGGTCACATTTTCCAAAGATTTTATAGACAAATCTATTGGTTATAGTGAAGATGATATATTGTATAACAATGAATCTGATGATGATGGTGAAATAGTCACTGTTACTGACAGATCAAATTACAGCAGATCAACAACTAAACGGTATAATGTCAAGTATCACATTGCTAAACAAATAATAAAATTTAATTTTACCGTTGCCGAACAACAACTGTTTTGGCAGCTAATCAAACCTTTCTTAAATATCAAGATTCCAGGCCGACAGAAAAATATCAAATTCGATTTCATATTCGTTAAACTTTTTAATCTAATGACGATCTCTAACGATCGTAAGCAGTATCTAATATCGTTATGTAAACCAGTAAAATGTAAATCTGTCAAACAAAAGTATGCGTTAATTTATAATAGCATTATATCATAATCTGCTTAGTTGGGATCCAACTGTTAAATTTATCGCTATACCAACGCCATTTGACTAAACTTTTATTTCCTTTTTTTCTAATCACTTTCTCGATAACAAAAACATCCTGCTCAGTTTTCTGTAGTTCTTGTTCATAAAAACTACCTACGATCGGTTCCCCTGCCAGATCTTTTAAAACGTACGTTACAGGTACTGTTACAAGTACCTTATCAACCACAAATACTTCTTCGCTCCAGTTTGGAGTAAATCCTTTTGCAAATACCTTTTTCATCAAAGAAATTCTAACTTTATCACCAACCTTAAATTTATGTCTGCGGTACATGTTTTCATTTGCTAATATTGGATTTTTAAAAGCATTATTAGGTGTCATTTTGATGGTTCGATGTTTCGTGTTATTATATTCACCTACGATTTGAGAAAGGTCATCGATGTACCTGTTGGTGTTTTTAGCTATCATATGTTTGTGTAATTTCTCTTTTAACGTGCGGTTAAATCTCTCAACAACAACGCTTTTACCTACGTTTCCTGTAACGTATTTTTTTATATTATTTTGTTCTAGAAACTGTTCAAACTTTTTGTTAAAGAACTCGGATCTGTGATCAGTCCAGATTTTATTTGGTTTTCTTTCTGTACTCATTATTATTTGTTTTAGGGCATCAATCATTGAAGTCCCTGTCTTATCCGAAACAGGTACACTGAAAGCGTATTTGCTAAAAACATCTATAACATTAAACAAATACCGTTTTGGAGCGCCATCAGCGCCAATGTTAAACTGAGTCAGATTAGATACATCCACCAAATCTATTGCCCAGATATCATCTACACCATTAGAGACAACTTTACGTCGTGGAAACTTTTTTTTTAGGTCTGTGCAGCTCGACTGCAAGATCATCGTATACTTTTTTTCCAAGTCCAAGTTTATATTTTGTTCCAATCATTCCCTGAACAAATTTTCTATCAAAACGTTCTCGTAGATTTGTTGGCTTCATATCACGTAATTCGTCTAACATTACTTTATCACAATCTGCTTTCGAGTTTTCATGATCACGATTACAGATATCATGACGCATTGCTATTGCATCCACTTGATTATAAGGCTCTTGGCCTGGCAACGGATTGTCGTTTTCATCTAGTTGTTGATCTAGCGGATTCCACGGACCAGTATACCGATGGCCTGGCAATGTCCATCCGTCTTTTGGTTTTGGTAATTTTCCAATAATTTTATGTATATCTATACCTGACCCTATTATTTCTCTGTTGTTACAACATTGACAGTATGCAACAATTTTATTTTGCTCAAGACACCAATCTCTGTCAGAATCACAGTTGCATATCATTCTTTATTTTTAATCGTCGACTAAAATAATATCAGGATAACCAGATCCTAGCGACATCTCTGAGGATACTGTCGCTGGGGACACTTTCTTTAAAAACATATTTTTTCTTTTTCCGCAGACTGCACAAAAACTTCTTAATACTATCCTGTTGTTTTTTGTTTTTTCTGTTGTTTCATTAATATTTTCTGTTTTAGTTCTACACTTGAGACAGTATGTTGACATTATTCTATTTTTAAGTTTAGATAAAATTTATTGCGATCTCATCATTAGCGTGAGAAGGATGCTTGACAAACTGTAAAATAAATTTTAAAAAGTTAAGATTTCTGCTCATCTGTTGGATAAACATAATACAATAATATCCGCAAGCAGACGTTCCAACAGGTTGGAGTTGATTTGATGAATAATATATCTTGTTAAATTTTTTATTCATATACTTTTTTATTACATCGCTTGGAGGAAGTCCAAACGAGTCAAAATAATTATTATTATAAACTGCTACCCAATGCGTGCCGGATCCGTCATTAAAATCTTGTATATTAATAACACACGAACTTACAGCTGATGGTGATTTTATTGCTGCGAGTTCATCTTTAGAACAAACTCCGTGAAATCCAGGAACCGCTTTTAACTTATCAATGATTTCAAAATTACTCAACGGGGTGGTCGAGTTCCCGGTAATGTTAGACCACGTCCGATTCCTAAAAGATTTGGCAGCAGACTTCCCGCTAGTCCCGCCAAAAGTGGAGCGATTGGAATAATTCCTCCTTGTTTTGGTTGATTGCATATGCATTTGCATTTTGGTGTTGGCGATTTTGTTTTTATTATTTTCTTTTTTTGTTGTTGGCGATTTCTTTTTCTTTTGTGGCATTATAATATATTATTTACATAAAATTTACAATTGTTTTATTCCACTTCCACGAATGATACCATTACCTGCGACTGCTTTCTTCGTTGCGCCAGATATTGCTCCAGACGCTGCTGCTAGTCCTAATGTGCCTAAGACTGGTAAAATTTTAGGTATTATTGTGCTAGCTAATACTGATAATGCTGGACCAAGAAAACCACCTTCTTTTGCCAGCGCTGTCATTTGTGTAGCACTCAAATTTAAAACAAAAGTTTTTTTTACGATCATACTTTTTTACTTGATTTTTTTGTTAGCATTATTTTTGTTAAAACACCATCAGAAATATTAGGATTGATTTTTAATGATACCTGTTCTCGCTTTGCAATAGCAGCTACTAATTTTTTAACTTGGCCATCGGTTAAGTATACTTCTTTTACAATATACCTTGCCATTTTAAATAACAACTGTAGATTAAACTTGAACTGTAATTTTACCTCCAATAGAATCTACCGTGATAAACCTATCACTAATCACTAATGCGTATACGTACAACAGATCCACTGGAGCTGCCCCAAGTGTCCAGGTAATTTCAATATCCGCTGTGCTGTCTACAGCTCGTTCGCTATGTTTACTAACATCAAAATGAAATATAGTATAAAGCGTACGAAATTCCTCTGCTGATATTTGAGTTCCATCTTCAACATCTTGATATTTTTGTATTGCGTCAAGCAGGTACATGTACGGTCGAGAAATATTTTATTAGCATCATCAGCAAAATTGCACTCGAAAGCTCGTTCTGGATATTGCTTTGAATTTAATCTAGCGTATATTCGTCTGACATTAGAGTGATCAAATATTGCATTATTTTGTTGTTGGTTACCTCGTCAGGCTTGATGTTGAAATATGACAAAGATATTTCTCGGCAGTTGTTCGCTTGATGTTGTTGTGACCCTCCATGTGTAGTCAGTAGTATTTGGAACCGCTGTCTGATATATATTATGCTGCTTAATGTAAATTCTGTTTGTATGTTTATCAAGACTGCTATTTAGTTCTGACATTTTAGTGATCGACGGTGTTATACGTGGCATCCACAAAGCAAGTTTGTTTATGATAAACTGTACATCAACCCCTCCAGATCTAAACAAGCAATCGTTTTGGTCTGCTCGATCTAAAATAAGAGTATGTTTTACTCCGCGAAATACTTTATCATGATCGCGACAAAAGCCGAAAATTGTGCTTAGTGGAAGCATCATTGTAATTTGACGTGATCCTGCTGCAAGTTTTCTTCGCCTAGCAAAACCATCGTTATAGCGTGGATTTCTCACGTCAAATGTGTTAAGAAGTAAATTTAACATCGCAGTACCGTTTGCATCTGCAGCTGGTGGTGTTATATTTAGATTATTAAAAGCTGCTGTAAGAGAAACTCTTGTAGCGTCTGCATTAGCAGCTGCACCTGGTGCGACTATAGCTAGCGCGTCTGCATTAGCAATGAGAAAATTTCTCACAATTACAGCATTTGCATCAGCATCAGCTCCATGTACTATAGCGCCTCTCTTTAAAAATTCGGTTGATTCAGCTATACCCCGTCCAGTATCTTTAAACCACATCATGTTAGTTGCAGTTGATCTTGAGTAATCGTCGGAAAACGAAATAATATTCAAAATTGTACTTGCAACTTGTAGATGACCTGAAATATCTTCTATAGTTCGATTGGCTAGTTGATATCTAGCACTTTTAAATAAACTCCAGCCGTTGTTTATAAGAGCTACTTCTGCTCCAACTGCAATTGCAGCAGGTGGATTGGCTACTGTCATAATCTGACCACGAACTTCTAACATAGACTTATGTGGCAGTAGAAATACATCTTCGTCTCTGGTGTTAAAGGTTCTAATACCAGCTTTATTTGGTTCGTTAGAATTTTCATCAAGGTACTCAACAAACTCGAATTCTGTCACATCGTTGTCGATGTCATAAGTTTCTGTTAACTCGAGATAATTTTTAACAGACATTTTATTTTATTAGATTATATAAAATTTTATTGCGGTACTGTTATTTTAGATATTTATTTTTGTATGATCTGCTCGCCCTTTGGTGATAATAACTTTTTTGTTGTTGTTATCATAGCTCGCTGGGTTTATTTTGTTGGAGCGATTTCTGAGATAACTTGTTTTATTTCAGATGCAGTCGGTGGATCACCTTTTATTTTATCAGCTATTTTTTGTCCCACCGCAGTCCCAGCGGCAGATGCAGCCCCAGTTGCAAAAGCTTCACCAGCGTCAATAGCAATTGGTGCAACTTTACGTGCTATACCCGGAATATTTTCAAAAACTTTAGTGAACATATTGCCAAAAAATCCTCCTACTATTTTTCTTCGATAAACTTTTTTTCTTTGTTTCATTATATTTGATGTTGCATAATTTTTACTTTTGCTCGCGTAGATGTAAATAATAAGTTACAACTTCATTATTAACATGTAACTGTTTTCCTGATTGATCTGTCAACTGCATTATTATACTTGATATTTGATTTTCAACGTTTAAAGGATAATATATAATATGTCGTGGAGTTATTTGCATGAGAGAACCTGGCGGGACTTCTGGTGAGAAACTGTAAATCGTTTGACCTTTGCTACCTTTTGATGTATAAGAGCCAGAAGCAATAGAGCAATTTACTAATATTGTATTTACTTCTGTTATGTTTGCTGGCAGTTCACTGTCATATGTAATAGGCTGATCAAGTGCAGTGTAAGTTTTTTCAGTAAATCCTAACAGTTGTGCAATACTTCTTTCTCTTGGTTCAAGATTGATTGCTATATTTTTCAAAGTTATCCTAGTTCGCAATGTGTTATAATTTGCTGCTAATTCAAAATTATTAGCCACACCGTCAGCCTTTGTGATGAGCTCTTTGATTGTCTTGTTTAGATCAGTAATATTATAAGCTCCTTGCGGAATTTTTATTTTTTTTGTTGTAGATATTGGAGATGGTGTAATCATAGTAAAATACATTTCTCATTTTTCACGTTAGGTATAACATTTCAGCAAGTACAAGAAATTAATCCAATTTCATATTGTTTTGTAGGATCTAGTTGGATAGGTGGAATATAATTTACTGAAAAATTTGCGCTATCTATCGCAGACTCACTAGAGTTTAGTAATAATGTTGTTTGCATTCCTTTAATATTATATCATTTTACAAAATTAAGTTGCCGCGATTAAGTCGCGGTGTAAAGTTTCATATTCGTCAGATGTTAATAATTCACTCAATCTTAGATGATCAAGTATGTCAATGATTTCATTATCAAGTTCAACACTAACATTCCCAGCTTCCTTTGATGATATTAATAACATAAATCTACCTATCATTTCAGTATTTGAAGTAAATACTTTTACACCAGTTTCTGTTCTTACTCTACTTTTTTGTATACGAGATTTATCAAAAGTAAAAAAAATTCCTTCTAAAACTCCACCCGCTACCAAAAGGTTTTGCTCTACTATTTTCTGCTGTTTTTTTAAACGTGAGAGCAATGACACAGTTTCTCATTCTATCATAAAGTGGAAGCATCTCATCAATCTCTGTAACCGTGTTTAATTCATCTTTAGCAGCAGCTCCGTCTTTAAATATTACATCTAATCTATCGAGTAATGTTTGATATTCTACATCAGTCCACTTGCTTATATCATCAATACCACTTATATTTTCATTCCTTAAGAAATCATCATATTCAATACCTTTTATCTCATCATTTGCTCTTTTTATAAAATGAAATCTTTGATCTCCAACTTCCATAAACTTTACAGTAAGCTCACTAACTCTTTGTTGCTCCTCTTTGATATCTTTTATATCTCCTGATAAATCTGTTATAATATTTGTTATTCCTTGCGTTGTTAACTCTGCTAATCTGCGCTCAAGTTTTAGCGGATTGTTTATCAATCGATCTGTTTCAGCTTGTCTAGCCGCAGGATCAGCTATATTTGCTGTAAATGCCTCAATCAGTTTTCTTTTTTCTTCATCAGATCTAGTAACAAGTTTTGCAGCAGCTGCTTCTTGTTGTTCTCTAACAATTCCAACCAAACCTTTTTCTTGCAATTGTTTAAGTTCTTCTTCTGATAGTGGTTTAGTTTCAGGTTGTTTACCTAATAGTGCTTCAGTAACTGGCATGAAAATTGTAGCTGTTGCTTCTGTAGCAGTTACTTGCCCACGTCGAGCTTCTTGTACTTTTTGCTTAAGTGATGCCTGAGATTGAGCAAGTTTTTTTAGATCTTCTATGTGTTGTGTCTTGCTCGTTTGTCCATTATTATAATTATAAATTTTATAAAATTGAAACGCTTTACTGTAAGTAACTGTTAATACAACAGCGAAACATTTTAGTTGGATCATTTGTAAGTTTATCAAACAAGAAAAAGTTAAATTTATCTTTAGTAGCATTACGGTAAAGTTCAATAAACTTATCTTTTGTCACGCCACCGCATTGCTCGCTTGCAATATTTCTAACGTCAACATTATCCAGTCCTGGAAATAAAATAAAACAACCCGTATTTCGCCTAATAAATCTATCAACATTATAAAATCCTTGAGCGAGATAAACAGCATTACACTGTTTGTTACGTGACAGTGAGAAATATGATCTTATTTTATTCATCTCCATGTTATTTAGAGGAATATCGTCAAACACTACTATCTTATGTTCATCTGCATCAAGTTGATTAACTGGAATAAGATCTTCTGGCTGCCTAATTATAAAAAATCTTCACCAGCTTTAAGATCATCACGAAGCTTGTTATTATATTCGCTTAATAACTCATACTTATCTTGCTGTGGATTGATTGTGTAAATATAAACTCTGTCGTAGTTAAAATTATCGCCAAGAAGCAAATTCATAAGCAAATTTGTTTACCCCGATCCAGTTCGCCCAACAATAAGATAATGACAATCAGGAAGTTCATTGTTATGTTTGTGCTTCACTAGTCTCTCTGTATCAAAGTTTAGTATCGACGATTTTGCCATTTTATACAATATTAAACTAGTGTTGATAATTTTATCTAGGACAGTAAATAATGAGCTACTATACAAAATTTGGAACACTATCAGATTTATCCACAAAAGGTTACCAAGGTGACTTATCCAAATATGCAACTCTTGATCAGCTCAAAAATGAAATCAATAATTTACTAAATCTTACCAGCGTAGATCCAGATGAAGTCGTCATTTTCCAGGACAAAGAAGGACGATTAAAGACGAGTAACGTAAAACTGTCAGATGTAGTTGTACGAAATCCAAGTGGGAATATTGTTATGACACAAAACAAGATTACAGATCTTGGAAACCCAACTGAGGATGGGGATGCTGTCACTAAAAAATACGTCAATGATTGGGATGCTTCAATTACTAATGAAATCACAGCGCTCAAAACTGATTTTACCAGTCACGTGAACACATTTTTAAGTTTTCGCAGAAACATAAACAAAATTAGAGATGAATTTTTTGGAAATCCATCAAATGTTAGCATTACACTCGCTAATATTAACACAAAACTCAATGATATTAACACAAAACTCATTGATATTATTAGTGGAATTCCTAATATTGTTGAGAAAACGAATATGAATAAAATTCCTCACAAACAGATTAAAAATATTGTGTATACTGTTGCATCCGGTTATAGTGGATGGACATCACAAAACAAATCTATCAAATATATTGCAGAAGTTACCGGTGTGTATAGATTGTCAGTGTTTAGCAGTGTAAAGTTTAAAATATTTACCACATATTCATGGCGTTATTTAGATGATGACATATTTGGAATATTATCTGTAATATTAAACAAAACTTCTGAGGAGGAATTTACACTTGAACCAACTGATAAAAATTTTGTAGGTCCTTATCGGTGGTGTTTGGAATTTGTAGCTGATTTATCATAACTATGTAAACAAATATTATAATGAAAAGAAGTATAGTTGATTTTAATCACATTTCAAAAGATATTCCAGAACAGGATGTGGACGCACTAATACAATACTATAAATATTATCATAAAAAAACTTTGGTGTGTAAAAAAATGTTACAAATACTTCAACAAGATCTTTCGAGTAATATCATATATACCCTTGTTAATGACCAGTTCTGGTATAATTTCAAGTGGGGTATCATTAAATCCTTTTTTGTTAATCATATCCGCTATTGGTGTTTCACTTACAGCGGCGTGTAAAAAAGAAGAACCAAGACTTTTGATAAAGAAGCACGATTGTTTAATATCAATTAAAACTTACAAGAAACTACTGATCAGATCCGGTCTTACCTACGAGGAGTTAAATATAATATGGATGATTTATTACGTGAATTTCGTATTATTGATAATACGTTAAAAGATATTCTGCCAATGAGGGTTAGCAAGTATGAAAAAAATATCACAAAAAATATGAGTAACATAAAATTTTATCTAAACTTAAGATATAATATAACTAAAATAATATCATTTTCATTCTAATGCTAGTTTAATTTCCGCCTTGTTAACTGAAACGTTCTAATGCACAGTTTAATTTTCATCCTGTTATCTGATAAAAAATTTGTGGTAAAACCTATTTGCCGTCTTTAGAATAATCATATTCCACACATACGCTGTTCTAAAAAAATTCGTCACTTCTGTTGACAGAGCTTATCGCATTCCAACACCTGTTGTTTTGTCTGGTTACAAAATATCTGTCTACATAGTAGTATAGGGAAATGAGGGGTTTGGCGGGGGTGGGGGAGGAGGTGTGGGAGGGGTGGTGAGCCAAAAGCCTCATTTCCCTATACTACTACATCATTTGTTCTTCTTCTAATTTCAACTTTACAGAAACGGTTTAATTTGAATAAATATATTAAACTGTAACGATCTTGTTAAACTCGAGGATGCTTGAAGATTATGTATATGTATATATATATATATACATATATATATATATATATATATATATATATATATATATATATGTATATATATATATATGTATATATATATATATATATATATATATATATATATATATATATAATACAATCTAGTTTATTTAAAGGAGCAAGTTGTAAAGAAAATGCATTTACAAAAATCTCATTTTTGTACAAGAAAAATCTATATATGACTCTAGTTTTTGCGTTTCAGATATCAGTATATATTTGAATAATTAGCCGAGATCAAGGTTAACTATGTCATCTTAAGTTTCTAAAGAACAAGTTTTTAATATGTCATTCTAAATTATTTTATTATTGCATGTTTTCTGTCAGTGAATTGATTTTGGGTGTGGCGCGGAAAAGAAGTATATATATATATATATATATATATATATATATATATATATATATATATATATATATATATATATATATATATATATATATATATATATATATATATATATATATATATATATATATATATACTAAACACCACGCTTCAATGCCTCATGATATCCGATATTATTACACGGATACGACCACACTGATAGAAAGCACGTAACAATGTCAAGCATGCAGTTTTACGTAAGGATGATTGGTAAACCATTTTTTTGTGTACGTCGCACGTGGTCATAGCATATTTAAGTCATTGAGTACGTATAGTTAATGTATGTGCATTATAGCTTTTTTGGGGAGGAGCACCAAACAGATGCCCCCCTATTTAACCAAAAAAAACTATCTAAAAAGTTTGATGTGTAACTGTTTGCCCTCCTGATGCGTTTCTGTTTTTTTTTTCAAAAGGAATTTAGATCAAAATTTTTTTATCTAAAATTTTTTTGATAGGGTATTTTTTCTTCCCTAGTGTATCTAAAGGTTCATTCCTCCGATAGAGCTTCAATTTCCCTATCTGAATCATTTCCCTTATTTTATTTTGTGACCTTGGCTAGAGGTCCCCTATGTCCTGTGAATGCTCTGTGTTTGGTTCCATTGTATGTTGCGATAATGTTTTTTGTAAGGACAGCCTTCTATATCATATTTTCCCCAGTAGTCTATTTTTTATTATATGCATCGGATTCTTTCACGTACATCCTCCCCTTCTTCTTTCACTCTACTTTCATTCTGTTATATGCATATAATTTATTTTCCTTTACTTACGTTTAAATTTATTTGAATAATTTTTCTTAAACCTAGTTTTTGAAATTTTCTATTTTATGGGCTAGACGGTGTATGCTAATTTATCTTTTCAAAATAAAATTTCCTACTGTCTTGAGGTGTGTGTCTGTGGTGTTTCTATTCCCCTTTATATTATTTTTGAATGTGTTGCTGGGAATATCAGGTGTCTTCTTTTACTTCTATAGCACCCTATTTTTCCGCATTTATTCCCAAAGTGTATTACAAGGTCTAAAACATTTATATAATACTACACATGTGGTTTTCTGAGGGTCTTCCGCAGGCCTGCCCACTTCGCGTAACGCCATGTGATATAGCCCTACGACGTCCTTGACTCGTACTTCTTCCATGTGTAAAGTTATCTAAAAATATAGGAAAAACTATATTAGTATATTTAAGAAACACAAAAAGAGGCTATAAGAAAAAGATATTTTCTAATGCTTATAATTTGCCCACATTTTTTCATAGTAGATATTATAAAACTAGTTTTTTTTTCATAGTTTACTCTTGAGAATTCTCCATCTAACTATTACAATGCTACTACTTTAAAAGCTCCATATTTTTAAACTATGCTAATTATTTCATCTCGTTCATTTTTTATAGTTTGGCAATTTAGACTAACATGTTTTTTTGAAAATTCAAATTTTATGCACAATATACATTTGGGTATATTTCTAACCATGTGCCTTCTTTTAGCTATGTCTCCTGTTAATCAGGCATTATGTATGTATTTAAAGATCAAATTTTGTATTTTTAATGACTTTATATTTTCCTATTATTTCCATTTTGTTTTTCATTATACCTAACCTAAAATGTTCTATGGCTTAGTTTCAGCGTACAGTGTCACCCGAGAGTGGTTTATTATGTCAGAAGTTATTAGAAAATACTGAACTCTTTTCGCCGAATGCTACGTGAGCAATGAGAAAACTAATGGACTTACATTCTCTGGCCGTGGGCTTCACCATAACCAGGATATTAATAGATTCAAGGTATAATCACAACACAGCACACCTTTTATCAGGAAGCTATCCACTTTAGGGAGCAATATTCAGCTGAAGATATATGTGACAAATAAACCAGCATTCTTGTTTTCGCTCTCCGTATATATGCTATAGAGTTGTTTGATATATTGGATAGTTTCAGCATTTATTCTACATCTTATCGATAGTCTGACCTATGTCATGAAATGCCATGTTATTAAATCAACTATGGTCTGTTTTCAAGTTAACTGAACATACCTATTGAATTCATTTACATGTTGCATGTATTAAAAGATGAGAAAATATCAAGTTCTCGTAACTCTTTGAGATTATTCTTGTCTAATACAGATCCGTGCACGAACCTGGTAATTATAATAATGACCTTATAAAATAGTTCTGATTAACAGATTTACAGAACATGTAAAAAGCAACTTTATGTACATGCATGCGTAACGTGTATCATTACAGTTGTTCTTTACCGCGTCTCTTGTACTACATGGCTCTAGTCGTTATATTTTTTGCTCATTGTGATTGTAAAGCTGATATCCTCGGCGCGGAGTCGTAGGGCTAAGTGGGTTTTGTATAACCTATGCTGCTGTCGAAATGGTAATGGCTCAAAAGATACGTATTTTCTTGTGGTGTGGGACCAAAGCTTCGGAACCAAAGGGTCTACATCAATTAAGAAAGGCGGACCCTTCAAGGACCCTAAACATCATTATACGAGTGAGCTTAAATAAAAAAATGTATTTATTCTTCTTGTGGATGAAATATTATTTGTATTTTTGTAGAAGTTCCATAATTTGATCACCTTTGGTTACCAAATCGTATATGATTTATAGGTGTGTAAATCCTTATTCTGTATTTAATCCGGTATGCGTACGTTTCTCCCATGATTCTATATGGAAATAGTAACGTGAGTCCATTAAACTTTCTGTAATTCAGTAACAGTTCATGACACAAATAAAAAGGCGGTACTTGAACAATTATTAAATAGGTGTTTCTATCATAATTCATTATGAAAATGGAAAAATGGGAATGTTGACTCGTCCTTTTATTTGCAATTTATTTACTAGTTCTTTGAAATAGCATGTCAACACATAAAGCAGAAACTATAACCTGAATTTATCAACCATGTAATTAGATAACATATTTGTAAAAAAAATTTGAATAATTTTTAGTGTCCTTATAAACAATAAAAATATTTATCCATTTGTATGTGTATAAATGTGTATATGTTTAATGATATCATAGTTTAGAGAATTATACTTCCTACTCTACGGAGTTTCGAACCCAGGTCCGCTAGTAAACGGCAACCATCGCCTTGCCTGCACTCAACAGCCCAAATCCCGTCATGACTAAGCATGCATCACCAGTAATGATGGCACTGAATCGGTGTTATATGAACTCGTGCGTAGCAGACACACTCGCTTGACGACCTAGTGATTTATCCTCATATATATATATATATATATATATATATATATATATATATATATATATATATATATATATATATATATATATATATATATATATATATATATATATATATATATATATGACGAATGAGTTCTCTTCAATATTTGGCGCATTTTGAAATATTTTTTATTTATGGACAGTGGGGATAAGATGCAATAAAGTACTCGCTGTTGTGAAATACGAATACAATAATTGTATTGTTTGCTTCGCATTCCCTTATTAGATTCATAGTGGTATCTAACAAGTTTTGAGAGATTTGAAACTGTCACTGACAAAAAGAATAATTAATGAAACTATATTAGCAGTGGATGTTATAAGTGATTTTACCTGCTGAACAGCATCAAGAAACATCATTGAGAACTTTGTCTCCTTGGGGGAAGGGCGACAAACAACTATTATCTATTGCAAACAAGATATCCTCCTATAAGATATAAGCATAAGCTTTCTAATTCGCCAAAGATTATAATCACTGTACAGAAGAACTTCGATTATCCAGCACTCGATTAACCGCCAGTCTCTTTTAACCGTCACGGCATTGTACATCAAAATATTTTAAACAGGTACTTGTATATGTGTAGATATGATTTTTATGATCCGGTCTATTGTATAATACTTTTTTAATGTATATATTCTATTATATGTCTATTTTCATATCTGTCATGGTATCGGTCCCGCACCCTGATGGATAATCGAAGTTCTAGTCTTCCTTGCTTGTTGGCGCTCTCGACTTACACACAATAGGTTGCGTGTTCAAAACGTAACATGAGTAGCCGTAGTTGGAAACGGTTGTATGTCGCAGGTTGAGGCTCTTTACGTACCTTTACTCAGCATTAATGGTTTTATGCCGTCAAGTACAAATCAACCAATTAATCACCTTAAACATTTGTCGTATAACACTCCTTTCTCATCGACCCAACCGCAACGATTGATCATCATCATTGTAAATAAGAAAGCATTATCTATATCAACATTATTTCTAGTTAGTCACGTTTTTCACAATGTTGGACAGTGTGCCGACACAAATGGACGATGCGTAGCACGGGTATTCAGAGTTACAATATTCATAATTTTCCTTCAGGACGTTTTTGACCGTCAGTTGATGTGATTTTTAATCTCATGCAAGGTTGATTCTTTCTTACCTCCAAAAGCACATTTGCCACGGTATATATAGAAAAGCTCGATAGTCATAATGAAAGGTTAATTTACATTTTCTTCTGTAATACTTTCGATTGATCTTAATCTTACCAAGCAAAAATGATGCATAAAAATTAAAACATAATTTTTAAAATTTGAGTAATGTTTTGCTATAATATCACAGTAATGTTTTATTAATTTTAGCGAATTATACCCTATCTAGAGACGATCATGATCATGCATGAGCTGTTTTTTTCATTAGCCATTTTGAGTTTAGTCGATGAAGCAAACACTGATGTCATCTATATTAACTTTTTTATTCTTTGTTACGTCTATCAAAGAAACTATAGAGATCAATATAATTTTACCGTAAAATTTATTAGACAGAGATGGATCATTTAACGGAAATGTATGATATAATTACAATTCCTCTCCTGTACGTTGAAAAACCAGAGATCCCTAGCTGTTAGGTTACATTTTATGTATTTCTCGAGAGAATAACTGGAGTACTATCCCGCAGCTCAAAATATCAAAGAACTTCATTTTATGTTTACTGTCGACTCATCTAAGTATTCCCCCATGGTCCAAGCACACCCTCAAGGTCCAATTACTCCCCCGTCAATCGTAATATTAGTTTGAAAAGCTACAACCATCAATCAATGATCGAATGTATTTCAATGAAATCACAACTCTTGCAGTTTTAATAAATAAAAAGATAACATTGTAGGTGGATCTTAATACGGTTGCCATAGATATCTAATGATAGCATTCGTCTAAGGGACATGATGTAAGTTGCAACACGAAAATATTTTACCTTTGTTAGATATTTGTGTTACTGCAGAAATATTGTTTACTTCTAACGAATTGTCTTTGTCCACATAAAACTATGTAGTTGGACCTGGAGTTTAAGTCTGGAAGGAAAGGCTTTTAAAATGCTCTAAGACGCTGAAAATGCCAAATTGTTCTACATACCGTGTCTCCTGGAATCGGTATCGTTTTTATAGTTATGCAGTGATGAATTGGTAGACATGAAGCTAATGAAGATCCAGTTACATGTTATAAGTATCTCAGTTTTCTTACGCAACAAAATAATTATAGATTATATTTGCTTTTTATATACCAAACTGTTCCTTTTGTGCAAACCCTCAAACGTCAATGAGAATTAATCTAGTGTATTCTTTAAGGAATGAACACAAAAGCAAAATAAATGATTATCATAACACATAATCAAAACGACAACAAAACATGATGCATTTATACATATTGAAGGAAGTCTTGTCTTTGAGATCAACGAATATTCCTTGCATACAAATTGGTATTTAATATCTCGAGCTTTATTTATGTACTTGGGATGTAATATATATTGCAAAACTCAGTGGCTGTTTTCGACATTTTAAAAATTGGAGAACTTATACACAATGTTGTACAGAATGTTATATATATATAAATATTTAACAGCAGACTTGGTTTGTGTTTTCTTCAGAAAGATATACTCCGAAAAAGATAGTCACAGATCTGGATTAGACCATGACGTCTCCTTCTTTTCTAATTAGTAAAAAGTTGTTTGTTTTATTGTTTCACAACAAAATTACATGTAAATGCAGTAAAGCTGATATCTTGCCGTTATGTCTGAAGTTAATAAAATGTTTATTTTCAACTTACTGGGATGGTGATAGAAAATAAATCGTATATCGAACATGAAAGGAATTGCTTGGAATACAAAAGTATCAATGATATTGTCTGCATGTGAGACATTAGTAGTATATTAATACTCTTCCAAGTCTCAACTTTGCTATTTTAATATCAGACGAAGCGATAACAATATTCAGACTTTTGGGAAGGGGAAAAACAAAAACCCTAACCTTATCACATTCCTGGCAACACTCAACTATTTACTGCGCTAGAATACTAACACCATTATTCGTTGCATCGAGAGATTTATACGTCGAATAGTGACCGTATGGCAGAGATTGTAGCAAATTATATTCCAGCTGAAAAGTAATCAATCCTGGTTCTAAATCGCTTGACATGTAGACTTTCATTCACTTAAGGCCTTCGGAATGCCTGGACATTTAGGAATAAGAGGGTCAATAAAATAAATGAGATAAAGAGGAAAAATCTGGCAAAAGAATAATATACCTGTCTTTCTCAGTATGTCTGTAGGAAGAGGAGTGGCCTCAGGTATCCGTCTGATTCAAACGACAAGCCAAATGTAGATTACGATCAATAAAAAGACTTCATTTCAACATGTTGGCTGTAGATCAGTAAATGTGGTAAAAAAACTGCAACTGGAGTGCACGGTTTACATGAAATGCAAACTTATGGGAAAATAAACACTGAGTACGAAAATTTGAGTCAGAACTCATGCTATATAAGTTATCTGGCGACTGATATTTGTTGAAAGGTAGTTCGCGAGGTATACAATGCACAAGACGTTGGCGGCTGAAAGAAACTTGGATATGATATGCAGAAGTGACCAGTGGAAATATTGGGAGCATTGCATAGAGGAAAAGGTATTCTTGTAGGTGTGGTTCCCTTAAGTGACAATATATGAATGGTGGATACAAAATTGTGACTCATCTGTACAAAAAGGTTGTCACATAAATGTTTACTGACAAACAAGCAAATATGTAAATAATAGACTGAGCATTCTGTGACCAACTATATACTAGATTAGGTAGAAAACTGAATCCATCCTACCATTTTCAATACTGGGACCCCTTTTTTCACATTGAACTCTGACATATATTAATAGTATATTTTTCAGGTTTAAAACGGTTGTGCGCAAAAGATTGGAACAATGTTGTTAAAAGTGGACCTCAACCTTTTAAACGAAAAAGGAAATATTTATTATAATATGTGTATTTAATTTATATATTTGGTGAATGGAAATACTTATCAACTTTTATTCCAATTAACTGACTTATTTTAAATACATAGTTGATTTAATTTACCATTAGCATCGGTGGTCTGGGCTACGAAAGTTGCCAAGATGGACACAGTTGTGACGTCACTAAGTCACATAACCTTGGTGACCTTTACATTCGTGTACCGATTACCTATTGCTAATAATTTCATTTTGCAAGTGATAAACATAACCACACATAGCAATGTATAACTATGTAGTGTATAATGGCAATTAATTCAAGTTTTCAAGATACACTAGGAACAAGTTCATAACACAGAATAGTGAGACCTATTTCCATAACTTTCCACATATAACATTCGTACTTTTTCATACTAATTCGTAGTATATCCAAATAAAGTCTAACCGATTTAACAAGTCACTTTCAGCATAATATGGTCATGTCGCAAAAGTCAGAATGGACCATACAGAGTCATAGGTACAAACAATTACTGCTTTCACGTTGGAAGAGCTTAAAAACATGGCGGCATACCGTACGTTGCTGGGGTCGTCAACTATATAACAGATCGAGAATAATCCCTTACAGGAGCGCCAACAAGCAATTTATCGGTAATTACCGAATTTTCTTCCATACATTCTTCATTTTTACTTTATTGAGTTAGTGTGTTTCAAATTGATATACTTCTTTTGTTCGAATGCAAATGTACAGTTTTAAACAGACATTCTGCTGGAAGCAACAACATTATAACAAATAATGCACAACTTCCGTCTCTTTATTACAAAGGTCAACTTTACCGAACGACTCAATTTCTTCCTCAGACCGAGAATGTTCAATATCTTTCTGATTACTTGGACAGTTTTAGTAAATTTGTCACAGAATATTCAGATTTTGTAGTCATAAAATCCCCAAGTTTCCTTCAAATGAGTCTTGATTCGTATCTGAATAAATCTTTGAGGAATTCCAGAACTCTTTTCAAGTTAAAATGTTTCTGCATGTTACATTTGAATACTAAAACAATACTGATTTTGCATTCTTTATACCAGCATAGACAAAAATACTGATATTGTCTAAAGTATTAACACTAAATAATGTGAAATATTAATTCAATGAGATGTTTTGATAGTTCTAGTGAAACCGAGACCAGACGCATTTAAGCAAAAAGAATGTAAATCGCAAGTGTGATAAATTTGCAATGATACCATAAAAGCGCTGTAGCAATATACATCGATTTAAAATGTGTTTTGCATTATAGAGTAAAAACGAAAATATGGTTATTAGCTCATAATATACGGCTCTTTTCATTCAAAAGCAGACAAAATATAAAGATGAGAAATTATTTGAAGGAATTCATGATGTGTTATAGTAGTAGCGATGCCCATGTTCAGGAAAATCTTAACTGATTACTGTTTGTATGGCTGTGACTTAGTGTCGGTTGTTTTTAAGACATTCCTATAGTTGTAAACACGTGTTCGCATTGTACACTTCCATGAATGCAATGTTAATGTCTGCCGCACAGTATATTTTATATAATTATCCTAATATGATTCAGCCAGATTCACGTATGCAAAGATCATCGAAGAAAAATGATTTGTTTATACATAAAAAATGTTTATTTCCTATTCATGGTATAATGTGAGTAGATTCGTGAAATGATTTGGCGATAAAACATATTTTAGACGTATACACGCTATAACAGAACCTTCCTTAAGTCAAATGGTTCCTCTAATTTAAGACAAACCTATCAAATGACTAAAACAGTTGACAGATACAGTTTGGCTTCCAAACTTATTACTTACATTAGCAATACAAGTATTTAGTAATTTAAGGCTTTTACCTTGCAATGTCTCTTCATTCAAGGAAATATGAACAGTATAATTATATACAGTTTCTACAAGTTCAAATTATATACACCTTGTAGCTGTTCACTATTGTATTAATCTACACTGTGTAACTGTTTACAATTAAATTATGTACACAGTATAGCTGTTTACCATGACATCATGTACACAGTGTAGATGTCTACCATTGCATCATGTACACCGTGTTCCTGTTGCCAATATATCATGTGCACCGTATAGCTATTTACTGCTGCATCAATGTATACCGTGTAGCTGTTAACTATTGCATCAATATACACCTTGTAGTTTTTACTATTACATCATATACACCGTGCAACTGTCTACCATTTCATCTTGTACGCCGTTTAGCTCTTTATTATTATAGCATATACACCGTCTTGCTATTTGCCATTACATCATGAACACCTGTCACGTTTGCTCAGCCTGGCTATATGGAAGTGTATCAACATGGGTATTTTTACGGCATCTGATAGGTAAACATCCCTGCAGGCAGTGTTGACTGCCAGCCAGGCTATAGTTGGTATCAACTAGTCAAAGGCATGTAGTATTCACACCCAGGTGTTAAATATTGATTCAGAGATCAAAGACATTTTGCAGGGTGAACGTTTCGCGTTCTCATCCGTTCCCAAGTGGAAAGACAGCGAAAGGATATTGGCCGCTAAGTTGTTTGAATCAGTCAAAAGTGAAATCTAATCGTAATTAAGATAAAGGGTGTGATTAAAACATAGATTGGGATTATAGCTCAAACTCGCAACAATATTGTAAGTTACGGCTAGACAAATTTATAAACAGTAGGGTCCTCAGAGGAGCCACTCGTAATTTGGATGTAAGCTTACAACCATATTGTAAGAGAAGAAAAGCTTTTGGGAGAAAGAACTTCCTGTTCAAGTTCAATAGTCCCGAGTCTCTACGAGGGGAGACGGAAGTGAGAGTCGAAGAGAAGTCGGGGTCGACAAGAATGCTGTCGGCATAGAGAATATGGGAGGAGGAGGAAAGTAATCTGGAGGAGGAAACAGAGGAAGAGGAGGAGTGTATAGTAGAGAAATAGAGGGGGTGAAGAAGTAGTTTAGAGGAAGTCAGGGAGTAAGAGAATGAATTAGGAGATAGGAAAAAAGAATACGCAGATGAATAAGAAGACAAGGACAAATAGATATCTCTCACAATATAAATCAAATCATGTGATAGGCTATTAGAGGGTCGAGCGGAAGAAGTGTACTTGGGAAATTTGAATTATTTGACCATTTAATTGCTATTAAATTGTTTTTTTTTTAACTTCACCCTTTTGTATATTTAATCATTTAATCGTCGGCATGCTGACTGGGGGCTCAAGGCTGTACATATAACATTCACTAATTCAACTTCCAACTAACGATCGATTCTAGGTGGGACTTCTAAAATAATTTAAACAAAATATTGGAAGCACCCCACCCCAATACCCCATAACCAATTCCCACAGTGGGGGCAACCTTCACAACACCGTGTAGCTGTTGACCATTACATCTTGTACAATGTGTAGTTATTTAACATTACATGATGAAGATCCTGTATCTGTTTATTATTTCAGCATGTATAATGTGTGGCTGTTGACCATTACATCTTGTACAATGTGTAATTATTTAACATTACATGATGAAGATCCTGTATCTGTTTATTATTTCAGCATGTATAATGTGTGGCTGTTGACCATTACATCTTGCACAATATGTAGTTATTTAACATTACATGATGAAGATCCTGTATCTGTTTATTATTGCAGCATGTATAATGTGTGGCTGTTGACCATTATATATTGTACAATGTGTGGATGTTTAGCATAACATCATGGCAACTGTTTGGCTGTTTACTGTTAAATCCAGTAAAAAGTGTAGTTGTTTACCATTACATCATGAAGAATGCGTGGCTGTTTATTTTTTCGTCATGAACAAGGAGTGGCTCTTTATTATTACCTCATATTATTACATCATGTACAATGTGTGGTTGGTTACCATTCCATCATGTACACGGTGTGGCTGTTTTCCATTCCACATTCATTTCTCTGAGGTTCTGACAGATCGTCGTTTTCTGAACACTATTAGTATTTTTTGTAGTAACTTCTAAACCATATTGCTTACAATATATTTCTGACAATTTGAAACTGTTGCGATCTGTGTCGTTTCATCAAGTGCAACTATTAGCAACAAGTTAAGAACGAAGTAAGGAAAACAATATATATGATCCTATTTGGATGTATTATACAAAAACATTGATTTAAAAGATTATTTATCATAGGACAAGGTTTTTCATAAGGGGTTCTATAATTAAAAGGAAATCATTTCCATGTATAAAATGTAATTAGGGCAAATGTTACTATAAACAATATATATATATATATATATATATATATATATATATATATATATATATATATATATATATATATATATATATATATATATATATATATAGTGTTGTAAACAATATGTAATTAAATTGCTTGTGAATTAGTTTTAAATTCATTTCTTATTTTAGTTTTGTTTCATCATATTTTATTGTTGTGATAATTTTCATTGGATTTGAATCTCTTTTCAGAAAATTCACTTAATCTAATCAGAACGTAAGAGTTTCTTTATCTTCAATTTTAGCCTTACCTTCGTTCGCAAATTCGTAAACACTAAGTGAAAATGATTGACTATTACCAGGGTCATGTTTGGCCCTCGTGTTACCCATGTGTACACAGTTTTATTTATTATTTAATTTTAGCATGAGAAAATGATTTTTTAGATATGTCTATTCTAAGCTACGTGACAAATGGCATTTCTGTATTGCGATGTTCAGGTTAGAAATCACGTAGTTTGTCATGGGATCTAATATCGAGACTTAAAACAGCCAATTAGTATAATATTTATTTAGCCGTAAAAATACATTAGGAGCTAATACGTATGTTGTTGTTGCCAGTTTTTGAGTTATTGGTTATTTAAGAATAATTTATATTCTCTGGAAAATAAGTGCTTCTTTATCAATGTCTTGGACGAAAACATTCAGTGGAAATTATTTGGATATTTAAAGCCGGAATATTATTATTAATTCACAAAATTCAAAAAGGATATCATACCATCAAGACTGACTTTCTCTGACGTCATCGCCTTCCATATTGGAACTTCATCTAGATTCGAACCTGGGTTCAATTACAACTGTTTAGTGATAGGACATATATTTTTCAATTCTAGGATTAATTGTTGGAACTTTTTACAAATTGTAAGAACTGTTATTTATTTTTATGTTGTTTTCTAGGGAATATTTTATTTTGTTAAAATATATACAATGTTTGTGGGATGTTTGATATAATGGGCAAAGGAGTTAATTGTTTTGGCTGTGACCGGCAATCTTGTTAGGCTTCTACGCCAAAAGAATGAGTTCACAGTAAAGATCGAACAGTACAAACACACACACACACACACACACACACAATATAAATTAATCTTTAACACTGCTACTTCAGAGGGTGAGTCTCTGGCGTATTAAGAATGGTCTGAAAATGTTTTTTCCGTTGAGTTATCTTGTCCACTTCACCAGATCTTGTTCCCCTCCTTGACATGTACTTGCACATCGCTGCTGCTGAACTTCCATTTTGCACCGTAGTAATTCTGAACATTCTCGTCAGGTTTTGTCTTCCAGATGCATTTTCTGCCACTTTTATTAGTCTTTCTATATAAAATGTTTTGTCTGCTTTTACCATATTTTCACCTCTCTGTGAAATTCTTTGTATCTTCCTTCAAGTTGATATTTGATTGTCTGTGACCTGGAAGTGCTGATCTTTTTTCTTTCTCCTCAGCTATCATCTGCCAGGTTTCTGTCTGAATCCACTCTTTCTTCTTCCGTTTTCTTAATCCAATATATCTCTCACCAGCTTCTCTGAAGTCCTGGTTGAATGTTTCAAATGTCCATGTCCTGCTCTTCACTATGCAACTGGTACCAGTGACAGAGATCTTGTTTGAAACATTGCCTCATCGCTTCATCTTTCAATCTCCATTTGCCATACCTTCTCATGATCTCTACTGATTTTATGGAGTTTTAATATGATGCATCTTTTCAATAGTGTATCGTCACTTGATACATCATCATTTCCTCTGTATGCAATGACATTATGTCTGAGAATTGCTCCAATTCCCATTGATGAGCATATACCCGATCTGACTCTTGGCTGTTACATCTGATGGTGTTTACGTTGTCTTAAAAATTCCTTGTGTAGGAACCAAATTCCCCATAAGTCACATTATGTTCTTCACAAAACTCACACATACGCTCATCGTTGATGCTTCCAAAGTTATTTCTTCCCAGCATTCATTCTCTGCCTCTGTTTATGTCACCATTTCTAGTATTCAGGTCTCCTATAACCAACAACATATTATAAATAATAAGATCTTAGATATCGGTTTCCATGACAATGGAATTTTACGATTGTTATTGTTAGCCCAACGTCCAATCCTCATTAATTACTTTCCTTATATTTGTTGACAGTTTTGTATGAAATCAAGTGCTTAAGTACACATGCACATTCTGTTAGATACACGATCTTGGATACAGCACCTACAAAATTCAGCAAAGGTTTTCTTGCATTTTAGTTCAAGTGGACTTTCCTGAACATGCCGAATCACACCTGTTTGTCATCCCATACAAATGGTAATAGACCGATCTCAATAAACATATTTATTTTCTGTTTAGACTTTAATAAAGGTTTCCATTTAATGCAAGCATGGTTCTTCACAAGCTAGCAAATCTTCAGATAAAATCAGAAGGAAATGTTTTTAGGGAAAATAATGGCATGGAGAATTGATCGAATTACTGTAGTGATTCCTACAAGATAGGGACAAAGCTGTATCAGTTTAACTCATTTACTTTTTTCTTATCTACAGTTACACTAAAACATAACTGACAAGTCTGATAACATCAACTACAGTGTGGATGGCTCAGATGTTTCTTTTATATTGTAAGACAACTGTATAAAAGTGACTTTTTGAGGCAGCTATGATCCATTTTTACGATGTAATCATCAATTAATTGTATAAGCAAAGATCAATGCTATTTTAAAATACTCAGCTTAAGAAAAATAAAAATGTAAAATCTGGGCTAAAATCATCACCTAGGTGTTTGCTATGGGAACAGTATGCCCCCAAATAGTTTAAAATGGGTCATGTAATTTCTCAGTAATGGTCGCTATCTGAAGACGGTATATCTCTTTCGTGAAACTAATATGAAATGTAAGAGGTTATGAGATCCATAGGCCATATATGGAAATACAAAACAACATAGATGTGAGTGGAATTAACAGTTTTCATTGGGTTACACACTTTGCAACCAAAATGAGTCTCATTAGCATATAGCATAAAAAACCGCGTAGCGATTTTCCCATTTCTTTTCAATTTTTCACAAACCAGCAACTTAACAGTTCCACAATATTTACATGATAATAGCAAAATTGAAAAAAAAAATACAATTTTGATCCTACTATATATCAATTGTTCTTCTAAAATAAATAATTAGTCACCATGTGTAATTATAAAGTGTTTACTTAATTGAACGTTTCCACCACGTACATTAATATACAGTAAGTGCATACATTAAACAGTATTCACCAAACAATACACATTAAACTATAATATTCAAAACACTACCTCTGCTGTCATTAAATCAATATCCAGAGACCTAAACCTAAAATATTGTTATAAACATTAAATAAGTCACAGTAAGGTAAATGATGTATACCATTATTCTAGGATCATTAAGTTCGCGTGTTTTAGGTAATTAACTAATATAGTCCAACGCTACATTATCGCGGGCTCTATATTATCGCGGCAAATGGAATTTTCCATTTAATTTTGAACACGCGTCGTTTGCGGTTGTTTATGCGTGTAAAGCTGTAGCCAGTAAGAACGCAAATATCTTATAGCGCGATTGAATCTAAAATGTCAACATTTTTATAAAGTATACAATGAAAAAGAATTAACACCACTTTTTTGTAAAGTGCATGCAATTACGTTGATCGCAGTAAACAAAACTCCAGTCAAACTTTCTATACCTGCATTTGATTTGATTACGAAATTTGTTCAGTGTATCGTCTGATGTTTGATGATTGTAGGTCATATGCTGATGGTTGCAATTTGATTTCATGGTAGTAATTATGGACCCAAATTGACACATCGCTACTAATGAGCCTACTTATCGAACATAAAGCAATAATAGTTAAACTACTTTTGAAATTAGCAACATTTCAATAATAATATTATTAATAATTGATTTATTCGAGTATATATACACAGAACAGACTGTGCTATCCCTGGATTCTGTAGTAGAATCTTGATAATAGTGGGCAGAAATAATAGTTTAATACAAACAATACTATCATACAGGTTAGACAAATTAAATTCTTAAATTCGTACTCTACCGAGTTTCGAAACCAGGTCCGCGAGGAAATGGCACCCATCGCCTTTCATGCACGCACCAATCCATACACCGTCACGACTAAGCAGGCATCTCGCGGACCTGGGTTCGAAACTCGGTAGAGTACGAATTTAATTTCTCTCATAGGAGAGAAATTTGATTTCTTTCATAGGAATCTGGAACGACAATATATATATATATATATATATATATATATATATATATATATATATATATATATATATATATATATATATATATATATATATATATATAGATAGAGAGAGAGAGAGAGAGAGAGAGAGAGAGAGAGAGAGAGAGATTTCTCTGCCCACATTGCACTCAATTCAAAGTGATACATTTTTATTTAATACTGCAGTTATCATGAGTTTCAACTTAACTGACATTAGTGTATTCAATTTAGTCATTAAATCCTTTATTTTGGTGAAAATTTTCAGCCAGTGCAAGCGAGGAAGTTATATCTTATCACCAAGCTGAAATTTGTGTTTATTATATGTGCGTGATACCATACATAACTTTACGTAAATACCGCGATAATATAGAGTTGTTTTCCCATGGCACAGTAATCTGGGTCAGCCGGCATATGCGGTTTTATTTACATTAACGCGATTGGATTGACCGATATCTTTTATAGAAATAGATAGAGGGAAAGTCAGAAAAACTACAATTTGTAATCATGCAGCGATAACAGATCGGTTTTTTTGTGTACTGATATCAACATTATGTACCGCGATAACACAGCGTACCAGGCTACTTAATAAACTTTAAATTGTATACATAAGCTATAAATTAGTAATAACCAATAATCTTTAACATTAGGGAAATAAACTTATAATGAGTCTATATCGTTTATAAGTTTATTAGACAATAAGTGTTTCTTGAGAGGCAATCAGTTCCATCGTCGTCAAATACAGGTTCTATAATTGTTTGTTTTGGAGGCTTTTTATACTTAATCATAGTTTGCATATATTTTCTTTTCTTTCAAAGTTTTAGGTAGTCACTTCCACTTATATAAATAATTATAGAACTAAAATATTACTTAGCAAACAAATACCATGACCAGGAAGACTAGTTTGGTCTATTTTTTACATCTGAAATACATAACGAAACCATATGCGATTTAATCCAAAATAAAGTCATGTTTACCCACAGTCAATCTTCTTTTTAAATCTGTATTATTATATATTTGTAACTGTTGTTTTATGTGTTCCAAACATTTTATTATCTTTCTAATGGAAACTTTTGACTCCTGTTGCTTTTGGCGCTGAATTTCCTTAGAGGAAGAATCAGTTTTAAAAGTGTTAAACAAATCTGGTGGTTTCCATATGACCCCATTTCATGCCCAACATCAAGAATTTAGACATTCAATTCCATTTTTATACGCAGCTATAGAGTTAGGTGCTATACATGCATTTGAGAACCATTTTTTGTATATTTGGATTTTTTTCCTAGCCTATTGGATAGCAATAAATAGTTCTGTATTTGATGTGGACTCGAGACAATTATATTGAAATTTATTTATGTTTAAAGCACGCTAACGAAAATCTTTGCATTCATCAATATTATTTATATTGGCAATATTTGGCGTTTAAATCCCAAATTAGATAAATTATCGTTAGCAGTATGGTAAAAGATGATGTTCAGTGCAGTAAAAATGAGGAAATTTTAAGGTTTTGTGCAATTGATTTACAGGGATTATTTATCAAAGTAGTATATTCAAAGAGCATGCTTTTTTAAAGAGTTTAACATTCATATGAAAAACTTTTCAAGAAATGCTGTTAGGTTTTCAGCAAATAAATGAAAAACACCATAATTAATAGTCTTTACCATGCATGATTAAAGATCGCTCTACAGTTAGTCACGTGATGCTTGTCAAGAATATGTTTAAAATATTGGATGCAACAAACATATTTTGAAGATGACATACAGTTGATTTCTATTTTTATAATTTATAAGTTATAATCATAACGCATATGATACTAAGTAATTAAGTACATAGAAAAATAAATAAATAAATGTTTGCGAACCAACGAATAATTAAGTCTCAATGATTAAAAGCGGAGCAAAATTACAAGCCAGTTTGTGGGAGAAGCTAACGATGAAATGAGCGAACCTAAACAATGAAAGCTTGGTAAATTTGATACCATCCATAAGTTTATATTTGCCATCTAAACACTACCAAGTGCCACATCACAGTATCCAATATTATTTCACCTTATGACAATGGTAATTATTTAAGGTTGATAAATGAATTAATTTGGTGAGGAGATAAGGCTATCTGAGGTATCGTACAAAAGAAAACAAAACATACAAATCTTTAAACTAAATAGAGGTTAGCATAATTACTGCATCAAATGAAATGTTTTACAATTTTAGGAGTTGCCGGAAAAGAAAAAGTATTCATTATTCACCTTGCTTTTTAGTGCAACGTTACTATGGTTTGTTGCAAATCTCTGAAAGAAAGGCTGTCATATAATAAAGTTTTTAACACTATAGACGTGTGACTTCTGATGTTCGTACGTTAACAATATTTATGTTATTGTGCGTAATACTATTTACGATAATGACATCAATTAAGAGGTAATTCGGTTACTGAATAGAACAGTTACGAGATACAAAATACAGTTTGGAAAAAATCGGTAAGACAGAAAGTCGATATGTTTAACAGCTAAAACAACGCCTATTTTTAGGGGAACGAAAGAAAACATTTGCGAAAGATTTGTTTTATAATCTAATGTATTTAAAGCAGAACACGATTTTTTACACGTATTAATAACTTACAAAGTGAGATACATGAAAGGTCTTTGTATTAAATGAACTAATATATACAGTAAAACCAGAAGTGCCGGAAATCATAAAGGAGATTCAAAACTGAGTCAAATGTAGAAATATTGCAAACGATATTACAGCTCATTAGATTTAAAACAGGTTGAATATATTGTATGACAAAAGAACCCATAAACATTTTATGATTTTTGCAATTTAGTGAAACTTAGCAGGCTTAAAACATTTTTAAAATGTTATTTGAAATATTAAACATGCGAACTAATAAATGTACATTTGCAGTAGTTACTAGTTATAAATTTGATTATGGTTCTTTGAGTTTTACTGAATACGCTGAATGCCACATATTTCCCATAGTATTGTATTTCTGTAACTAAGCAAGTCATGTTTATATTCCATTTAATAAACTTTGATATTGAAATTAGAAATAATCTTCAGTTTTATATCTGAAGTAAATATTGTAAAATCTTCTGAATAAATTTAAATAAAATTGCTGATACAATGCCTATGTTCAAATAAAAAGAAAGCATCAAAATATAACATTTATTTAAAAAAAATGAATTGATCTTTACATAGAGAAGAGTTTATAATACTATGAAGATTGAATATCATTCTCTTTTAATATCAAAAAACGCCTTTATTAGACATAAATACAATGCCGTTAGCATTTCATTTCATTTTTGTCATTCACACGAAGTACTTATCTTCTCAAGTTATTTGATCGTAACATAAATGAAAATGAGTGAATAAGACGTGATATATCATCGTAGAATTACAGAAGAAAATTAACAAATTTAAAGAAAACAGAAAAGTCACAAGATTAAGTGAACGAAGTATTGAGACCTAGATATTAAGATGTTTCGTGAGTTGGAAGAGGCATTTTCTGCCTGTTTTTTAATTGTCCAGAATTTAAAAAACTCAACCATCCAAAATTAATAATGATTAATGATCAATGATTTTTACTTAACTGAAATATTACAAATGTTAATTTTAAAATTATTGATTTTTGTTTAATTCTTCTGATAAGCAAATTGACATGAATATTTATTCATTGCAATTGTAATATGCATATTGCTTATGGCTGCTAATGCGTGGTCTTTTAGACTGTACAGTAGTTTCTTTTATAAATTTGTAACGAATACATACCTATGGCAAGTTTCAATTTATCATCATATTTTGCTCTTGAGTTTCGTGTAGTAGTATATATAACGGACAAAGTGGATACAATATGTGCCATTATTTTCTGAAACCTACATTAAATGAGACGCTAAAGGTTTTGTAGCCTATTTATCTTTAATCAATTTCTTTTCTGACTCTTTTGGAAATAATGTTTCCTTTAACATGTTAAAGTGGCAAAGTTGTTTTTCTTTTCGTCTACCAGAATTTATGATGTAATTTAAATCATTTACTTTCTTTTTAACCGTGTATGAACCGTAATACTTTACCTAAAGGGGATTTTGTTCAATGGGCAAGAGAGCTAGATCTCTATCACCAGGCTGAAAACTCCTATCCCCTGAGTTTTTATCATATCTTGATTTCATTCTGGATTTAGTAGAGTGCAGATCTACTCTTGCGACCTAACAAGCCTTTAAAAATTGGTACTTAAAATCAGAAACATAGTCAAGAAGATTGAGCTCAGTATCTTCATTTGAAAGAAGTTTCTGTTTTAACAATTTCACATGTCCATGCTCAGTATGTCAGTATGTCCAAAAACTAGTTCAAAGGGACTGAATCCTAAAAAATGGACTCTCTTACAGCAAACAAAAGTAAATGAATGCCTTCATCCCAATCTTTGCTAGTATCAAAACAATAAGATCGAATCATGTTCTTTAAAATCTTTATAAGGCAGAAGATTTAAATTGTTTAATGCCTACTTTGTACATAGCTTGCGGGAAAATTCCAGACATGAAATTTGACCCTTGATCCGATTGGATAGATTTGGGAAAGCCAAATTTTTCTTGCAATAGATACACGTAGGCAGAGACAAGGATTTTGAATCAAGTCTCTCAGAGGCTTGATTATTACAATTTGTGCTAGATTGACTTTTACTGGGAGTCGTATTAGGCTGAAATACTTTCCTAAAAGTAGACTGCTGAGTGAATGTTTTGCTTACAACAGGATTTTTATGACTTAAGGAGTACTCATCGGCAGCAAGAGCAACATTTTCCAAGGTTTCAATATAATGCTCTTTAAGATGATTCCTAATACCATTACGAACACAGTTTTTGAATTTTACAAGCAACACAAGTTGTTCAAGACTTTCATAATCATATTCAACTTTCTTGGCTAAGCACCATATTCTAAATAATTGTTATTTTACTCTAACAAATTCAGCATAAGTCTGCCCAGCGACTCTTTTTATAGTTTCTGAATTTTTGCTGATAAGCCTCAGGGACTAACGCATAACCCCTTAATGTACACTCCTTAACCAAATCATAATCTGTTCTCTGTTGTACTGACAGGAACTGGTAAATATTGCTAGCTTTACCAACAAGAACACACTGTAGTAGCTGAGTCCGAAACTCCCTTGGCCATTTCAAATTTTCTGCTGCTTTTTAAAAACGAGCAAAAGTATTTGTCTTTTTTTCTGTTTGTTTAAAAGGGTGAACTGCACAAATAGTTTTGAAATATCAAAACTTGAATCTGTATGTAAAGTGGAATCATACATACCACTTCCCTTTCATCCCTCTCTTTTTGCATCTCTCTCTCTCTCTCTCTCTCTCTCTCTCTCTCTCTCTCTCTCTCTCTCTCTCTCTCTCTCTCTCTCTCTCTCTTCTTTTTCAAATGGTAATTGTTTATCTTTCTCCCTCTCCTGTCTCTCTGTCTCCTCTTTCTCAAATTGTAATTGCAGTTGTTTCTCTTGCAACTGCATTTGTTTCTATTTTTCTTCTCCCTGAAACTCGAGCCTCTTTAACTCTACTTCCGTTTTGAATTTCATTTATTTTCATTGCTGTAACATCGGCGTCTGTCATAGACTTATTGACTGATGCCAAAACACTTCAATGAAAAACACCTTTTCCCCTCAAAATATTGGATCAAATATATTTTTAATTTTTGTTTCGTTAAAGAAGATTTTGCTTCAGAAAGATCGTACTTTCTGGCAAGTTCAAGCAACTCATCTTTCTTAAGACTATCCAACTGCTGTTCAGTTGAATTAGAAAGAAAAGTTTCGACTTTTTGACATTGTGAAAGCCTGTTGTTTTCACTAAGATTTAAAAAAAATATTGTAAAATAGTACTTTTGATTAATACACTTTGGGAAATTTAAATTTCAAAACCAAATTTCTTAAATATTTAACCTAACTTTATAAATACTAGGACGAGCTACCAATTTTCCTTGTTACGTGACAAGGGCTCGTACTTAGTAACAAAGAAAAGATTGAAAGCCAACCAGCTTTGTACATTTTAACAAAACAATTTATTTCCCTAAACAACAATGTGAAAAAGTAAATTGGTAAAAAGGACTTAACAGTTGGTGATTATTTATAATCAAAATATGATTCTAATAAAAATACACAAGTCCTATCACTAAATAGTCTTATAAAATCCATGTTTGATTGCCGTTGACGTACGAATATGGAGGGCGATGACGTTAGGTGTCGTCCAATGTATGAATATAAACAATTTCTCACTTGAATCACAATTTTTACTTCCGAATAATTCCAGAATAAACTTACATGAATATGTTTTAAAATCTTTTTTTATAACAATGTCAACTTGTTGAGTGTCCAGGAGAATAAGTTATTGAATCCAAAAATCAGGCGAAGAATAAAATATTCTGGCAACAAATCAAAATTAATATACCTTGTTCCTTCAAAGTTTTGAATGGCTCTGCCCAAACTCATATTTGGAATGCGTATTTAAACTTAAAGCATCACTTCAAATCTCACATAGGCCAATGTCACTCCACTTAAAAAAAACAATCATAGAAACCTGTTTACAAACATTGATCACGCGAAGAAAGTATGTCCGTGATGCTGACCCACTATGTTAACTTCCTGTTTTCTTTTTTACCAAGGTAAGACGATCGCAATGTCAATTCTCACGTATTACTATTTCAATTTAAACCGCCCGGGTGGCATAGTGGTTAGAGCGTCCGCCTCGGATGCGGGAGGTCGTGGGTTCGATTCCCGGTCGAGTCATACCAAAGCCTTACAAAAATGGTACTAACAGCTGCCTCGCTTGACGCTCAGCATTAAGAGGATATTGTTAGGACTGGTCGGCCTGGTGTCAGGATAATGTGACTGGGTGGGACATCACGCAACATGTCTGCGGCATGATGCCCCAGTGCTAGACATCACTATAAACTGCTACAATGCAGACGTCGTAGCGATATGACTGAAAAATTGTTAAAGCTACGTTAAAAATTATAAACACCACCACACCACTATTTCATCTTAAGTAAACAACTTTGTGAAAAAAAATATCTCACTACTAAAAATAGAATCCCGAATCCGTGAAAAATAATCATTGCAATTAAATACAATGAAACAAATGAAATAAAAAAATGTTAAACATTACACACAAGCAATTTAATCACATATGCGGAGAGAGAGTTTATAGGATCACAGCAGCCAACAGACAGACCGAGAAATAGAAACATGTTATTTCGGGATTAAGGGAGAATTACCAAAGGGCATTTTTGGTGTTATGAATCCTTACGCTTCTTTGTTGCTCGTTTAGCCTGCTTCTTGAACAAACAGCACAATATGGAGCGGTTGCAACCTTAAGACATTTTAATATTTAAAATTTTTGAACCTGATCATAGCAATAAAACAAACATTAAATTGATTACAATATATTTGCCTCGTAACCAAGAAATTTATCTTACAGTGTCCAGAAGCTATTGAAACTTTGTATCTTTGATATTATGAATACTAGATAAATCTCAATTAATATGTACAGTTACCGTTACGAGGAAACAGGTTCTTTTAGGTTACTTGGTGTAAGGTCAGTTTCAAGGATTTAATCTAGTCCAATTTTTTTTCTCGCTCACTCCAGATTTTTACGCTTTCTGTCTATTATGATAGAGAGAGAGAGAGAGAGCGCGCGCGCGCGAGAGAGAGAGAGAGAGAGAGAGAGAGAGAGAGAGAGAGAGAGAGAGAGAGAGAGAGAGAGAGAGAGAGAGAGAGATTGCAATGAAATTGTGTGCCATGTTAGATTCGTTTAGAAAAGGAGGATTATGGATTTTGAATATCATTGGTAAATAACGAGAGAGAGAGAGAGAGAGAGAGAGAGAGAGAGAGAGAGAGAGAGAGAGAGAGAGAGAGAGAGAGAGAGCAATGAAATTGTGTGCCATGTTAGATTTGTTTTGAAAACGTGGATTATTAATATTTTATCGTTATTTTCTGATATAACTAGTGAGATTAATCAGTGGAAATTCATTATTGATCGAATCAATGGCAAACAGTTGCAACAATATTTGCATATGCGTATTAATGCGTCATGGGCATTTTTATACATCCATATTAATGCTTCATGGGCATATTTATATATACGTTTCAATGCGTCATGGGCATATTTATATATGCGTATTAATGCGTCATATGCATACTTATACGTCCGTATTATTGCCTTTTCTAAATTATTCATTTTTGCCACTTCGAGTGTATTCATCCGTAATTAACCACATTGTTTAGATGTGTCGGTATCTTAAATTAAGCTTTAACCTTTAATTTAAAAAAATCTCCTGAACATTTAACCATTATACATTTGAATACAAATTTCATGGTTTGTAAACAAAAATATCAGCAATTAGAAAATTTGGGTTCAGTTTAAGATGATCATTTACTTCAGTTTATTTATAATCTTACCAACTCGGAGGAAATATCTCAAATATTCTTTCGAGATCAAATGCAAATTATAAATGAATAAGCAGATTAAAAACTATTAGCAAATATGCAAAAAGTGCAATCTCTCTGCAGAGTGTATTGACCAAAGTATACAGCATGAAAGGGAATGATATCTAAAATGCACAACATGACAGTATTCAAAAATTCAATAACTCATCAGCGTAGACATAGCCTCTATCAAATTGTTTCTAAATATGTCACTTGTAGGCAATTTTTATAGGAACTCATTCCTTCAACTGAGACATAATCGATGGAAAGGAACTAAACCAATTAGTAAGATAAATATAAATTAGTGATATACGGAAGTATGATAAACCTGTTTTTAACACTGGTTATTTAAACATTTTTGTAGGGAGTTGAAAAGACATTTTCACCAGAATGTGATATGAATTATGTGTATTATGATTTTGTAACGTAGGTTTAACAATTTTTCAGTCATATCTCTGCGATGTCTACAGTATGTCAGTTTATAGTGATGTCTAGCACTGCAATATCATGCCGCAGACATGTAGCATGATGTCTCACCCAGTCACATTATCCTGACACCAGGCCGACCAGTCCTAACACTAACCTCTTAATGCTGAGCGTCAAACGAGGTAGCTGTTAGTACCATTTTTGTAAGTTTTTGGTATGACTTGACCGGGGATAGAACCCACGACCTTCTGCATCCGAGGCGAACGCTCTAACCACTAGGCCACTGGAGCGGTTTTCACAAAAATGATTAACTATTGTTTTACGTATGTAATACAGATCAGTACGTCCAAACTAGATTCTGCATATTAGCAATTTTTAGCAAAGAATTCGCAAAAGGAAAACATTCCAAAAAATATCATATATATATATATATATATATATATATATATATATATATATATATATATATATATATATATATATATATATATATATATATGTTTAAAGAAAGAGATCGCAAATTGAGACTCAAAGCAATAATCTGACTGTATAACTGACATAGTACAGCTTAAAGTTAAGGAAGTAGTGGACTCAACGATGCGTTTGAGTCCTTTTAAAACAAAGTGATTTATTGAAAAGAAATCTACACAAGTTTAACGTAAATCGATTTTTGGGAATAAGCACTTTTTCTAAGGCCTGAGACATAGAAAAAGTAGAAAAGTCCCACCAATTCTCTTAATGTAAAAAATATTGGGATGAAATGTGTAAATCAAATAACATAAATTTCGCATGAGTATCTTTTGACGAATAATGATTATACAGACATACGAATAAACAGACAAATAGACAATCTTGATCTATGTAGAAGAGGTACATATTAAACGTACATACACAGACACACATGCAGACACTCACAAAGAGAAAATTGCAAATACATGTACATGTACACATCTAACAGAAGTTCTATCCATGGAGTGTGTGTGTGTATGTGTGTGTGTGTGTGTGTGTGTGTGTGTGTGTGTGTGTGTGTACACAAGATATTAATTTGTCATCTTCCGCATAATAATGTGGGCACCTATGACATCAGCCTGGCATCTTCCATGAAATATTGTAGGTACATCAACCATTATGTTGGTATGTACCATGGGATTATATAGGCACATAGAACATTAGTCTGATATTCTCCATGGAATAATGTAGGCACATTAGTCTGGCATCTTCACCATTATCATTTATCATGGCAGACTATCTGAAGTTTAATTGAAATGCAAGCTAATCACGTTTTTCTTTCCTGCAATGATTTGGAAACGCATACATAAATAAAATCCTCGGTTCAGTTAAAATCATATAATTCCAATTTTTATGAATTGAGTTTTCTACAGCTGATTGGATGTCAACAGTCGCGTGATAACGTCTCGAATTTTTTACATATCAATAAATTCTGCAGACTACTTTTGATTCTGTTTTCATGTCATATTATATGAATATTTCATCGATACCAACATCTTGCGTCATATTAATGATAACAACCCCATCACACAACAACCCCTGTGATTTGCAATCAAAATATAACAACTCCGAGATTAAAATTGCCCGTTAGAAATAAAAACAATATAATTGCACAGACCTTTCTTCACTCCAGAACTCAAATCGTTTGCCGAAGAAAACATAGGACAGGCTATCCAAGCCAGTATTCATAAATTATTGCATTTGGGTTTAACAATATGTTCCACCAACTATTATTAAATATCAGTTTCATATGACGAGCAAAGGATTTCACTAATAATGAACATGAGCTTGGTTTTGGAACATCAAAATATGTAGAAAGCACAAACTACTGATGATAAAAACAACACACACCATTCGCAAGAATCATGTTGCAAAAAAAACAGCATAGCCTAGTTTAAGCAACAACAAATGAGTTTTAAAAATTTACCATAACAACCTCTCACTGATATGACCCGCACTAACATTTTCAGTATATTACTATAATCCAATAAATAACCTACTACTCTTGGCTAGCGAAGATTGTCCTATGTTGCAGTTAATAGATAATGAAAGAAAAGTTCGAGCAAACTAAAAACGATTGCTTTATTGGTAAAATCCACTGATATGATGAGAGAAATGATGTAAATTGGAATGATAAGGATTAGTGTATAAATTATTACCTAATCACTAAAAATATCAACATAAAGTCCTTCGGTCTTTATTTATTTTGTGTGTGATTAGGTAAAATTTGCATATCGATAGCCAGCCATAATAATTCAATCTTAAAATAGTTGCCATGACAAATCGTATGAATACACACCAAAAGTGCCATGACAATCGTATGAATACACACCAAAAGTGCCATGACAATCGTATGAATACACACCAAAAGCAGCTTTGATTCTGATTATATGATGGGGGAGTAAATACAATATACCTGTTAAGAATTAAGAAAGTTAACATGAAAGAAAATACAACGCAATATAGGATCATTTTGTTCAGTTTTATTTCCTAAATATACCTTCTAATGTACAACTATCATGCAGCTCTCACCCTTGAAGCAAAGAAGTGGTGTGATATATCAAAAGAACAAAACCTTTGACAAACTGTAATTCGTAATTAACAAAACCGAGGAACTAGTAATTAAAAGAATACATTTGTTTCTTCGTTTCTTTTAGCAAAAAAATAATATTGGTCACCTTTATCATTAGATTAAAAAATTAGTTTGGTCAAAGAATACAGACATTTGCCACAGACCATTTGTTTTATGGGTAATTATCACCTTAATTTTACCTATATTAATCATACAAATGGAAATCAGATTTAATTGTTTAAAAATGGAGAAAGTAGACATTATTTGTTTCCGCACTAGGTGAGAATGCAATTTATGATAAAAGGTTGTTGTTAAATTGCATTTAGATCAGGGAGAAGAGGTTATTTGTTTTTTATCCCCTAAGTTCGTGTTAATTAAATAATTAAGGTGGCGCTCTACAGTTTCGTATTTAGCATAGGGTTACAATTTTAAAGAAAAATAATTTCCCAGGGTTTCCTCACTAGTTATACTGGCTATTTTTAAAAAGATATTGTATATCATAGGTATTATTCAAAGAACCTTCAATTTCCTTTAGTTTTTGTGTATGATTGATGGGCGTAATATCGGTTAGAAAGCATACAGCTTGGCCTTACTCCAGATATGCACCTTTCAAAAAGTGCTAGCTCCACTTGCTCATTTTCACTTTCTGAATACTAGAAATAAATTGTAAAAAAAGAGTCGATAATTTTTTTACATTTTATATATTTGAAACTTCATTCATTGCACTTTTAGAAGTTGGTATTGTCTAATCTGGCAAAATTCATTTTCCCTAGTTTGATAGCTACCAAGGATTATATACTTTAGACAGATTCAGGGGGTTGGTTGGAGCACAAGTAAGCAGCCATTTTAGTTGGCAGTGGGCTAAAATCATTTACAATTTCCAAAAGTACAATATCCAAAGATATGTCAGCCACATTACATGAAAGTAGCATAGAGGTATACCAATATTCTCTCCACTGTGCATGCTTTAAATAAAATAACTTCACCTTAAATACATCACTCTCTCAAAAACACATAATAACTGGTGAGCGCCAAATAAAAGGAAACAAACCGCTGAATGATTATTTCTTAGTTGTCTGCAACAATACACATGACTGTTACCATATTTTTAATAATGTTGATATTGGTCAAATGCATAACGGCCCATTCTGTGTTTGTTTACATTGAAGGTACTGAGTTCGTCAAACGAAGCATAATCTCTTTATCAGGATTTTATCGAGTTTTCCAGCAGCGCAAAAGTTTCAAAATAAAAATCTTCCAGGCAATTCGGTTTGGTCAGAAATTTCTGATAATTTAGTTTGAATTGATATGTATACACGTCGATTCGGTAAGTTAAGGAACAATTCTTTCGACAATAGCAATATTTGGTTTTTGGTACAGTTAGAAAGAAGTTTAATGATTCATCGTAATCGCTTAATGTGTACCGACAATTATTATTATTATTATTATTATTATTATTATTATTATTATTATTATTATTATTATTATTATTATTATTATTATTATTATTATTATTATTATTATTATTATTATTATTATTATTATTAATTCTTGTTATTAAATATTATCAATTCTTATTAATCTACTGAATTTTCTGCAATTTGTTTGTATATAAAAGTCACGTGACATTGATCAAGAATTTTTTTTATAGTTAGCATCGCTAACTTCAGTGGACTACTTCTGCTTTCAGGTTTCCATGTAAATTATGTGAAGCATTATCTAAACCAACGTCTTGCATCATAATAATAATAACAACATGCACATCAAACTTTGTGATTTTCGACCAAAATTTCCTACCCTTGATCAAAATCGCTCAACAGATTTTAAAACAATTTAACTGACGCATTTTCTCCAAGAAAGTATATGGCAGGCTTTATAAACCAGTCTTCAGAAATTCATCGTATGTTATTAAATGACAGGTTCATATGTCGAGCAAGAGATCTCACTAAAAATGGACACAATTTTGTTTTAACAGATCGAAATGCGTAGAAAGCAAGAACAAAGAATGATATATCAACACATAGAGTACGCAAGTGTAATGTTACAAAATAAGGTATAGGCAAATTTAAACAGCTAACAATTCCACATTGCAGCAACGTTGCAGCAATGTTACACTAAGGTTGTAGTTCCGTTGTCATATAACGTTGTGGCAACGTGATTTGGTGAACTAGCTGGAATGTTGCTACAACGTTGTTTTTTAACGTTATAAGATAACCTTCCTACAACAATTTTATAACATTGGAAACATATATGGAAATCATATGAAAGCTGATTGTGTTTCCGAAACACACATTCCCCACTGCTGGCACGAGTGCCCAGATCAAAAACACTGCAAAAATGTCAAGATTACCATCCATCTAGGAGTTGCAATAACAGGAATTTCAAGACTGCCTTTGTCACCTAGCAGATGTCAGTTCTGCATCAATTTTATATTCGACAAACCAAACATCACCATTCATTTGACAATAATAATAATAATAATAATAATAATAATAATAATAATAATAATAATAATAATAATAATAGCGATAATATGTCAGGGTACACTAATTGTTTTAACATGTGTGTCAGCTATCATAAATTAGTTTAAAGTAGCACAGATAAAAATGCACTCTGTACAAAATAGTCTAGAATTTTTATTTATCTGTACATACACAGAAAAAGAATCTTAAAATTAGGAACGATACATATTTAATAAAAAATACATATGTCTATTCTGAAGTATGCAATCAGTTTCAGTGCAAGTGTGAAGGTTTGCTAACCTGGTTTATATGCAAACATTGCTTTATGTTCATAGTATCAAATCCTCTGCTGGGTACTTTTCTTAACAAGCATTACAGCAGGGCCTTCCTTTATATTTAAATGGGTAGATGTGCTGATGAAGTAGGCCAGGGTAATCGAGGCTTCTGCGACCGGGCTTCTCTACAGCTTTTTTGTCATCCAATCAGATCTATGAAGGTTTATCCTTTTGTGTAGCTTTTCAGTTTCTCCGACGTACCGAAGGCCACAGATCTTACATGTGATGAGATAAATCACATTCTCTGTTTTGTACGTTTTGTTTGGACCATGTATGTTTAGTTTTTCTTTAGTCACTGTGCTAGGAATGTCTAGGTGAATGCATTCAGCACGTCGGAGAAACTGAAAAGCTACACAAAAGGATAAACCTTCACAGATCTGATTGGATGACAAAAAAGCTGTAGAGAGGCCCGGTAGCAGAACACTTCTCCTCCCCTGGCCACACTTTCAGTGATATAATACTTATCGCTTTTGCTAACAACCGCAGCTGGAGTTCCGAAACCAGGAAGGAAAAGGAATCATACTGGATACGCCACGCCGCCTTAGAACATTGAAACCAAGCGGAGTAAACCAAGAAGACTAGAAAATGAAAACTATGCACTAGTAGAATTTAACATTTTCTAAATCTTCTTATTATCCTTAAATTTTTACTATAAGACTAACCGGTATAGAATCAAATATCCGGGATATAATCTGCGTTACATATGTATAAAAAGTAAAAATAGATGTCGCTTTGGCTTGTAGACTTTTAGGGAATTATACAACGTTTTCAGTTTCCGCAACTAGTCTATACAAGCTGGTTGTATTTATAGTTTTAGCACATGTGAAGACAGAAATGTAGAGGTTTACAAACACAACGTTTTTGTGTTTATTTGTTTGTCGTATATATGTTTTGTATTTGCCTTTGAAAAAGACTCATTAAGAGTCGAAAGCGCTTAGGCTAGTTAGTTACTAGTTTCGTACTGTTCGTCGTCAGTTTATTGCATCTATTTTAATTAATCCCTTACACACGTTATCCCTTGGTGGATCCAGTACGCTTGAAAGGGTCGTTATTCGCCATATGATTTGTATTCTTTATATATATATATATATATATATATATATATATATATATATATATATATATATATATATATATATATATATATATATATATATATATATATATATATTCTGATCCAAGTTAATATACTGTATACATATATATATATATATATATATATATATATATATATTCATCACGCGCACTATAGGAATATGTATTAAAAAATACAACTAAAATTAACATTTATTTCAGCATTAAAAAAGCTTTTCATGTACATGAATACTGTGACGTGGGACATGGTATGCTTAATTTGTTATATTTCCTTTTCTGCTTAGCATTGACCATGGAGAAATTGGAACCATGAACAGTTTGTTTACCAGGATTTGTGCCACTGATCTTGGGACTGTTGAATCCATAAGCAGCAACAACTTCAACGTTTCTTTTAACCCTTGGCCGTTTTTCATTTAGTTTGGTTTGCAAAGGAAAGTAGACGTGGGCCACAAGTAAACAAGTTATAACAACAACGCAAATGCTGGGAGAATCTCTCTCTCTCTCTCTCTCTCTCTCTCTCTCTCTCTCTCTCTCTCTCTCTCTCTCTCTCTCTCTCTCTCTCTCTCTCTCTCTCTCGTTATTTACCAATGACATCCAAAATCCAAAGTGATTTGCTTTAACGACTGAGCTGCGTGCAAGAGATAGCTATTGCCAACGTCAAGCTTGTAATCTTCAAGCTTTCGTAAAGTAAACACAACTATATTAAATGTGTACATTGCACAGGTTGTCGTAAAACACCTTAAAGCATACTACAATCATGATAAAAATGCGAAGCAAATATTTTGAACTTCCTGTATGAGCAATATGATAGTTATGAGAATTAATATATGCTATAATTTGATTAGTGATAGCATAACGATCAATGTTTTTTTTTTTTTTAAGATAGATAGCTGTATTGTGTCAGCGTGAAGACACTTGATAACATTCAACACATCATCATGGGAAATAGTGATATATCCACATAGCTATGAAATGAAAATGAGGCAAACAAGAGTTCTGGGGCTAAACTGTTTAAAAGCGGGCCTTGAAATTTAACCTAACTTGACAATTTCGATATGTCACACGGTATAAAGCATTTTGTAATTATGTGGACCAAATCGCCAAGCAAAGTCTAGCTGTGAAAAAGAGTTCTTTGCCCACAGCTTTGAAAGCATTTACTCATTACCTTGATGATAGCAAAATGTATAATCATTCTGAATTTTTCTACCAATGGAAATTCATTTTTACTGACCAGAGGAAAATGAATGGTCTGTAGATAAATAAAACATTTTTCTGGGCATCGTTATCATGCAAAACGAAGTTGAATTCCTAAAATATATAGCATTCCATGCAGGATCCATAACTCTTAAACGCTAAGCATGCGAATGTAACTGACACAAAGCCTTATCCTAGAGATGAACAAGTTGATAAATCTTCTAAACTAACGCAATGCTTTCATTTAACACAAAACACTTGTATTATCGCTCAATATTAGCGGGAACTACAACTTAGGGAGCAATTCTATTTGATTGATAACACTATAGAGAGGGAATTGGAAAAGAGAGGAGGTACGATAACGCACCATTTAACAAAGAACCTTGACAAGTTGCTAGCTTCTACTCTTCGGGACATGAAAGAATTCATTTCTCATTCATCTAAAGAAGCCCTTAAAAGCCGACACGCCTGCATCAAAGAAGGATTAACATTACAGTACGGCGTACATAACATAATATTCAGATCAAGAAAATGTTTTTGATATTTCTAACCGAGCTAGGAGAATTTAAAGACATTGCATCCATTATGCTTAAATATATAGACAAATGAATGAATGCAAATACATTGTAATATATCAAGAAGAGATAAAGCTGTCAATGACAGTTATGAAATTAAGCAAGTCTGACAAAGAATAGTTGAAAAAATTCTTCATTAAGTCCCCCAAAGGACAAACGCTAACTAGGATTATTAATAAGCTTATATCACCACCACTATCATACCACCACAAGTAAATAATATCAAGAAAAAATATAAATTACAGCAGCAGCACAAACATTGCCTCCATGAATAATAATAATAATAATAATAATAATAATAATAATAATAATAATAATAATAATAATAATAATAATAATAATAATATCATCATCATAATCATCATCATCATCATCATCTGTTTGAGATAACAAGTATGATGACAGGGCACTAAGTCAAAAAAGTTTGGTATAAACATCTGTTATAATTTCTACTTTTCTTGTCACTGTTTTTTTTTGTATGACGTTGTTGATTCTAAATTAAGTATTTTATGGTGAGGCAAGTAAATAAATCGTTTTCGATATAGCCATCAGTGAGGCATACACCTTCTCAGCGTTTTATTACGGGATCGAACGTACAATTTTTGGTGTAGGAGAATTTGGAGGACGTGGCGGTTCCCCAAATCGCTTAAAATAGTCTTTTTCTGATTAATTCATTATATTATGTGCAAAATGATCCTGCGATATGAGGATAAACAAATTTATAATTAATAAAGGTATTTTCCAGTACGATCAACCCAACCCCTATCTTGAAAATTGAAAGGTCTGTCCATAAAAGAAAGCACAAACATATAAACTTACATTATATAGTAGAATAAAACTCACGCTCATTCATAAACTACAGTTAATAATATTTTTTTCTCAATGAAATGATAAAATTTTGAGAATTCAATAAATTATTGTCCCTTAATATTCATGTGGTACTTAAGACGACCTTTATTATTGGATGAAAAACTTATCATGCTTTCAAATTATATATCGTGAAGAATCCTTTATAGAATTCAACTTGCGATGACTCTGTATTTGTATCCGCTGTTCTGTTTTCTTTCGAAACATATGGGTACAACGATAATGTTATAATGACAGGATTAGACATAAACACATGCAAACAGCAAACATAGTTTCGTCTAGATTATTTCACCCATACCCCAACTCCTGGCCCGAGACCCCAACTCCAGACCTCCAGGATCCGGACTGTACTTCCAAGTCCACTCTGGACTTCATAATATGCCTAGAAAAAAGGGCTTGGGATGTTTAAACAAGCAAGCAAAAGATTTATACGTTGGAATCCCGGTGGCGAAAACCCCCAAAAACTTTTGCATTTTAACCGCTTCTAATTCGGGGCATGTGCAACCTACAGCACGCAAGTCGCATCAGGCCCTCGACCTGGTTTTATCAGGGTACATTTCAAAATCGATTTGAAGCCCAGGACCTAAGAGGATGTTGCACACGCCTGATCTAGCTGCAAAGAAATATATATAGGAAACGTTCTGGGAACGCGCCGGTTCCACTCATTCAATTTATCTTAATCTGCGAAGGCTTTATGTTGAGAATTTATAGCAATAACAGATGTATGCACAAAGAAAATAATGTGAAACTGATTTTCAAACATGATTTTTGACCTTTGCTCTCATATGAAAAGAACGATATATTTTTAATAATGTTAATTGGTGTAAAAAGCAAACTAATTATACTCTAAATTAAATTGAATTTAAAAAAGATCACAAATTAAAAAATTAACTGGACAGTAAATTTATTATTCACGTTTTATAAAGATATTTTTTTACTACGAAATAAATTAAAATCAATTATTCTCTAGATATTAGAATCTTTTTTAAATTTTCTCACGAGATGCTCAAAATGACGCTACAATTACAAATCGGCTGATATATTATTATCCAACCCAACAAGACATTTCTCATAGTACTCAAACCTTATTCTCGGTCGAATTGCCATACATAAATTAACAATATCGAATATCCTATATGTTATTCACTGCTATCACGGACCATCCTCTTGATTTACGTTAACACTTGTAACATTTCAACTGCCAAAGAAATAATAACCGGATACAGCATATTAAACTGTTGTGTCAGATGGGCATCTCAGGAGAAATTTCGTTAGAATAATTTTTACCGGAACCATAGTTTGGAAAGACTTATTATCCTCATTTATTCCTAAATTCAAATTGATAGATAAAAATACATAAATAAAAACAAGATATCAAGACGTCCTCAAAGCAATTAAGATTAACAGCAAATGTTTGACAATACTAAATGGCAACGGTTAGCGCTTCATGTATAACGATCGCTGTATCCGGCCTTTATAACAAGTCTCCAATAGCACTGAATAATCGATACATACGGAAGCATGAAAGGGACATAGATAAAACATTGTATATTTTTTTAATGTTATCGAGGTATTATTTAGTGGCCGCGAGAGAATTTCTCTTGCCCGAAATGTAAAATGGGTAGGTCACAAAATATTATCTCATTGCCACAAAATAAAAATATAATTTTTTGCTGATCCTTCCGTAGATTCAACTCTTCTTTTCTCATTTCTCGTATCCATTGTTTTGCTTTATATGGAATGGTGAATATTTTGTTCTTGTGACCTGCTTCAGACATACTTGGAAATTCATAAACTTCTTTTAATTTCACTCAGACCAACGACATGAATGTAGAGGACCATATTTAGTTGACTTAAAAATCTATATAACACGTATGGTGTTTTATGCTAAAACTAATCTACCATAGTACGTATGGCATTGCATGATAAAACCTAATATGTGTAAGACTTATCACATTTCTTGCTAAAGCCTAATTTTCGTAACGTATGACCTCATAGTGTAACCTCATTTAGACATTCCTGATCCTTGTAATGCTATGCAGAAGACAAGTAATTAAGTAAACTGTGAATTGTTTCTTCGTTTTTCAAGGTTCAAATTCGTCATCTCATTTTACAAAATACTGTCCCAAATAAATGAATAGACGAATGAATAACTTAAGTTTCTTTATTTAATCTTGAAAAACGGTTAGGTTGGAGAATTTGATGTTGACAGGCACATCTAAAATTTAAAGGTTTTGTTCGTTGGTGTGAATCGAATCTGAATCCTTCTGTTCGTGGGTTCAACACATTAACCACTAAGCCATATATAATTGCTTGCCACATCGGCCCACATTTGATAAAGTCCTATGTAAGCCCATACATTTAAGAATAGTAAATCTTCCATCCAGTTTTGAATCATTCCATTTATTAGTCGTTTAATATGATCTCTCCTTTCTCCTTTCCTTCGCGTAAGAAATCTGCATCTGAAAACTTTGCAGGCTGGTCTTCTTAGCCAAGTAAAGATAGGAAGCTGAGTAAGTTTATTACTTATATATCAAAAAAGTAGTAAGAGAAACTTTTTATTGGAGTGATAGAGCTTGGAACTGTATGGCGGAATGTATTTTAATAAATAAAATTTTATAGTAAATCTTATTGCAATTGGAAGTTTGTGAAATATGGATATTCAGCTTTGTCTTTCTATCCAGCTATCAAAGAAACATAATCTTATTTTTGAAAATGATATTTTTATTTAGTTTTATATTCGTATTATCAGTGACAGCATTTATGTTAGAAAATTGGTTGTTTTTCTTATAGTGATTCTAAAACATGGCTCAAAATGACTATACATTAACAGACATAAGATCTGAAATGATCCTAAATAAATCCTTGCCATAGACTTCAGCCATATGCCATTTGTAATGTGCATGTTTCCCATCAATGTAACAGGAAATCCTGGTAGATAGTCCTTGGAGTCTTTTTCTTTTCCCTGCATGTAGAACGAGTTACTCACTACATTCTCAGTTTTGGATTAAATTTTCTATCAGTCGTTTTAATTGAATTGGACAGAGATCAAGAGAAAGTTTACTTTCTGTTTTAGATGTATTAGCTTGTACTCAATCAATTTCTTCACAACCGTAAGTCCCTAGCATTTATTCTGCCAAATGCAACGAGTTTTTGCCTCGAATTATTCTCATCAAACGGCACAAATATGTTACCAACATATTCGCAAATGATTGGGTATGGTCACTAAAAAGACAATAAATAATAGGAGTTAAAAAGCATCGAACACACAACTTGAAATGAACATTCTTCTTGTAAGGTATTTTTATATATGGTTATACTTGATTTTAGCTCTGATAGCATTCGTCAGTGGTGGAATGTATTTTTGGTGGGGGGTTTTTTTGTCATTGTATTTCATTCACCTTGACAAAGCAAATAATTAAATCTGCCTAACATGCATTCAGCATTCAATGGAATGCATACATACATATGAATATGGGGTTTTTTTGTTGTTTTACAAAATGTATCTCTTCGCACTCGAAACGGGAAAAAAGAAGACTTAAATCTAATTGCTTCTATAGCTCGCACCTGAATTTGTAAATGCTGAATATGATAGTAGTAATGTGGGACACACTGGCCCCTTGTAGGCCTTAATGTTAAATTCAGGCGTTTGTACACTTGGGTCTATTGGCATATAATAATGGTGAGAATCTCTAGAGTTAATGAGAATTTAACATAGGGAATATAACGCGACAAAGTAATGAACGCGTCAACATGGGTGGGCCTGTCAAGGGACAAGAGAAATGCAAGCGAAATTTACCATAGCGACAAGGAATTGGGACTGTCTAGGGATAATGGGAATTTGACATGGGACTAGATATAAACTGAACATGGATGGCACTATATGGGGACAAGGGGAATTGGATAGGGTGAAACCATGGTACGGACAAGCAATGACAACGATGTTTGTAGGAGCAGTGTTGCAAGTGGCTGACCTTAATATGCGCTACTACAAGACAAGGGACAAATAGATACATAGATACAGGGTTAGAGACAGAAACATACATTTATTTTCATAAATCTATCAAAAAAGCATACTACCTGGACAAATGAAAATATAAGCTGTGTGAGACTTTCGATGGACAACAGCAATTTGTGTGGGGAGGGATTTAAATGTTTAACGTAGCTTTAACAATTTTTCAGTCATATCGCTACGATGTCTGCAGTGTGACAGATTATAGTGATGTCTAGCACTGGGACATCATGCTGCAGACATGTGGCATGATGTCCCACTCAGTCACATTATCCTGACACCAGGCCGACCAGTCATAACACTAACCTCATAATGCTGAGCGTCAAGCGAGGCAGCTGTTAGTACCAGTTTTTAAAGTCATTGGTATGACTCGGCTGGGTTTCGAAACCACGACCTTCTGCATCCGAGGCGGACGCTCTAACCACTAGACCACTGGAGCGAATGGACAATATGAATTAAACATGGGACTATCTTAAATAAAGACTTGAACTGCTAGACACATGTATATATTCATGAAATTAGGATTTTCGATGGCTAAAATCAGGTCAAAATTGCAGCACATTGCTTGCGATCTTTTGAAAAGAACGAACATCATGACAAACGCGAAGAAGATATTATGCTAAAAAAGGACAAAATAATTCAATCTTTTTGATCTTGCAAACTTATGTATTATTATACCCGTTAAATTTATATCATATATGAATAATTGTCATATAGTAATAAAATAAGTAAATTTTAAATCTAGAATTTATAATTTAATTATGTTTAGGAAACAAGTATTAAACTTAAACTATATGCATAAACAATTTCTACAGAGTTGTCTGTGTCATTCAAAAGAAAAAGTTACGTTCTTTACTCCGCTTGAACGTGGATCATCAGCTGGATCAAACATTTTCTAAGGGTATTATCGATAAAGCCAGTAAATTTAAATTATCAGATCCATTTAAAACGATCATTTTTCATGATCTCTTAACAAAGAAGGAAATAATAATGGCATATCGAAATAAGCCACAACAGGCACATGAATAGGGGAATATATTTTTATCCGCTTTTACCTTCATTAGCCAATTAGTGTGACTCCCTTCATCCTACTCAAAATATTTAATTAAATTTAAAATTTTGAATAATCGATGTCAAAATCTGATTTTTAGATTATGAGGTTGTGTTTTGTCAAGTTGACATCAGTTATAATGCTCAATTTTGAAAATTTTAATAAAATGAGCAAACATTAGGCAGGATAAAGTGTGGCTCAGACTTGAGAGTGTGAATAACACAGAGCAACTCTTCCGCACTTTAATCCAACTCACGCGCAAGTCATTTATGTCATAACCCGTCGAAAAGTCCTGCGGCGATGGGCCAGCTGTGACGAGGCAGGTGTGGATGCACTAATAGACTTAGTGGCAGGGTGCTCAGGTCATAGGGTCGTTTACCACTGACCTGAGGCAGAAATAGATTTTGGCAGCCGTCGGAGTGACTAAGCAGACCTGAGGAAGGGGCTGGAAAATGTGCTCTAAAAAAGCCTGCTTCACTCATCCCGACAAGCTTACTGCTGCTGGAAGGAATCCCATTCTTGCGGTTAAAACATAAAGAAACACGAAATGTTCCACTTACCCTTGGTGCGTCAAATATATGCATGTTATTAGATCGTGCAGAGGCTAACATGCCAGGGAGAAGAACTGCCCTGATTGCAATAGAACTTGTTCGTTACAAGATAGAGAAAGCAGCCCTGAGTGAAACTCGCTTGCTAGACTTGAATCAGTTGACTCTAATTGAAGCTGGCTACACCTTTTTCTGGAGGAGACGTGGTACCAATGACCATCGTGAGTCTGGAGTTGATGTCGCAGTCCAATCGACTCTTTTGAATATGCTTTCCAGGGAATTAATGACTGGCTAATAATGCTGAAGCTATCCTTACCAGGAAGAAAGCAAGCCACACTCATTAGTGTTTATGCACCAACCACGAACAACTCGGAGGAAGCCAAAGACATGTTCTACCAGGATCTGGAAGCTCTCATTTCTTTAGTACTAAAGTCAAATGTTACATATTTTAACTCCAGTATTGACGCGGTTCACATATCGTAGGAGGGAGTTATTGGTAGACAAGGCATTGGCAGCTGCAGCAATGGACATCTGCTCTTGAGGATGTATGCACCGTATGATCTCATGAACACAAACACCGTCTTCCGTCTGCCAGACCGTAACAAAACAACATGGATGCACCAAAGGTCGAATTATTGGTGTCTGATCGACTATATTTTGATCCGTTGAAGTGGCATTATATCAGTGTGACCATAGTGACGTGTGGTGCTGGCTGCTCGACAGATCACAGGTTACTAATATCCAAGATGAATTTTAGAATGGAACCTCTCAGACTTTCAAAGGGAACTAAAGTCACATGCCCCTCAACGTCTCCAGGTTAAAGCCTGCACCGCTAAGCAAGCTCTGTCTGAAGCTCTTACAAGCCAGCTGAAAACCGCAGACTCATACCACCAACGTAGAGCAGTGCTAAGCGATATTCAAACAGTTGGTGTATTTTGTTGCATCTGAAAATCTTTGCGTCACTACGCGCTATCACCAAGACTGATTGTACTAAAACTGTGAAGAAATACAGTCCCTGCTAGAGGATAAGCATTGCTTCCATCCTGCGTACAGCGTCAATCCCATGTCTGCTGCAAAGAAAGATGCTTTCAGCAGAGTTCTCATAACCGAGAAGGAGAAGATATTCGATCACTGAGGGAACACTTTGGTGGTGTCCTCAAGAGACTCTTTCACCAACGATGACGTTATCAACAGTCTACCCCAACTGGAGATGAACGTGAAATTGGCTGACCCTCCAACAGTGCTTGTTTTTATAAGGACATTGAGCTCCTGTCCATGGTGAAAGCTCCACGAGCATACTCCATCCCAGATGATATCTACAAGTCTGGTAGGCCTAAGCTAGTGAAAAGATTAACAGAGTTGTTTTTGTATGATGTGGAAGCATAGATGTATACCGTAGGAATTCAAAGATGCATCCATCATCCAAATTTACAAACGCAAAGGAAATCGCCAATCCTGCGACAACTACAGAGGAATCTCTTTACTCTTGCATCGCAGGAAGGTCCTCACCAGGCAAGTCACAGAGCAGCCAGAAAAAAAAACAAAACAGTGTGCCTTCAGAAATAAGAGGTAACATCGACAAGATCTTTGCGTATTAAAAGTGTCAGGAACAAAGGCTCAGCTATACATTATCTTCCTGGATCTGACTAATGCATTTGACAATGTCAACCAGGAAGACATTTTGAAGAAAATGACCAAATTTGGATATCCTTAAGTCTTCATGGAAATTTTGAAGCAATTTCATGATAACATGCTTGCCAGAGTCCAGGACAAGGGTAACTATTCCGAACCATTTGACGTTACGAATGGTGTGAAACAAGGATGCGTCTTAGCCGTCCCACCACTCTCTTGAACTCCATGTTCTCTGCCATGCTGATGGACGCTTTTAAGGACAGTGATGTGGAGGTCGGTTTTCGATACCGTCTAGATGGGAAGTTATTCAAGCTGAAGAGGCTTCAAGCAAAAACCAAAGTCTAAGTTGAGAACATTCGCGACTTCCTGCTTGTAAATGACTGTGCCCTCAACTCCAGCACGGATGCGGTCATGCAATAGAGCATGGACCACTTTTCTACAGCGTGCACAAACGTCGGACTCGCCAATTTCTATCAGCAAGACCGATGTGCCACATCAGACAGCTCCTGGAAAAGATTACCATGATTCATCCATCACTTTCTCGGCAGCACCCTCTCACAAACAGTCCACAATGTCAGGGATTAGAGAGGCATTAAGCGTGGCACCAAACTCAAAGTCTACACAGTGGTTGTTTTCCCCACCTTCCTCTATACTTGCGAGACATGGACTGTGTATATCCGCCATGTTGAAAAAGCAACCACTTCCACCTGTGCTCCCTGAAAAAAACTGCTGAATATCAGATGGCAGGACAAGGTACCAAACACAGAGGTGTTCACTCAGGCCGGCATGGCAAGCATCCACACCATACTCCGATGGCCGGGCCATGTTGTTCGCATGACGGACTAACTCCTAACAAAAAAGATGTTCTATAGGAAGCTTCAGCAAGGCAAGATATGTCACATTAGTCAACAGAATAGGTACAAGGACACTCTCAAGACCTCGCTGAAAAACTTTGGCATTGACCCTGACCGCTGGGAGATTTTCACTGCTGATCGATATTCTTGCCGCAGTCAAGTCAATTCTGGAGCGGCAGCCTTTGAGCACAAAAGTCTTGATGACGCAGCTGAAACACATCCTCTGCGCAAATCCGGGAACAGTAAACTATATATTCCATATGTTGAATTCACATATTGCCTACAAGGTGCCCATAATATAAAAATCCCTAATGCTTGTCCCTATACATCCGCAATATATTCCGTGTGTTAAATTCCATATGGGTACCTGATGCCGACTCCAACTTCTCTGTCTCTGAAAGCATTAGTCAACATGGCGGAGAACAATAGACTGAACAGTGTCGGTGCCAGAAGACATCCCTGCTTGACGCCATTGGTTACTGTAAATGGTTCAGATGACTCTCCATTTTCCTGGACTCTCGCCTGTATTCCTCATTGAAGTACTGAACCATGGATATAAATTTTTTCGGTCACCCATTCTTGGCCATTACCTTTCATAATCCTTTTCTACTGACACTATCAAAAGTCATTGTCAAGTCGATGTAGATGAAGAAAAGGTCGGCGTTTCGCTCTTGACATTTACCTTGTAGCTGCTTTGCAGCAAACACCATGTCGATAGTTCCACAAACTTTCCGGAATCAACACTGGTTTTCTGGCAGGATTCCCTGTTCAAAGTGCGTAATGAGGCAGTTCAGTAGGATTCTTTCGAGTATCTTTCCTGCGATTAAAGGCATAGATATATTCAGGTGGATGTCGCAGACCTGTCGGTTTCCTTTGCGTTTGTACAAGCGGATTATGTAAGCATCTTTGAATTCCTGGGGAATTGTCTCTTGCTGCCACGTCAATAAAAACAGCCTTTCTATCAGGGCTGTGCCCCCTTCCTTTTAGACTTCTGCTGAGATGGCGTCTGAGCGAGGGGCTTTGCCACTGGATAACAGATTTGTCGCTTTCTGTGTCTCAAGCAAGGTTGGCGGGTCATTAAGTGCTTCGCAGAGGAGTAACTGGGGGAAACGGCTGATTGTTTCTTCGTTGATGCATGAAGGGCGATTAATGAAGATTCACTAAAATAGATAAGCTAGTGAAGTGTTTCCTGTCATCACGAAATATATTTCCTTTTTGTGCTACTGTTGTTTGTCACCATGGGTTAAACGCATATTATTCAGCAGAAATCGCAAACATTCATTATGTGACATTTACAGCTTTAGTCTTGACGTGGTTTTCCTAGAGTCTTCAGAACATGGAAGTAAACTTTATCAACTATCATCAGTTTCTTCCAGTGCCCACTAACGTTTCGGAAACAGAAGGCTCTGGAAGACTCCAAATACTTAAAGACAATAAAGAAAGAGTAATGATAACCAACGTTCATTGATAATTAATGCAGCTCAAAACTTAATGGTTTAACATGACAGAAAAATGAATATGTTGAAACGAAAAGCAGAAAACAAACCATTTTTGCGTGTATTGTAGGTCGTTGTCTCAGAAATCTGAATTGAAAACCGACTAAGGTCATTTTAAATTCAACCTGTTGAACAGAAATAAGTAATATTCAAATAGAAGCATGTGCCACAAAATGCTTGTGTCCGAGAAAAAGAATTTGTTGCTTTAAACTTTACTGATTGGTAACAAATATTGACCCACCCTCACACACACACACATACACACACACATACATACACAACCTCATTTTGTTATTTCCTTGTAACAGTTAATCTTCAGTTTCCTATGCATGTTATAGCTAATAATGTGCCAAATGTGCCAGTAAAAACAAAAATGTAACAGTAATAGAACAGGGTGAGACTACTCTGGTCAGGACACTATAAGTAGGGCATTCTGTGAAAAGGAAACAATATATCAAATTTACAGGCATAACTATGTCATATACCACGACTATAAAAAAGAAACTTTTTCAAATTACCATATCAATGCATTTCAGATAATTTGAAACGAAGACAAAAAAAAATAAAATTTAATTTAAATACTAGCAGCTGCTACTAATAATAATAACGCTACTATTGCTACTACTACTACTAGTACTACTACCAAAAATATTTAACATAAAATATGGCATAATATAATAATAATAATAATAATAATAATAATAATAATAATAATAATAATAATAATAATAATAATAATAATAATAATAATAAATTTTAATAATAACCATAACGATGACGATGATAATAAATTATATGAAGTTGTGAATAAAATAATCAAGACGAAAGAACATAATGTGAAATTCTTAAAATATAGTATTATACATTAATTGCAGAACCTAGTTCAATATTTCTTTGGTAGCATTTCTTTGAAAATCTTCGTAAATGAGTTCACCTCGAAATATATTTGCTTTAAAGGCGATTGAGATAAAACATATACGCGCCAAGAATGTGTTTTGCTGTCAGTGATTCCGTCATTATATAACACTACGGTTAAGATTCACCTTCAGGAGGTATACACGTGTTAGGTATTTATGTCATATACGAGAGCACAATGCCAATTCATATATGTGAGTTTGTTTATTGAGTTGTTATTCCATATAGTTTGCCAAGCACATGTAGTATTCCGCTTACGATAATATTCAGTCATAAAATGAGTTCTTCCATTCAGAAGCAGGTGTCATCAAGGCAGATTCGACTGTGTTACTTTCCCTGTCATTGCCTTTAATCCCAAGGCAGACAAAAGAAACCGAATACGTTTTTGTTTGATTTGCTTGGTCATTAATGGTTTGTCAAATTTAATGTTTTGTAAAACTTTTAGAGTATGAATGGAATCCAAAAGGCTAAATAATAAATATGTTCGAGAACTTCAAATGACCTTCCACGATTTGAATGTGTCTATAATTTCTGCTTTAAAAGAGAAATTTGTGCAGGACATATACTTGCAATTGAACTGTGGTTTGTTGTAATGGTAGCTGCATCCAGCAGTTTTGTCTCCACCTTTCGAACTGTTTGTATACACTGATGTATGACTATCATATTATGTTCCTAATTAGCAAATTTAAAAGGAACGTTATTTTCTGCTTATAGATGACAAATGACAAAAGGAATAACGAAATGGCTTTATGACCATACAAGCCATGAATCTGGATTTTGAGAAAGACAGTCTGTCACTTGGTTTGAGTTGACTTAAAGTTCTGATAGATTTTTAACAAGTTTTCTGACAAATTTAATTTCGTTTAATTAATATTCATGTTTTAGTACTATTTCGCTTACATTAAGTAACAAAGCACTGCCATCTATTTTTGCATAGTATGTTGCGCAAAACTGATATCCGAATAAATTGTTCTCTCGCGTATATCCATAATCTGGATTAATGTAAAATTAGTTATATATAGATTCACACCGTTGTTCTTTGATTTGAACATCTCTATAACAAATTTGATTGCATAAGCATATCGGCAGTCCAATGTATTTATGTTATAATTATGTCACTAACAGAAATTCCTCGCTTTTCTTCACTTCCCCGGACAGTACACATAAATATATTTCTGAACTCTAAATTACGCCAAATTCGTTAAAGTCCAAGTGTATTTCATTGCTTAAATCCTTAAAGTGTGGGACAGGTACAACTAAATTAACTGCACTATTCACATAGCTATTTTCATCAACATATCCCTTTAACATACTAACATCACATGAGTATTAATTATGTCATTTCAATCACTTTATTTATTTGGAAGTTTTACTTGCTAAAAACACTTTGTGATTCAAGGAATAAGCGACAGCTTACGTACGAGCAGCATTCTATAAAGTTTCAAACTTTAGATTATCAAGTTGGGTCTTCACTTCACTGTGGACGCAATTGTTGAAATCTTCGATTATTTTGAGTTGTCTTAGGCTAATGTAGTCTCAACCAACTTTCTTCTTGTCTGAATGACACCTATCAAGGAATTGTTCGTTTTCTCTTGCGAATACGACATAGGTCTGTCCAGTTTTTTGTTTACAGTCCCTAAATCTTTATCGATATACCACAGGTACCAAGTCATAATACTTTTCGATTCATTACTTAGTCTCATCATAATTGGCTCTTTGTTGTGCTAACATCTAAGTGTAAACTTCACGAGCTTTGCCAATAAGTACGCTCTGAAATAAAAGAGTCCAATGCTATCTAGGCCATTTCAAATTTTCAGCAATGTTTGAAGATTGAGGAAATATTTATTTACTTCATTTTCTGTTAAAATTGGTGCAAACATAGTATTGCTGGTAACATCCAAAACTTATAAAGGGAGGATGTTTTCCACTGCCAGCTCTAATTGCAAACATAGTATTGCTGGTAACATCCAAAACTTATAAAGGGAGGATGTTTTCCACTGCCAGCTCTAATTGCAAACATAGTATTGCTGGTAACATCCAAAACTTATAAAGGGAGGATGTTTTTCCACTGCCAGCTCTAATTCTTTTAACCTACATTGCATTTACTTTTCTTCTCTTTCTCTATTTTTATTTTCTCTTTCCCATTGTATCGCCATTTCCCTCTCTTTCCTTACACTTTGTATTTGTATTAGCCTATCTTCTCTTTCGTCTTTCTACAACGGCATTTGCATCTCTCTCTCTCTCTCTCTCTCTCTCTCTCTCTCTCTCTCTCTCTCTCTCTCTCTCTCTCTCTCTCTCTCTCTCTCTCTCTCTCTCTCTCTCTCTCTCTCTCTCTCTCTCTCTCTCTCTCTCTCTCTCTCTCTCTCTCTCTCACATCTTTATGTATCTGCAATTCTCTTTCTTCTTTCTATAGCTTCGATTGACTCTCATTGTTCTCTTTCTGTATCTGAAGTTTTGTAATTATATTGCCGTGTTTTGTTTTAATTTCTGATTTTTTTATTTCCTTCAGAGCCCGACTTCAAGCCATTTTTAACAAACATTTCTTTTCAACCAATTATTATATATTCTTATTCTAGAAGTTTCTAAGTTCATAATCAAGACTATGAACATGTTTATCATTTATAGTAATCTCATTATTTAATTTCCTAACATATAGAATATTTTAGCTGTCTTTTGTTGTTTTCAAAATAAATGTCACTGATTAGGTTGAATGTGAACTTGATTTTGGACAAGATAAAGTACAAAATACAGATATATGCAGTCATTAATAAAAACAAAAAATAATACAAATTCAATATACATAACAATAGTAAGCGTGATCCTAATCAAGAAGTATCAAGAATTATCAATAATAATAAATAATGATGTAACATTCATTTAGCAAGGAATGGTTAGTTGATAGATAAAGAAGTTGCTGTTAAAAGAACAATATTGTTTCTAGAATGCAACAGGCTTATGAGCCAATCCCTTAAAACACTGAATGTTGATAAAGACCCCGAACATGTATATCGTTTGAAAGCAATTGGTCGTATTTGTTTGGAAACATATGTCCATAGAAATAAATGAATTAGTCTGAAAGCTTTCATCTACCACTAAGTGAGAAATTATACTGAAAATTAGCCGGTTCCGTAATTAGAGCTATGGATTACCAGTATGTTAGAAATGTTAAGAATCATTTCAAATTAAACTATTATTAACATCCAGAAAGATACTCTTATGTTATGTGATATTTTTAACTAATTTAGATCTGTCTGAAGTAATAATTATACATTATACATAGCATATCATTTCGCTGCACCAGGACTCGGCCAGTATGCCAGTGGGTATAATTAGAGTTGCTAACATTTTCTTGCATATAGTTGATGATTGTATTTGAAATCTAAAGATGAATATATCTGGCATCAATCTGAGACTCCAGCTGGGCTAGGCTGGGGCCGGGAAGGGAGCCTAGGTTGTTGTGTCTGTGGTTTGGGTCGATAGTGTGCATCACAATTATATGAGTAACGAGTCAAAGTTGCTGAAAGGCCCAGACCGGGGCCAAGCCCGCTCTTAAAGCGACTGTTGCCCAGCCTGGGGTCACAAGCATTCGCAGAAGTACTCAGTGCAAAACGCGACTATAATCTGCAATATGTCGCGCTATTCTATACAAAATAATGGCTGGCAGCATGGACGTTTTCAATAAGTTAAGAGATAGTTGATATTGGATCATGGATGGAGACTACGTGCTGGACAGACTTAACAAGGACTGGGGGTTCCCAGGTAGCCTAGTCTTGGTGACCAGTTTACAAGCAGCAAGTTATCAATTGCAAATGATAACCATGGAAGAAGCTGATAAGTTGAGAGGATTCACTCATCCTAAATATGTAAGAGTGGGAATATTTAAGCAGGTTCCTCACCTACGAAACGTGAAGCATAAAACACACCATATACTATCCTCACCAACGAACGAGCAAGCTTAAATCACACCAATATACTATCACACCAACTAAACGATGAATCATAAATCATCCAATATAATATCCACACCAAAGAAACGAGTAAGCTTAAAACACACAATGTACTTTCTCACCAACGAAAAGGTCTGAAGTTATCTTAATCTCCAACTGCACCTGGTTAATATTGGCACCTCTCATGACAGGCACCACACACACACACACACACACACACACACACACACACACATCGCCGGCTCCAGTCATTCTCCCAATTCACATTTGTGATTAGGAGTGCTGATGGAGCTTGATTGGTTTTATTATTCTAGTCCTCCACTTGTGGAATATTGAAGACTTGTGCCCTTTGTCTTCGGTGCCAGACCCGATGATTATCGGCTGGCCTCATTTCCTGTGGCTCTGCTAGCTGTGGTAGTGGTGGAGCTGCTTATGCTGCTACTGCTACAGCTGGGGTGTCTTATCCTCAGGTTTTGCCTCACACTGCGGTAAAATAAAGAGGTGAGGCAAGATTTTTCCTCCTTCTCTTTCTTCCTTATTTCATCCTGCTCTTCCTTATTCCTTTCTCTTTCTTCAATGGCCTTTCTGGTCAGCTCATCTAAAATGTGCCTGGCATACCCCAGTGGGATTTGGAGTTCAAGAAGCTTGGCAATTCTTCCACTCATGTTGGATGTGAGCTGGTTCACAATGGTAGCTAGACTGACATGCCTTTGGATTTATATTTGATGGAGCACGGACTTGATGGAAAACATCTCTTGATACTAAACATTTTACCATTCTATGACGCAAGGACTTATAAGAAGCACTTACTTTGACATTTTTTATTAATACATACAGACAGACGCATTTTTGGGACAAGACAGAGAAAACAGAGTGGATATTTTTTTGATTTACCGACCAAATTGAGAAAGTGTTTATAGGCACACTTCTATTTGTCTAATGACATTTTGGCAAATGGAAGAAGCATATATTTTAGAGAGTGTTCGGTAACCCTGAAAAGGGTTGTTTCTTGTGATGGAGAGCAATGGCAGTCTTTATGTTTTTACTGTTTAAAATTTCGAAAAGAGAAAGATAATTATTCGGTGTCTATTCGACAGTTCACACATCCTTTTCTGGTTCTTGTTGCTGCTGTTGCTTCTGCTGTTTTCTTCTCATTGCTGCTTCTGAAGTCTGTATTTTTCTGTCCATTCTTCTTGTTCTTTCTTAATTTTTTCTTTAAAGACATCTTCTACCATCTAACATTCTCTATTTCTTCAAGCTTATGTATCAGGTTCAGCCTGACATGATGTAATTGAACGTAGGCTTCGTTGAGTTTTGCTAGTCTGGAAGGTATCTTCGTAGGTTGACGAGTCAACAGTGGATAGTCAAACTGGGGACCCACTCGATTTATATGGTAGAAATGCGGACGTGATAGTATTGAAACGTGATGATAGTAAATGTGATATGGAGGGATAGAGAGAAAGTCAAATAAGCATATTATATTCAAAGTGTGTTTCTTACAAAATAACTCAGACACGTGTTTTTTTTTTCTTCAAAATACAAATTTTTTATTCAATAACAATTGACCGTATCGTTCAGATTTTTCTAATTCAGAAAATCGCTACGATCCATTAATGATTGTAATTTGTGTTGTAACTGGGACATCTGGGTCAAATGAAGATTAGGAGGTAATTGCGGAGTCCATTATTCTTGCCAACGATGGTATTCCATCTATCGTTTGTAAGGGACTAAAGTCAATCTTCGTCCTTCCATGGGATTCCGAAGATCATTTATGAGATCTTGTATTACCCAGTTTCTCTGTTTTTCCCTTTATTGTATCCCTTGTGAATCAGCTCCCGCCATGAGATTTGCAACCAATGGGACATCTGCGCCTTTTCACAAAGGTGCTAACAACATAGGCAAAAAGGGCAAAAATCCTCCTTATTGTACCAACATCTTTTTCTTTTCATGAATGGGTATTTGTTTTTGGACCATTTGAGGAAGAACGTGTTGATTTTGGCTCAGCATTCTTTCTGATGTTTATACAAAGGTAACGTGCCTTGCAACACATTCAAACAACATTTGCATACGGTATCAATGACATCTTTGGAAGCAGTTTAAATCATTTGTTTTTGCATGGGTGGAGAAGCTTTGGACAAGACGGACATCATGTCCCAATGTTTAACTAAAGGAGGTGGCAGTCCTTCCCTTTCTTTTGGGGGGTGACATTTTTGTGAGTTGGTTTCAGGACACACCAAAAATTAAACTAACGTAAATCACTTGTGTACACGGTCTTTTATTCATTTTTAGGGGACTATCGCTTCGTCATAAAGGGGACAATGTTTTTTGTTTTTCAAAATTGCCAAAGAATCATCCTTTTTGGTGACTCCTCATTTTCTTAGAATGAGTGTCTTTCTTGGGGTGATGATGATGTTGGCTAAACGTTTCTCGGACAACGTGACTGCCTTTTTCCTTTTCCTTTCTAAACAGAAGAACGATAATGAGGAGACATCTTTGGGTTGCTCAACATACACTATAGTGAATGGTTTTACATGCGTCTTTAATCTATTTGGAATAGCTCTAAGAGATTTGAGCATGCCTGGTAATAAAAGATAATAAAAGACTAGTCATCCACCCTCATCTTTGGTGACTTCTTTTCTTTGGACGAGCGTGACTTTTCTTGGGGTGTCGTCAAGTTTGGACTAAGAGTTTCTTAGGATGACGTGACTGTCATTTTCGTTTTCCTTTTACTTTTTGTACAGAAGAAGAACGACGATGGTAACGGTGTACTTTTCTTGGTGGTGCCATCATGGGATGATTAGCAGCACAAACAACACTGATCCTAAAATTGATCTCATGTCTTTTTATACTGGAATGCGTCTCCACTGATTGTCTTTACATCGTATCAATTGATGACAGGCAACTCAGGTCGTGGAGGAGTTCTCAAGGGACTAAATCGAGCCAATTCTTGCTTGGACAAATCCAGTAAGCTTTGTAACACGCCTGATCCCTCTTGGACATTGATTATGGGGGCAGGTACGTTGTGAGCAGCGGCAACTGCTGATAAAGAGGAATATGTTATCACTGCTATAGGAGACGTTTTGTTAGACGCTCTTTGTAGGTATAACAATTTTCTGTGGGCTTTGTTTCTGAGGTGGTGACTTGGTCTTGACACCGTTGCTCTTTTCCTTTTTCTGAGATGGTGACCTGGTCTTGACACAGTGGCTCCTTTTCTTTTTCTTCTGGGTACGTTGTGGAGTGGCTTTTTTCTTGGGGACAAGTTTGAGCGCATTGGGATCACATTTTAAGAGAGAACGAATGATGACACTTTCTAGAGAACCACTACCTCCAATTTTCAAAATATTTTGCTTTTTGGTTTGAGTGTTAATGCGAAGATCGGCCAATTGAGTCAAGGCTACTTTGTTTCTCTCAAAAAAAAGTATTTGGTTTGATGTGGAGTCTGAATGATGCCTTGTAGTAATTGACGTGCTGTCGCCGTAAATCATCGCAAGATTTCTTTGAGACTGGCTTCTAAGACACAAGCACGTATTTGTGGATTTATTTCACGACTGATGCCGTACAAGGCACGAATCAATTAGACTGGAAGATGAGACTGAAGGAATGTCATGTTGACGCTATGTGAGACAGAGTTCAAGTGACCTAGGTTTTTATAGATTTCTTATTTTGGTTGTTAAGTCGACGACTGGTACGTGTACACGACAAGTCCTCTGTCTTAGCACCAGTGGTGAAACAGATGGGTAGGAAATCGCAAATAATCGGGGATAGTGGGTTTTAAGTTCACGAGTAAATAGGTGTGTGGTGTTTGAGTGGCATCTTTGTACGCATGGGTTAGCCAAGGTGCTCCTAATTGTTTGGCTAAGACTTGCACTTGTGATTTATCTCTATGACTTTTAAACAAGACCATGTAATAAGCATAGAGATTGATGGTACGATGGGCTTTACTTTGCTGAAACAAAATGTGGGTGATGTAAATGATACTGGCATTACGATGATGCCCTTTGCGTGTCAACCAGTTTCATTTTTTCTTCGTCCTCTCCTATCAAGTCATCAAAGATGACCAAGTGGGTTTGACTGCGTTCATACACGAATCCGTTATCTTCGACAGGAATGCTTTCCACAAAGACAATGGATTCACCTTGACTTTCTCGTAGAAGACTACGCTGATTGCCACTCTTTGTAACACCACACGATACGTTGAGGTGGACGATCGATCAATTGATGTTTATGTTCGATCAAACGTTTGATAAATTCGGTTTTGCCTAAAGCGCTAGGTCCAGCAATTAGCATGTTTAAAGGATGTCGCAGATACAAGGCCTCCCAACTAGCACGATCTAAATGTTCGTCAATGAGTTTGAAAGTGGATGGAGTGGAAGCAGAGACAGTAGAGGTAGCCATAGTAGTGCCAGGAATTTCACCTTTTTGACATGAAAACAGACAGGACAAGAGATTTTATACCTTTTTCAGGACACGTTTATTGCAAACTTTAACATGAAATAACATAAAAGACATAAATACATAATAGCCAAATGGTTAAGGACATGGATAAAAGACACATCGAAACAATTATAGTAGAATATAAATAAGTTTCTACTTTACAACATTTTTTTGTCATGCGAATGTAATGTTCAACGGCAGTGCAATGTTCTAAAATTTTGTTCATTACTTGGTACAATCACACAAGGGTTTTCCTGGAATGGTCTTTAGGGGATGCCAATAATTGTCCTGTCCTGAAGAGAATGTTTTTTCTCAGTTACAGTTTGTTTTTTTTCTTCTGGTACTGCCACTACCACTGTTTTAAAGGTGAAGTTTTCACGGAAAGTTTTAATGCTTTAGAATTACAATCTCGGGCATAGTCTGCTTCTTCGTTAGACCAAGCCTCAAATCCCCAACTTTTCCAGTCACCTACATCTGTCCAGTGAGGGTGTACATCATAAGCTACACACACATCTTCAGTACCTAAAATTTGACGAATCGTGTTTGTCCGTAAAAGTCTAGAAGTATCTAGATGAAAGCGTAAATCTTTGAAGAAAATGAGTCTCTCGTGGGCATTTAAAGGGACCACTTTCATGTTTTATCGTGTGGTAGGTACTGTTCGTAAAGAGTCCACAAAGCATCGGTCGGTAAACGAAATCACTGAAAGCAAGTCACTACGACACACGTGACACGTCGACCCCAATTCAATGGACACAGTTCTCGTACAAGGCAATGGTAATCATCCACTGTTTAAATATGGTCATGGATCTCCTTCCATGGAATATGTTGTATCACTGTTGATAAAGGTCGTGGCATGATAGAACATTTTGTAGTCTCTTTTTTCGGCAGCTATAACCGTGATTTCTGCACAAACATGGTCGTATTATTCCATTATCAATCCAAATTTTCTAGTCACTAACACATGACACATCGATCAAAAGGTTCCTTTTCCACTAAGTATACATTGTGTACAAGATTTCGATAACTCTCTAACTCTTCTTCTCGAATTCGATTTAGTAAGTGTACCTGGTAGCAAATAAAATCACTACCAGCAATACAATTCTTTTTCTCCGTGAGTAGTTCTTCAGAATCAATCCTCTTATAGCATTGATGTATCAGTGGTTTAAACACTAACGTAACGGATGCAATTCTTCTTTGCGTTTGACTTGTATTTTGACCATCTCTCGATAAATGCGTTCTCTCAACTCCACAGGTAAGCTACGACTGTTCTCTTGTAAAGGATCCAACACCATGTGAACCAGTGTTTATATCCACGTTGAGTTTCACTTCTGAAGGTCATTAGTTTTATTCAAGTTTTCTTTTCCTTACTTGATGAATTTGACAAACAGAAGGGTAAAGTTTTATCTAAAGCACTTTCACTCTATAATCTATTCTTACACAAATAGTATTTGTTGATACATCTAAAATACGTCCACAAAAGGCTTCTCGTAACGATTTGATGTCCGCAGGTCGATCTCAAATATACCATGGTAAATTTAAACAGTCTATATAATTCTGTTCCAGCTCTTTACCGTCTGGAATTTCACAATTTATTTTAATCTTTAAATAAGTGCATCGATATCCATCAGACAGTTGTTGAAGGTCCGACAATTTGAACACTTTTCAATGAATCAATTATCTTATGGCGTTTAAATACCAGGCGTAACTTAAAAGATGATGATTGCTATGATACAATGGTTTCTTCCGTTTGATATTTTGACCAACTCTCGGTAAATGCGTTCTCTCAACTCCAAAGGTAAGCTACGGATGTTCTTTTGTAAAGGATCCATGACCATTTATCAAACACTTCTTCAGGGTAACGGTCAAGAATGTCAATAAAATCATCCAAAATAAATGGTCTAAAGCGAAAACAAAAATGAATACACCCTTGATCCAGAGACATCGAAACTGTCGGTTGACTATTTTCACATTTCTCTTGTGAATTTCTAGATTCAAACGTTCTACAGTCGCAAATGGAGATTTGGCTCGGGCAAGTTTATGACAAATGTCTTTGTAGATCTTCTCTTGCAATTCGAGTTTAATGTTTGAAGATTGCCTTTGATATAGGGTTTAAATTCTTATCTAAGGGTGGTCCAACAATTGACTCCTAACCACGTCGCAACCTTCTTACACGACATAGTTGGTCCCACTTCCATGATGAGGTCCCACTAAAGGTTGGTAGTGACAATCTGTAGACCAACGAGCATATTCCAGGTAAATCCAACCTTTCTTCTCCCACTCGTGAAGTGACACACCACAACTGAAGCAATTGACTTTATCCCCTTTGCCCAAATAGAAAAATCCGGCTCTGGCAAATTCTTCGGGGGTAGGTCGTCCCAGATAGTTTGGCTATTTTTATCAGAAGGTCTGAATCCGACTTTCATAATCACAGTATTCTGGCAAAGGCACACGAAACGATTAATCGCTTTAAACAAGTTCAGTTCGATAAGGGTAAGGTGACATATGTAAAAGTTTGCTCAGTTTTACATGACATCCGTAGGGTGATAGTCGCTTGGTTTCTTGTTGAAGATGACCCCGACAATGAAAACCAGTCAATTGAAAAGGTGTACGATGACGAGTGGCATCACTTTCGCATTCGTCATGTTTGACACGTATACAATTATCATCCCCTTCCATGATAGATTTGGTTGTCATAGCAAAGTTCCCATGACGATAATGTGATCTGAATCACTGAGGTCATAGCGTACGGCATCTATGTCATCGCAAGGCACAGCATCGCACTCGAGTTTACTCTTGCTGGATACTTGCTGTGTAAAAGGATTCATCTTTCTTTCTTGGTCTCGGTAGTCACAATGAATTATCAGTCTTGGACGATATCCCTTTTTATATGCTGACCAATATCGGCGTGACAGTACAACAAAGTAAAGTGGCTGGGAAGCCGAACTAGCTTCTGGTATACGATTTGATAGACTTTTTCCAAGGGTCGACTGACGATTTCATGTGTGGGTAAACGTACTATCTTGTTAGGTTGGTAAGTGGTCACTTTAAAGTTTCCATCCTGTCCAGACTGCAAGGTTTTTTTGAGTACGCCAAATTTACCACTTGACCGTTACGATAAATGAGAGTCAAACCTTTCACTTTACACCCCGTGTGCACTTTTCCTTGAGGGTTACGGTATTCATAACCATAATTTTTGGGACCGCCACTTGCAAAACTTAGAATCTTGTCCTCAGGATGCTCGTCCATCCAGGCTCATAAACGGTCTCCTTCGATTTTAGGTTGCTGTCACCCAAACGATTGATGTAGATGCAAATGTCCGTGACAAAATATAATACATAATCTCCTAACAGTTCTATAATTCGTTCAGTTTTATGCGAGTATGGGCTGTCACGTATGCTGCAATGATGACATTTCCAAATTCGTCGGCATCTACAAAGTCCAGTTCTTCTTCGTAATTGACTAAGAGTAAGTTCTCATGAACGACGTCCACGTGTTTCATGTATTTGGTTTTGTCGTGAATCATCTGTAAGTAGCGGGAAGGTTCTGATAAATACTCCGTTTGGGGTAAACACGGTCGTTGTGCCACTTTGCCCCACAAACAATTTAACATCACTTTGGCAAACGATAGGCTTCCTTCGTTTTTCTCGATGTGGTCTAAATGATACCTTTCTGCTCCCAGTATTTCTCTTTAAATTTATTTTGGCCTTCGGGAGTGTCACACTAGGAAGGATAACCACTGGCTTCTTGTTTCAGTTTCAAAAAGGCATTCACGTAGCCTGAGAAAATGCCTTTTTATGTCTTGGTTGCACTTTTCAGCACAAGTACGGCACAAAGGAAACATTAGTAGTTTCTCTTGGCAATTATGTGGTAACGCGAAATGGTGCAAATTCGTAGGAGGCAAGACTTTACACTTGATCAATCCTTCGTACTGTCGAATATTATTTACGTCCTGTGATCGGTCAGCAATTGTGGGTACAAGCGACAATATTTGCACACGTATGGATACAGAGAATACACTCCAAGTATTTGATTTCCTCTCCTTAATCCTCGTCAGCTTGGTACAACAAACAGGTGGCATTCATCCGATCTCCATACAAACTGTTCTAAGGGTTCAGATGGTCCATCAGCTTGTATCTTTCCACGATGCCCTTAAACTCAGGATCAGTTTCAATCGCTGATCGTACTCGTGTTCCGTTTTCTTCTAACTTCAAGCTACGCTGACAAGTGGCTTGGTACAATTCTTCCATGGTGCATTGTAAAAACTGATTTTTACTGTCAGATTGAGGGTAACAGGTAGTATATTGGTAAAATAAACATCCGTTAAACTCATACACGTTTCTAAGTCCCATCCATGTACTGAATACCTTCCGATGGCTTTCTCGCCTTCTCCGTTGCGGACATGTTGAATCCATTTGTCTTCTTTGTCATGCAAATAATGTAACCAGCTTAGGGCTTTGACTGAGTATTGATGTTTGACAATATTGGTTGTTTGAGGACTGATGACGGCTAGCGTGTTTTCGGGCATGAATCGTTGGACGTACACTAAGGAACATACTTTGGCAATGGTACAGGCTTCTCTCAAATGATAGATCCCTCCGGGGTCCATGAACAATTCTATAAATTTTCTACAGCAACGACGTAATACATCCACGTCAGAACGACAATATTTTAACATTTCTTCCTGAAAGTCGAAAGGGTCCGAGGCGTGAATCTGGTACCATGCTTAGAATGCGTCTCGTTGTTCCGTACACATATTGTCGGGGTCGTAGTAGTGAGCCTCAGGCAAATGGTGTAGAACAGCATGTTGATTGGCATCGGTATTGAAAAAGTGAGGAAAATAACCTTTGGCCATTTCTGCCATGCCAAACGTGTTAGGCATGCGACACAAAGGCATGGCCAAGTAACTCATCGAATCTTTAAAATACGGCACTTGGTCCACTTGCATGAAAATGATTTTGGCTCGGTTCAAAGTTACTTTAGAAAGTTCGATATTTTGTTCCATATAGTATCGCAAAATAAACTGTCTATCGTATCCCGAAAAAATATGAGCCATCGCCGTGGCATAGCGATGACAATCTCTGTAAAGTTCGGTGTCTTCTTGGCTCCACGTCTCGTCAATAGGGTATAAGACCCATTGGGCAAAATCAGTCAATGTATTAGACCCCTGAAAGATTTTTTCACAACCTCCAGGAATCTTGCTACAGTGAGAGCATTGAGTAAAAATTGGTTCTTGGACGCACGCTCGGTGAGCCAGGCAGAAATTAGGAATGTGAATGCCATTTTCTTGCCTGCATTTGAAATCGAAACAGTAAAATTGCCTTTCTTCTGGTAATTGTCTTCTTCTTCTTCTTCTTCTTCTTCTTCTTCTTCTTCTTCTTCTTCTTCTTCTTCTTCTTCTTCTTCTTCTTCTTCTTCTTCTTCTTCTTCTTCTTCTTCTTCTTCTTGTTTAGAATGTTTTTTAATGTAGCATTGGTGTTCCAAGTCCACCATTTAACGACAAATGTGACATTTTTCCTTTCCTGAACAGACGTGGGCCTTTGCGTTGTTAGTACGTATGCTTTGTCCACGATCTCAGGAGTTGACAAGCACTTTTCTGCTGTGGACCTTGCTTTTTCAACTGTTGTTAGTAAGAGGAAGGACTAACAAACGTGCACTGACAAGCAGAGCAATGCACTCGTTCTTGTCCTTCGTCCAGACATGGTTTAGAGGCCAAACATCCTGAGCATTTCAATTCGCAATGTTTATGTTGTTCTCGATTGTTATAGGCATAGTCGCATTTCTCACAGTAATAACTGCATCACAGGAATGCTATGATACTGGTAATGGCAATAAAATGTTCATGGTGATGATAGACGTAAATGTATTTCTGTCTTTGAAATCTTCGCCTCGAAACAACAGAGGTCCACGTATTTCTTAAGGATGCACTTTCCATGTGTAACGTGGAGCTAAAACGTCTTGCAGTTTTTGCATTTCAGGAATGCCACAGAGCGTGTCTTTGGATATTCCTGCTTGCTGTAACAGGAATTATGCTTCTCTTTTTTGTTTGGCTCGACAAGATTTTTGAAAGACATTCCGGACTCTTTTCCATTCTGCCGTGTCGTTATTGTCGGCATACGTTCGTCCCACCACGATGGCAGAGGCTAAACACATCTGCTCTTGAACATTTTTAAATCGGACGACGCTACGCTTGATGCTGCGAAGTTCGTCGACCAATAACACATTTTTGCCATGTCATGTTTCTTGGGGAAGAGAAACGTCGGTCATGAATAGTGTCGCTTTTCCATCGATGATTTGAAACTTGTCGTTCGATTGTTGTACGTGTTGAATTTTGTCCATGATTTTGGAAGGTGTCAATTTTGATGGCTTTGTCAACTCGACCCAAACGAGAGACTTCAAATGGAAAATCTCAAGCGTTTGTCTTCTTTGGCTTGACACTGCTGATTCAGATTGGTTATCAATGTATCCAACACATCTGCTTTTTCCAAAGGTACGTCGGACTTGAAATCTTTTAACTTCACCGTGTACTTGTAGGCCGTAGTTCTAAAGTTTCTAGAGGATCGTTTGTCAGTCTCTCGAATGCGATAGTAGTTTTTAGGTTTACTGGTGGTAATGGACATTGTTTTGGTGTAGACTCTCTGGGTTTAGATTCTGGTTTACTCATTTCATCTTCACAATCGCTGGCATGAACTTGAGCCAAGACTTCAGCTAATGTGCGAGGCGATAAATCACGTTTCTGCCGCTTACTTTCTTCTTTACCTTTCTCTACGAATTGATGCAATCGTTTCAAATTGATTGCGAAACGTCAAATGACTACATTTAAAAAGCCATGGTCCCCTATATATTCTTGTCAGACCAGTGCATATATAAAAGACCGGTGACTTCCCTCTCAGTTTTCAGTTTGCTCTCAAACCGATCAGCACGATGGAAGAACCCACACAGATCGAACTTCTGATTAGAGCTTTGTAAGGTGTCATATGAAAGTTTTCTCAGACAATCCGACGGACTTCATTTCTTCCTTTCGAGATAAAAGTCAGGATACTTGCTGTATCTCTAAGAGTAAATGGCATTGGGCTATAGAATGTCCAGACCGTCAAAAAACCAGTGTCAAAAAGGACAAAAGTCTAGATACCTGTTATCATTGTCAAGAGAGAGGACATTGGTTTTCATACTGCCCTAAGAAACAACAGAATCAGGAGGAGGAGGAAGAAAAGCAAACAGAAGAACCCTGAGACGTTCAGAAAAAGAAGAAAAGAAGGAGAGAAAAAGGGAGGAAGAAGAGGACGATGAAAAAACTGAAAGTGAAGAAATTCAAAAGACAAACTATTTTTAAGAACAAGTGTTGTGTTCTATTTTGAATTGGATTGTAAATATTTGTACCAGAATAGACAAGACTGAAAAACAACGTGTCTCCTGGTTTTGAATTTTTAGAGTAAGAGTCTACATTTACGCACTCACACACATGCATACTAGGGTTAAAAGAAAATGATTTTGAGTTTTAATTTATTTTTGACAAAATAAATATTAACGATTTTTGAAAGAAATGGGTGGCCCTGAAAAGGACTGTTGGGTACATGCTTTTATGAGAACAAATTTAGGAACGAGAAGCAATTCGCTTTAATTGCCTTAAGCCTTTTCCACTGCCAAGGCCTACTTTTGGGATTGCTCCTGTCAATGATTTAGTAGAAATCACTAGGGGTGGTATCTCTGGTGTAGTCACAGGGTTCAGTTGTTTGTCTCGGGAAGATCTTTATTCTCTTCTGTCGTAATAATGAAGTCTGATACATTTGTTTCAGACTTTTTAACTCAGCTAAAATGTCCAAGAGTATCGTGACCGTTTGACTTTCGCTGTTTACTTTCTCTCCTAGACTTTGTTTCTTTTTTACTGCTTCTTCTTCTTTTTTCTGTTGTTTCATTCATGCCTCTTCTTCTCGTTGTTGCTGTTCAAGGAGAAATGCATGTTTTGCCTCTTTTTGTTGCTGTAAAAATTTCTCTAATTCTTCTTTCTGTCTTTGTCTAAAATCTTCGACACGTGGTAAAGAAGGAGAAAGTGTCGAAGGTGCTGATGCCGGTACAAATTCTTGCGAAGAGAGAATATCTACTAAATCCCAGTTGAAATCAACCTCTTCGGGAAATTGCACTATGTTCACTTTAGTAGCTGTTGCTATGCCATCGCTTTTCGTCTCCACAGCCGGTGCACCCCAATTCATTATCTTCTTTGGTTCCGTCATGTTTCACCAAACTATGTCGCATCAATTCACTGCGCACAAATGCTAGTGCAACTATATAGGGATTGTGACGTCACATGTAACTCTCTTCGTATTGGAAGACAGACTCTACGAAGTGATCGCATTTTGCAAAGCGTGTTGGGATTGGTGAACTATATTTCATCTTTAATCTTTTCCTCCACGACTGCCCATATTTTCGGTTCCCCTGGAACAGCTCGTAGTGGTCGTAGATATATTGTGAGTCTGTCAATTCTTCTTTTCGTGATAATCTATGATGCAACTGCATTTTGAAAATTAAGTAGATTTTTTGCGATGCCCTGATCCTGGGTAGTTAAATTATTATTATCGTATTACCTCATGGGTTTTATATTTTGTAAGTTAATATCCCTTAACGTGCAATATTTCAAGGCATTAACATGTTTTTGTACAAACACTCTAAGTACTTGCAGCATATTGTCTATATTTATATATAATCTACTAATTTTCTTAATCATAGGTAATGTTCTTTATTACCTTGTTTAACTTTCTCGATCTTTTGAAACGTCATATAAACAGGGCCGAATTCTCATATTTTGAATAAGTTACAGCTTGCATACCGTCCAATCCTATATTCTGTGCGAACTCTACACAAGCTAAACGATAACAAATTAATTTGCTTGGATATTCGTTAAAAAATACGTCAGTAACATGTCATTAAAATCATTTACTTCCCAGTCCTCTTCTTTGAAGCTATTTATTTAGACTATTAACATTGCATGGAATGAAATCACCGTGAAATATAAGGGACTCCAGCAGGGTAGAGTAAGTCGTTATAGTAATTCTTTGTAGCGTCTCGATAATCAAGAAAAATTTCAAACGTTTTAGGTTTAAAAGATCCGCAGACTGGTCATCTGATTCAGGATATGCATTTCCAAATATCTGACTATTAAGTCTCAGCAATTAGTTTAGTTAGCTGTGTAATAAATTGCAGCTCTAGAGTTATAGGTTACTGCATTTGTATGGGAAACTATGAACGAGTTTTTCGGATGGCTATACTGCACGACCTTAAGAGTGCAGTATATCCTTCCGACAAAACGAGTTCATATTTTCCCATACAAATACAGTAAGCTTTTTATTATATGCTCATTTCTTATTCTTCCCAAGGCTTAAATATATAAACAGAAATAAACTGAAAGAAACAAAGTAACTAAATGTACGCCGTATTCCGAACTAAATATATAATTACACAACATTATTAATGAGCGCATAACTCCGCCAAGATAAATATGAAGTTGGTCGCGCGCTAGACAAGTTTCGAAAGAAAATGGCGCTTGCTCTACTTAAAATTGAAATTTGGAGTAATATTGTTGATGAATACGCATTGCAACAACTTTTCCATTTGGTCTGGAATTAATACTTTTTGGTATATTTGTCGATTCAACGCAATCTTGTGATTATGGTCTGGATTTATCTACATGAAGTGACGCATCGGTTTCCAGCAGCGTCTGCCAATTTAATGTTTTGAATTGTGTTGACATCGGCATGCGTGTTTCTTTTCTGTCATTGAATGATTCAGATCACAATGTGGGAAAATTATGAAGCCTTTCCATTGAAAAATCGAAAACACGCTGTGGAATTTAATGCTTATTTTATTTTGAGTGCAGTAAGGAGGATGTAGCTACTCTTGGAATATACTTGAAATTACAGTACAATTTCAAAATGTGTAATCAATCTTGAGAACCCATGACATGGCTCATCTAATTCAGATTTACAGACCTACGAAAATATATGTTTTGAGGAAATTCAGGATGTAAAATTGTAAGTATATTTTTGGCCATTTTTATTAACAGCTAAAGAAGACAGTTTATGTGTATAACTTACATTTTATTGTGAGGAACCTGTATAGCGTTAATATATAGTTAAATTTGAAACATTGTATCAAAAAAGTAAACGCGAAATGTGTCAAAGCAGTTTGTATGTGTCAGTCTATGAAACATTTGCTGGTAAGTGGCCGTCTATGAAATATATGCTTTAGTTCATTCATAAAAAATTGTTTACTTTAGAAAATGGTTCCTTTGCACGTGGGATAAAGTATGAAGGTGTTCAATATCGGTGAATATTGCACGATTCTGACAATGTAAAGTTAACGGAGAAAAAAGATGAGCATATAATAATTACGTTTATTGCTTTAAATTTCAGTGCTATTATTATCAGTTTTTCTATGTTGACGTTATTGGCATAAAGTTCAAAACTATTGCTACTCTCGTGTATTGGCATAATCGTGGTTTTTTCATAACCGACTATGTAACGGTCACCAGGTCATGGAATGTATAATTTAATATCTCTATTAATAGCTGTATTTTAAAAATGTGTTTGTTTTGTCAGACTTCCATTCCTCATTGATAAATCTAGGCTCATGTTGTAGGACGTTAGGCATAACACGCTTTGGCGTTTCTATTTAAGTAAGTGGAAAAGAAGCCTATACGCCGAGTATATCAACCTATTTTTGTATTACAATAACCCTACCGATTTCAATAATGAAAATCTTTAATGTGATAAAAAGTGCAAGGAACGCTGGTCAATTCATCCATTGATTTATATTTTCTAACCAGATTCTCAATAGATTGACCCTAACACCGTCATCATCTGCGCGTGTCATGCCTAACGAAAGTTTTCAATATAATAGACGGACATGCTTGAGACCAATTTTCAGTTCCTGGACAAGTCCATTTTCAACTAAGGAGTGTATGAGCAAATGCAGATGTACAGTCATATGTCGTCTTCTTCCGATATTTTCAATGTCAAATCAAGGAAAGGAAAAGAAAGACAACAAATTTGCCTTTCACGTGGATTTAATAAGCGGTTTAATTAATATGTTCATGTATGCAAAGGAATTTAATTCCAAACTCAACGCTATGGTCATTTACAAAATTATCCGACAGTTACCGAATATGATGAATGAAGTAATTATATTTTCTGATGGAAGTAAACTAGCCTTTAGTGTACGGAATATGGAATCGTGTTAGTATGGAAAGTCTGTTAAGCATGGAAGGTGCAAGGGATACAAGTATTAGTGCCATTCTGGTCACTGTCAGGTTAGAAATTATTAATCAATGATTCAATTGACTTAATTATGTGCACTTTTAATCACATTAAACGTTTTATTTATTGAAATCGGTAGGGGGTACAAACAAATGGGTATGTAGCGTCAGACTGTAGTTAGAAGTCCTGTGAAGCGATACCGACGCTACTGCATTGTTAGACGCTGATGACTCCTTGCCTCTACATTCTATGAAATAGTCAGGACGTCATAGCAACCATTTGTTGTATTCAGTAACTATGACATTAAATTCATTGTAAATTAATACATTATCACTCATTGCTTTAACACAAAAATTCGTGAATAGTATTCAACTTTGTTGTATCGTGTTTTCAAACTATTAAATACTAGCTTGTCATTTAAAGTTTTCTTCAACAAATCATGTAAACGCTAGACGAAGAAGTTACGTAATGCATGCAGCTGCAACTCGGATTCTACCATTAATACTGCCATACCATCTTTATCTTAATAAAATAGGTATTATTTTTAACAAAATACGTCTGAATTATTGTATCTCTTTGACACAGTAATTTCTCATTTCATTAGTTGTCATTAGCCTAACATTAATTTCATAGTCGTTAGGCAATTTGTCTTACAAATAAAAGTATTAAATAAACTAAATGCTAAATTACTTGTGGCAGTATACTTTGTGCTACTAGATAATCAATAATAAAATGATTTAAAGTAATTAGAGTAAATGCATTAGTAATTTTAAATCTTTATCTGTTTGGGAAATTTTAAGATCAAATACCCCCTTCAATATTCTCTGAAACTTAGTATTAAAGCTGAACTTAATATTGCATGACCAATAGTATTAAGTGCGTGTTGCTGGCCATTAATAGATATAAATTTATTAAATTTGGATTGTTGCATCACTCTACTACATTTCCGATAATGCATCAGCTTTATTTGACGTCTTTACACATATGTTAGTAGGATCCATCGTCACTTATTCTTCACTATGTATATCTGTTTGTGTGGGCAGTGGAGTTATTTCGTTTCAAAATCGTCAAGCACTTTTATAACAACTTACAAACACAAGCCATCATACATGTTGTAATATGTCCAGGCAGGACAGTCTAAATCATGCTTGAGTGACGTTTTGCCCTCAGTTCTCTAAGTAATGATAATAGTTTTTCATTCTTCTCCATTTGGCTTTTTAAAATTGTTTTCCAAGGTCAGCTATATGTAACGTGGATCATATACTTCTTTAAGTTACTTTCCCATTTTTACTTTTGCTTCACTCCATTTATTTTCAAATGAATTTAAAGTATTCCTAAAAAGTTATTACGGTTATTTTCAAGTTACAAATAAGTTACCTTCAAGTTACGTTCGGGCTATTTTTAAATTATATTTAAATTCGCTTCCCGTTACCTTCAAGTTCTTTTCCAGCTACTTTAGTGTATTTTCAAGTGGACTTGAAGTGAATATTGTTCGTTTTAAATTAATTTTAAATTACTTACAAGTTTTTATTAATTTATTTTCAATTTGGCTATCTTGAAGTTAAATTCTATTTCCAGCCATTAATTTTCTTGAGTCAAACTTTGCGTTAACTCTCTCCACCTTTAGTTTACTTTGCAAATAAGTGATAGGTTCTATGATATTTTTTTAGTCAAATTATAACTCATTTTCAACGAAATGTTTCATTGATTTACAAAATATTTTACATTGTAACAAGATAGTGACGTCCTGGTTTTCTAGAACGTGCTCGCTTTGCTCAAAAGCAATTTGTTATTACTGTAGTTCAAACTTATCAAGCTAGCACTTAATACAGAATATAGTAATAAAAACTCAAAAGATAAAATCCCAGAAAAGTACTTAATTCCGTTTGTTGTTCAGTAGTCTTCTTTCAACTCTTTCTATAATTTACATCATCAACTGGAGGTAATTTTCCCATCAACAAATTTCTTCTTAGTATTATTACGTCTAACAAGTTCTTTGATATTTCCGCAGATAAAGCATTACGAACGTTTTATGTTTTTCTGATTTGTTTTTAATCTATTTATTCAACTCCCTGTCAGTTAAATCTTTACTAATTATTTCCTTGCATGCTCAATTTCCTGCCCTTAGTTTTAAGTTTCTGAGTGTACTGCCATTGATATCCTTTCCGGATCGTACAAGACCTAATTCTTCTCAAATTGTTTTTTGATCCATGTAAAATTGGGGAAGGTGATTGTGGTCGAGTGTTTGACAATCCTAACTGGAAAGAAGATTCGGGTAAAAATGAACAGGTTGCATATACAGACTAGTAAAAAAGGAAATATGGTAAACCAGATGTTTATATAAGATTCTGAAGACCAGTTACCAAGGATTCCTCAGCATATGTTGTAGCTAAGATTTTTGTCATAACTGCTTGGGGACCAGTGAATTACGTTTCTAAGTAATAATTTGCCCAGCTATTCGGGATTTTACAAAATATTTTTAACGTTTAATTTTTGCTATGTATTATTATTTTTAACTCGTAGTAAATAATTTTATCTAATGTTTGTAATTTACAGACTATCTTTAGTTAGTTTTGCCTACGATAAGATCATTGTATTGAATAGGATCTATAAACAGATGCTTACTTATATGTTGACAATCGCCTGACTATTAAAGCTCAAATGGAGGTTATGAATTAAACTCGTTGCTTGATAGGATTTCGAGGTTTCTCGAAGGATTGGTTGGGCTAGGTTTCATTAAAAGGAAAGTTTGACAAAACATTAGTAGTATATTCTGTTAATTGGGTTCGCTTGCGAAATATAGTTACATTAGACATGTATATACTGAGAAAACTGAGCCAACAGTTTAATTCCTCTTTTAAAGTCATTCTCATTTCTTTTGCTCAGTCAGCCGACGTGTTTAATGTTGTACTTCGATATAATCAAGAGGGAAAACATTTGCTTGGATTGTTCAATGGAATGAGAAAGTGTTCATATCCATAACACATGATCATTATGTTACCTGGAACTGTTATAAATCATTCGAATGAAATTTGAACAATGATATCAATGTGAATTTTCTTGGAGGACTAATAAATTTCCGGTTTTCAGATTTACAAGGAAGGTTTCAGGCACATAGGACTTTCTTAAAACTTTAAAAGGATTAGTTTGATTGACTTTATAATGTAAAACTTTCCTCTCCTATTTCCATTTACAGTTTTAAAAAAAAAGACTTTCATAAGATTTACAAATTTATTTGGTTTTGTTTATATATGTTACTATGTTTGTGATCACACAGTCGTAAAATTTTGAGATCTTAAAAAATACATATTGAACGGTGTTCGTTTTGAAAACCGTTTTAAACATGCATGAAAACTTGGCTAACCATCTTTACCTAAATAGAGCAGGTTAAGTGGCCCAAGTTTTGAATCTTTCCTACTGCAAGCATTCAGCACATGAAAGATGTCTCTTGAGTAGAATCATAACGCTACAATAACCGAAAGTGATTTATTTTATGATCACGCTCTACCTGGTATGATGCTGAATTAAATGAATGCCAAAGGCATGGTGTTACGCATATTAAATTAGCATTGTTTCTATCTAGCTTTTTTTTACTTCGGTAAATATTGTTGAGAATATAACATGCTATTTTGGACTTGACCTTGAGTAAATCCAAGTTCACTTAATACCTAACTTTAATAATAGATTTTGGTTTTGGAAACAACATGTTTATCTCAAACTGAGTTTAGAACATTGTTTACTATACATTTTATATTATATTATTTATTACACACCTTCTAATGATAACTAAGATTTTATTTTGTAAACATTAGGTAATTATTTTTAGAAAATGCTAATGGTGACCTGAGGTCAAGTAGAGGACTGTATAATGTTGTTTTTTCTAGAAATTATTCAATTGTTCTTTAAGATCTGATCAGACGCTATTGTATTATTGTTGTGTCCATAAGTTATTTCCGGCTGAAATTTACATCTTCAAATTATTTAATTCAAGTGATTCTTCTTGATATTACAAAGTGCTCTTAATATCTGACATTCTTGGAAAATTAGACTTGAATTTATATTTAAATTTTAAATAATAATATATTATTAGGTTGTTTTGAACACAAGATTGTTGGCACATTACCACTACAAGCGCCACTGTAGGTACATCAACACTTGCAGCTTTGGATTGAATTAGATTTTTTACTAACGTTTATTCAGAACTATAACTATTTTCTCTTCGCGGTAAATAAATTGTTTTATTGCATTTTATAAAGCTTTTTACCTCTCACTCATTTCTATTACTTACTATAAGACCATATAGTCGTACTACTATACTGCGTTAGGGCAATTTTGAAATATATAATATATGTAAGTACATTTGCAACAAAACTAACATCCAGCTATCACGAAATTGTGTAAATCTCTCTATTTATTAAATATATGTATTCGGGTTTCGGTTTTTTTTTTCTTTTCTGTATAATACCAGAGGCTGATTTATGTATATTGTACAGTATTTCGAAATAATGAGTTCGGTTCATTCCTGACGCACGTGCGAAGTGTTCTCGATGGAAAAACCCGATTTACATATAGCGCACAAACGATGAACAGTTGCATCGTCTAACCCTCTGGTGCATAAAACACGAACCCCACGAGCATGTATTTAATAAATAGAGGGATTTACACAATTCCGTGACACCAGCAAATCTCATTATCTTTTAGCGGGTCATTTGTTCTTTGTCGATCATCTATTTAGTTTTACATCAACCGCCATGATGAAAATGTTATATAAAAAAAATCATACGTTCAATATAACAAATGTTTATACGAGATAAAAAAAAATCCAGTGCGATGAGCAATCAGTAAATGTCAAGGGTCATGGCAATTATTGTAATGTGTCGTCTCTTTTTTATTGCACTTTGTCTATTTTTTTTCTTATGATATGTATAATTATTCGTTGAAGTTTATAAATATGCCATATACTTCTTCTGTCTCTTTTATCCGTTCCTGAAATGTGTCTTGTCAATCAGCACTACATTTAATGCTTCCTGATTTGTGGGGATATATGGGGTAGAGAAAAAAAATTCAAATCATTCAGGCAATTGGAAGACAAAAGGCCCCGGAGCGATTTATTGATAGCTATGGTTATATTGATATACTGGTTATGATACATAAATATAAATGCAGCGGATACTAAATTCCCATGATGAAGCCACCTGCAAAGAATCCAGAACGATTCATTGCTATAAAAGAGTAATAAATGTTGCTCAACATTTATTATATTTGATAGCTCCTATAAAGTGAGGTCGCAAGCGATCAAACTCAAAAACAATTGTTGTTGTCATCAATAAATTAGTTTCAAATAAGGGTCTATATGAAATATTGCTTTTAGTGCCAATATATAATCAAAAATGAAATATATGATGTAATTATTATTATTATTATTATTATTATTATTATTATTATTATTATTATTATTATTATTATTATTATTATTATTATTATTATTATTATTATTATTTATCATCATCATCATTATTATTATTATCATGTGTATTTAATTTAAAACTGTTCCAGTTGCCTAATGGTTAGAGCGTCCGCCGCCTCGGATGCGGGAAGTCGTGGGTTTGATCACCGGTCGAGTCATACCAAAGACTTACAAAAATGGTACTAACAGCTGCCTCTCTTGACACTTATCATTAAGAGGTTAGTGTTATGACTGGTAGGCCTAGTGTCAGGAAAATGTGACTGGGTGGGACATAATGCTACATGTCTGCGGCATGATGCCCCAGTGCTAGACATCACTAGACATCACTAGACTAACACACTGCAGATATCGTAACGATATGACTGAAAAAGTGATAAAGCTGCGTTAAAAATCATAATCACATCACATTTAATTTTAGTGTAACATTGAGTTCAGTTCTCTTTGATCTGACTGATATTTTGTATGTCATTGATGTAAGCAAATAATAACATAAACCTTGTTTCTGGCTCCAGACCTTGTTTCGCAATCAGTGACGGTTTGGTAAACAACATTTGTTTATTGTTTTTATATCTTTCTCAGAGTAAGAATCATTAGTTTAAGTCAAGGTCATTCCTGGATTACGCGACAAGTTAGGTGTATCAATTGTTACAAACTTCTATTTTTCTGGAAGGATGAACTTTAGACTCTGATCCGGAAAATTGTTTTGAGTCTAAAGTAGCGTATGTTGTTGATAAAAGTTTGTCAGTTGGGCTCCAAACAATGGACAAGTTAAGTTTTTATTATGTTGTGACCAGTTTGGGTTGAATTTTTATTTTCTTCAAATTAATGAATTAAAGTGATTCTTTTTCCTGGAAATACTTAAGTGATCTGACAACATTCTTGGAATAAGACATTTATTGGAAGTTATACTAAATTCAAGACTCGAATGATATTTTCTGTGATTCAACAAGAGACTGTTGACGCAACAGCACTTTGCTAACCATAGCCGACGTCATCGCCTTCCATTTTTTACTTCATTGGGACGAGAAACCCAATTTCGTTCAGTACTTTTTATTACTAGGACTTCTATGTTTAATTCTTGGATTATTTTGGATTTTATTCGTGAAACCGTAAATTATTTTTTCTCAATTTTTCATTTTGTATTCTAGGGAGAGAAATTGTTTTGTTACATTTTACAAAGCTTGTTGCTTTCAGTCTTTTCTGTTACATATTTTAAAAGCATAGACTCGTAGCAGAAAAGTGGGTGCTCGTCCTTGGGATACATGAATTTTGGCTAAAATATTTCAGAAAACATTTTTTGAAATGCAAATTCTCCTAGGTTCAGGAGTTTTCAAATCCCAAGATTATTTCACATTTTAGAAATATTTAGTGAAATCATGAGGCTTTTTTACAATGTCATAAAAAGTGGATATCTTTCTTTCAAATCCTACAACGAAACAGTTAGACTTCTTGAAAAAGGCAGAACTCCTTCCAGCTTGCCAGAAAATATGATATTTCTGAGACAACAGATTCTTTAACGAAGCAAGAAATAAAAGTATTTGGTGAAAAAAAAATGTTTTGGATGAAAGTGCATTGGCTTAGATCAGTAAGTCTGTCTCAGACTCAGACATAAAAGTTAAGCAATTAAAATTGATAAAAAGTTAGAATTAGAGTTATGAGAATTTGAACTTCAGAAAGAAGAAATTCAAATGGTGCTTGAGAAAGAGTAGAGAGAGAGAAAAAATGCAGTTACAGAAAGAAGATAAATAAATGCAAATGCTTGTAGAATTGCAGAGACAATGAGATATGGGAGAAAGGGAATATAAATTTAGATTATGAGAATTAGAGCTGACAAATGTAAAGTACATTCCCACTTTACATACAAATTCAAGTTTTGATGTTACTAAGAAATTGAGGTTACTGTCGCCTTTTATAGGAAAATATAAGTTGACAAATATTTTCCTGATTTCGAAATGAAAGCTGTAAATGTGAACTCTATTATTGCAATTTACTCTCACTACATTAAAGTGATGACTACGATCTGGTTAAGGACTGCATCTTAAAGGGTTATAAGATTCTCCCTTAAGGATATCGGCAAAACTTCGGGAACTAAAAAAAAGAAGCTGGACAAATTCATGTCACATTTGAAAGAGAAAAAGAGCAGTCATTTAACAAGTGTTTCTTAGCAAAGAAAGTTGATCAAGATTTTGAAAATCTCAGACAATTTGCATTACGTGAAGAGTTCAAGAACTATGTCCATAGTGACATTAAGACTCGTCTTGATGAGCATACTGTCGAAATCTTGGAAAATGATGTTTGTTCTGCTGACTAGTATCCTTTAGCTCATAAATTTATTTTGTAGTCAAGTCTTCGACTCAGAAGTCTTCTGGTAAAAGAGTATATCAGACTAACAAGATCCTTTCTAAGCTTGATCAGAAATCCTTATCTTTTTCTTACGCGTACCTATTGCAAGACAAAAGGACACGTTATTGCTGATCTGATTGCTACAAATTGAAAATAAGCATCAGAATAAAGACAGGCCTATTACAAATGTTCTTTTGCTTAGAGGTTAAGGTCCCGGTCATGTATTGAAAGCAATAATAATAAACCTTAGTCTGATTTTATTATGGACAAGTATGAACCATTCATTTCGAAGGGTGCTTTATCACTCTTGGATGATCCATTCCATATTAAAACATTTAAGGGACACATGAGCTTCTCAGAGTCTTTTATTATCAGGTACTCTGAGTTTTTCTCAGAAGTCTTCTTCTAATAAGAGCGTTCTCGTTCGTGGAGTATATTTATACCCATATCCCCAGCTTGAGCAGTTATTAGAGCTATGGCAAAGAAAGCTCTTGATAAAGATGTTGATCATGAAAGTGTTACTTTAGCTGACACATGTACTGGTCAGGCTTTTGATGATCTCACTTTCACTCCTTGTTTGGATTAATGCAAAGGTAATGTTCACAGTGATCCTCTCAACGACTTATTCTCTTTATTATAATCAGAGTGACAAGCGGCAATTTCGTGTCGTAGAACAGGAAACATATCCTAAGATCTCACGTTTGTTTTAAAGGGCCATTAGTGAAACTGAATCCACAGAAGTGCTTGTCTGTTATTTCATTGAAAATGGGGATTCTTATGAGAAAATAGAGACCTCCCGAAGTACCAGCTGGAGATGAATGGTCAGTGAACTAACAAATTGTAGTTCAAAAATCGTACAGACGAAATTCTTAGTCTGGCCCATGAAACTTCTTTGTCTGGTCATTTAGTGACTAATAAGGCCTTTCACAAGATCTTGAACCACTTCTATTGGCCAAAAGCTAAAAGTGATGTTTTTAACTACTGCTTATCTTGTCATACCTGTCAACTGGTAGGAAACCCAAATAGAAGATACCTAAGGTTCATTCGCAACCTATTCCTGCATTTGGGGAACCATTTAGCAGAATAATGGCAGACTGTGTAGGTCCCTTACCTAAGACGAAGTCATGTAACCAATACATGTTGACCATTATGTGTGCGTCAACAAGATTCCCAGAGGAAATTCCTCTGAAAAATATTAAAACTAAAACTATAGTAAAAGCTTTGATAAAATTTTATTTTAATCAATTTGGCCTTCCCAATACTAATCAAGATTCAAATTTTATGTCTGAAATTTTCCAGATTATTATGCTTGGATTTGGCATCCAGCAATTCAAGTCAATAGTATTACTGCATTTACAAGGTCAAGAAGAAAATAAATGAGATAATAATCTGTAATAATAGTACCCCTGTGATATAAATAAATAAATGGAGTATCAGTATGATGAGAGAGATAACCAGGTTAATAATGCAATCAATTCAGACGTCCCTGTCCCACTCATTGAGGATTTAAGTGAAGGCCCACAATCGGACTATTTGATTTTGGAGTGACAAATCTTCGGAATTCAGAAATTATGAAAAATTTGGACCAGAATGTTTTACATTTGAAACAACAAGAAAGGAATGAACTTAAACAGCTATTACTTAAATATGAGCACTTTTTTCTAGATGTTTCTACGAGAACAAACAAAATTTTCATGACGCTGAAATTGTAAATTCCAAATCTTTGAAACAATACCCATACAGGATGAACCATCTCAAACAGGAATACATGAAAAATGAAATTCAATATTTGCTGGAAAATGATTTCATGAAACCGAGTAAACCTATGTCACCATGTATACGTGTACCAAAATCAGATAAAACTTTCCGAAAATGTACCGATTATAGACAGGTGAACAGTTTGACTACATTAGATTCATTTCATTGCCAAGAATTGATGACAGCATTTATGAAATTGGAAATGGAATGTGTGGCTACAAATGTGACCTTATGGAAGGATTTTGCCAAATTCCACTGACGGAAAGAGCATAGGAAATTTCGGCGTTCGTGACTCCAGATGGATTTAATAATGACACCAGGCACATCAAAGGAAAATATAATTTAATAGTAGATGTACTATCACATGTATAAAACTATATTATTTAATGTCCTATCCAAATAATATATTTCGTTTCTTATCAAAACGGTACAGATTTCAATGCCTCGTGCTCTTTTTGAAATACATTTGAGGATATATCTTTCACACATGAAACTACTTGACTAAATGTCAGACTGTAAGGATGAATCTTTTCAAACTACGGATACAGTTTTAGAAGTTTACCATTTTGAAACTTTCAGCTGCATAAAGATAAACATTTTCAACGAAATTGCTTGCATACTAAAATAATGACAAATATTGTAATAAACAGATATGGATATATCTTTTTTCATACATAATATCAGATATATTTTATGAGTTGTACAAAAGAAAGTAATAATGTCAATAATAGCAGAACTGCCGTTTTCAAATATACTTTCTTTTGTGGCTAAATTGCCAGTTTCAAATATGTATTCTTTCGTGCCCGAACTACCGATTCCAAATATACATTTTCTCGTGACACAATTTAGGTTTCAAATATACATTTTTAAAAAAAGCAGTAGTACCTGTTTCAAGGAATCACGGTAATAATTCAGTTCCCATAGTAAACCTATGCAAACACCATGATATTAAAAATTCAATAACTTAAAATTTCTGAGTGCCCATGATCAAAATAATATTTTTCAGTATAGATGAAACCTGGATATCAGCTTCTGTGTATAGGAAAGGATATGAGCCGCGGAAATTTCTAGACCTGCATGTGTTTGAAACACGCGCTTTCAATTCCCCACCAAAAAGTCAGGTCTTAATTTTAGTAACGAGTATTCCAAGCTCAAGAATGTTAAAGGACTGGAATTCCATCAATAAAATAATGTCTCTGGGTTTTTTTTTTCACTTACAACTAGGAGAAGCTCTCAAAAGATTCTTGTTCCTAAAACATAACTTACATTATTAACCAATCTTTGCCAGTCAAACCAATATATGCTCTATTAAACGTTCACCCATTTCCAGGCTGGTTCCCATTTTTCCATACCATTATTACCGTGTCCTGAAATATACATTCTTTCATGGCAAAGCTACCGGTGCAAATATACATTCTTTCCTGGCAAAACTACAGGTACAAATATACATTATTTTATGCACATGATCTGACATTAACATGGTAAAACAACATTCCTTTTCCAGATGTACTAATCTTATTCCTCAGTCTATTTTGAGGAACTTTACATATCTTATCACGTTTTATCACCCCCTCGAAACCTTATTTCAGTTATATGTCTATCAATATAATTCTAATTTGAACATAATGAGGTTTACTTTATTTGGGTCATAAAATACTCTTTTTTATATTTTCCATAAGTGCTGAAGGAGCATTCGTTCTGCTACCACACTGCATGCTGATAGAAAGCTTTTATGTCCTCTTTAAATAAATCAAGCCAAATACAATGGTTATCAGTATAAAAGTCAATGCAAGGGTTGCTGAGTATATGTGTTTTTGTTGCTAGACGAACAAAAACAGAGAACAAATAACACCTGTTGAAATTTGTCTAATTTGTTGACCGTGAAATTAAATCATATCTGCAAACCTTCTAAAATCACTAAGATATTTTTATAGTTTTTTTAAAAAAAAATGCTTTCTTCAATCACTTTTTCCATTATTTAACTGTTTCTTAAAATACATTTTAAACTCAAACTGGAGATTCTTGTGTAAGATTTGTGAGAGTTAAACTGGCGTTAATGTCATTCTCTTCGAGTGATATAGTCATTATTTATTTGTCATTAACTATAAGTGTAAATAACTGTTCGTCCTACAAATATTATATATATATATATATATATATATATATATATATATATATATATATATATATATATATATATATATATATATATATATATTTGATGCAATGATCTGATGAAAAGGATTTTGACTATTGTTGATGTGATGGACTTTCTGGCCATATTTGTCATACAATGATGTGATGAAATGCCTGCGGGTGTGTGTGTGATAAATGACGTGATAACTGCCTGGGGCGATATGTGATATAATAATGCAATGAACTGTCTGCAGATATACGTGGTATAATTGTTTCATGGACTGTCTGTGGATACATGTGATACATGATGTGATGGTTGGCCTGTAGGTATAAATAGCACAATTACCTAATTTGACTTTCTGGGAGGATATGTGATGCAATGGTTTGTCAATGGGTTATGTTTAATACAATGATGTGATGGGCTGCCTGGGAGTATACGTGATACAATGATTTGTTGAACTGCTTGGAGTCATTTATGATACATGGATGTGATTGACTATCTGCAGTATATGTGATACAATGACGTCTTTAACTACCTGAGGCTATGTGTGATACTATAACGCGATGGACTGCCTGGGCATATATGCGATGATCTGCTTGTATAAATTTATACAACGACGTGATTGTCTGCCTGGAGGTATGTGCAATACGTATAAACAAATATATGTTTTGTTAAGAGTGGACGTTTGGAATGAGTTTGATACAGCTTAAGAATATATCGACACCGTTAAGCCGATGTGTATTATGTTCGTACACCGTATGAGATGAGTTCTTTCCCCTGACAAGAAACCAAGCATCTTTTTGGTTTTGTATTTAACACATATATAACTTTGTTAGTGATATATTCTTTTCAATGCTTGTAATTTTGTGGTACATAAGTACTAATGTATTCCTTATTAAATGCGATATCATTTATTATGTAGCATTCAAATTTATCTTGTTGCTACCTAGCTAGCATATGATCAGACAAGACTTGAGTGAAGTTGTTTGAAACTTTAGGTAAAAGCTGTGTTTGACTGAACAGACAAAACACAAAAATCCTCTTGAGCCGACAGTTGCTTAAAGATAATAAGCACAAGTCCTTTGGAATATTGATATGCAACAATAAATATTAATGACACTTTTGATTAAACAGTTGTGAGAGCTTGAAATTATTGTTGATGAATAGTACAAAATAATGAACCTGAAGAGCTGGCAATTATAGTAAAAACGTCAGCCAGAGTAAACAGAATTTACGCAACTCGTGAATTGCGTCCCTTGATCAGTCAGGATATTGTCGAACTCCATCTCTACACGAAATGCCAAGCACCGCTTCAGTGACGATTTCCAAATCAATATTACGCAACGCGAAAGCCTCCGTATAGCGTGTAGCGTAAACCACGACCGTTACAATATACCAATTTAATTAGGCCGACGCGGGTTTTCTCGGTCTGATTAATCCATCGCGACGCGTCAGAATGGTTCATCGATAGAGGTGTACTCCCAAGAAGACGGGTCGATGATCCGTTCTCTATGCCATTCTATGACACTTGTCACAGGAGAGAGAGAAATGCTTAACATCTCCTTGGGCACTTGGCCAGTTGAATCCCTTGACAAGAGAAGTTAATGCGTCTTGGTAACTCCCAATGTACCCTCGCATGAGACTTTCATGCGCGAGTTTCAGCACTTTACCTCGCTTCTCCTTTGGCACGACGACTTGCTTGAAATGCTCGTGTCCGTTCACGGCGTAACGCTAGAAGATTCCCTTCTTTTATATGAACTTCACCGCACCATTTGGAGTTTCTTTCTCAGTTCCTTCTGCAATGTATTTATTGCTTCAGAGTTGCTTTTTCCTGCTGACTGACCAGTGTTGACGTAACTTCCATCGGTGTCGGTTTCGTCTGGCGACTCTTGGATCTGATTTCTCAGCATTCACCGGTGTCGGTGTACCGGTTTATGGTTTACAGCTTGTCTACGTCTCAAACTTCTTCCTTTGCAACTTCATTCATCGTGGTCTGCCTGCCTTGGGACAGTCCCTTGCTAAATTCTCCAGGTGCTTGCAGTTGTAGCACGACGGCATCCTTCACCATCCTGTAATGCTTATTTTCGAGGGTGAGGGCCTGTCCAGGTCTGTGAGTGGCATCCTTACCTGCATATCACCCACTTCTGGACTTTCCCGTCGCCCTGATGGTTACGAAAAGCCAGCTATCTCTCAACTACACGTGTTGATTCAGTTGGTTGGGGTCGGTTCGTACCCAGGACATGTTCCTTGAGTATAATCTCGTGTACCCCGTCATACTATTATTCGTCTTCTGCCATCTTTATTCACTTTTCGAATAACCCTCGAACTCTGGTGCGGAATTTGGAGTGTGTTTCCGTAGCCTTTTATCGGAGAGTCAGTAAAACGTTTATGGTAAGTTGCGGCGGTCAGCCGGTAATGGAAAAGAAGGGCCTTATTGAGCGCGTTGTTGTCGTCAGCTTCTTCTGCGGATAAGTTATGGTAAACGTTGCGTTAGTTGCCCAATGTTGCTCGGAAATTTTATGAACGCACGCGATTTTCTCAAATTGCAAAGGGAAATTGTTAATGCACTCTTCTTTGTCGTTGAATCACAGCATACTTATCTGCACCATTCGGTGGTCGTAATCGGTCTTACGCTCTCTCCAAAACTGGAGTCATCCCGATTGGCGGTCCTAGCTTCTGTCCCTTATTTCTTCATTTCGGGACCATGAGCTAGCTCCCTTTCTTTCGCGGACGCTGATATTCTGGCCCGCTACAGCTCCTTTGTCTCTCTGTCCGCTGATATCCTGACCAGCTCCTTTTGTGCCTCTATTTTGGATGCTTTTTCGGCCATCCTGGCCAGCTCCAGCTCTTTCTGTTTCTCTCTTTTAATTGTTTTTTCGGCCCTCCATTATTATCTCCTCTTTGAGCGCTACTAGGCCATCTCACTCTTATCCTAGATTTCCCGTACCTATGGCGCGATACTCTTTAATCATCAGCGCGATACTATTTAATCATCAGTCCTTCTGTAGCCATCTTATTATGATACTAATAGTAAGTAATACCTTGTTTCGACTTACTAAAGACTTAACAGAATTTTACAATTTCCTAACCCAATTCTTGCCTGTTGACAATAACTTACTTTGCTCAGGTAAGGTATTTTGCCCGATACTTGCTTTACAATAACTGCTAGTAAGTGAAATCTACGAAGCTGACAAATACGAAAAGAAGATCCACCCAGGCTCTATTTAGCTGAAAGTTAAATTTAGTGAAAGATTCATGCAAAGCTCCACGCCCCCAGTCAGCAATGCCAAAAACTAGATGATTAATTATGCTAAAAGGTTGGCATTCAATGAATAACAATTTAATAACAATAGCAAAATGACTCATATTTCCAATTATGTTCCTTACGATCGACCTTTTAATACGACTATCGCATCACTTGATTGGCAGCCTGAGATTGATTTCCACCTGTCCTTGCATTTCTACTCATCATTTGTATCCTTTCTCTCTCCTATTTCTCCCAATTCATTCTTTCCTTCCTCCCCTACCTTTCTCCAAATTCCTTCTCCTCCTCCTCGATTTTTCTAGACTCCTTCTCTTCCTCCTCATTCTACGACTACACTTCTGTCGACTTCGAATGTATATCGGCTACAGTCTCAATTCCATCTCTATCTCTTGAAGACTTGTGACCCAATGGAACCGAAACTTCTCTGTCTCCTAAAAAGCTTCCTGTGAAAACACAAGGACGGTAGAATATTTTTCCTTAGCCATCTCATATCTCAATACACACAACCTATCATCAGATAACGGTTATTTTGTTCGTTCGGTCACACATTCATTCATATCGAAATACCCATACGTCTTTGTCTGTTAAAACAAACATCATACTACAGCACGGTATGAATTACGTATTATACATACAACAACAAATTTCGTCACATCAGTTTATATTCCTAATCCCGTTTAACTAAACAATATCACAATAATCACACGCAGTTCTTTACCTTACAACTCATACAAAGTGTACAAATATTCAAACTATTCATGCTCTGATATATGCATACGTCCATAGTAACTAATCTTACATACTTCATCGATGTTGCCAAATTTACAATTAAAACATGTGTAAATTCTAGCATTAATCAATACACTTGTTTACTACGAAGCAACCTAATAGCGAATTACAAAATTAATTCTTACCACATGCTAACAATTTACATAATCCAGCCTTGCAATTAATAATTCTCTACTTAAGGCTGAAACCCATTTCTCAAATAAGCATGTAAATTAAACACTAGAAAGGTAATTCTGCATACTAAACGATCCTACTACTTAGGTGTAAATACTGCACATAATTACAATTATTAAGCAGTAATATTCTACAAAAATCGAGCAAATAACTTACTGACCTTTTCGAAGCTTTGTCTTTCCTTAGAATATATCTTTAAGTTTTGCCGCCAAATTACAAGTGGCTTCTTTCTCGGAGTAAACCCTATTAATCTGCAATCCTTTAAGGCAAATACTAAATTACCCTTAATACTGGGGAAGGTTTCATTCGGGTTTGAATTGTAATTGCGCTCTATATCTCACTTTTGATTTGATATCGAGAGGACCGTTCCAATCAAACTTAGTAGACAATGTCCATCTCGCTGTCTTTCAACGTTTGGAGAGATAAGAACACACCAGTTCACCCCGTTTACTTTCGTTCTGATCCTTGAACTAACCTTTAAAATATGGGTATGATAACGGCAAGCCTTTGTTAAGGGACACGACCGGTCGCCTTTGCCAACACGTTTCCGGTCTCTGCCTGGCCATTGTAACTTTGCGTAAGAGTTCAAAACTAACCCCGCGGAAATCTTGAAAAATCAAACACATTCCCAAGACATTTAAATTATAGCTTATACATGACTTTATAGTAAATTCAGACAAGGATATTTGGGTTATTTTCTGCTGCACTTAAAGACTACTAGAATATCGTCACAGTCCTGGCCATTTTCACATCAGCTCGTTCAAGACTATAGACACATGAAAATAAAATTGGAATTTTTGGAATATCACTGGAAGTCAATATGAAGTTCATACAGTTGGACTTGTGATAGAACTTTTAGAACTATCTGGGATTTAATTCACAATACCGTAAGTTCTTCTTTTAAAAAGTCACTTTGCAATTTAGGGATATATATATATATATATATATATATATATATATATATATATATATATATATATATATATATATATATATATATATATATATATATATACATATTTTCCAATCATAACCCTAACTCATGATTCTCTTGAATCTTGTTCTTTAACACAGCCAACTTAGACAACAGATATCCTGTCGAAACTGAAACTTTGGCAGTACCTCAAGAAAATAAAACTGTTGATATGTTGAACTTGTTAAATATTTACCTGGGCTCTCCTCAAATTACATATTTCAATCCAATATAGCTTTGTATCACTTTTTTAAATATTGAAAATATCCAATATCTCCAGCCGTTGTTCCAAGTTCTCTGTTTATCAACTGCACTAGTCATGTTACGGCAGGTACACATTTTCTGCACATTGAGTCGCTTTGTTCACGTTTGGTGATTTTAACACCGCTTATTTGAGTGAGATTTCAAATAGCGCGAAGGATATAGCTTCGCTAGAATTGTGGTTAAAACAAGAGGACATGAATTTGAACTTTTGGATATTTCTGAATGTTTTCACTCATTCATGCAATTATAAGCATGATGTGATCGAATTTTCTCTGTATTTTTGCTACTCATGATTTGTAAATAACACGAAATTATTCTCTGTATGCAAATACCTTATACGATTAGCTGCACCAGATACGTGCAACACTCATTGACCTAACTGAAACTTGTCTTACAAATGTAACACATTCAAATCTGATGAGCTGTAAAATACAATTAATATTGATATGTTAATTATCTTAAACAAGATTAATTAAATTTAATATTAATGATTTTTATTCCCGTGTAAACTGAGGGCCATTTAAACTGATAATTATTACTATTTATGCCCTAAATATTATCATTTTTACCCGTATTAAACAAATGACACGTATCATTTATACCCGTATTAAACAAATGACACGCATCATTTATACCCGTATTAAACAAATGACACGTATCATTTATACCCGTATTAAACAAATGACACGTATCATTTATACCCGTATTAAACAAATGACACGTATCATTTATACTTGCTTTAAGCAAATGAATCTTACCATTTATACTAATTTTAAACAAAACAAATTATCATTTATACTCGTGTTAAATAAGCGAAACTGATCGTTTATCCTTGTTTTAAGCAAATGAAATTTGCCATTTCTCTTTCTCTATTTTTCTTCTTTCTATTCCTCATTTTCACTAATAATATTATGGATATTCTTATATTTTCGTTGATAATAAAAGTTGTACTTTTCAAACCTCTGGTCTGTTCTGAGAAACCATATTTTGATTTGTAACTTGAAACGCCTCATAACAGATAGTGTCATTATCTTTATTGAACGGATTTTGGTTGCTGTTTAGAGTAGAGATTTTATTATGGTGCACATTGGTTATTTTCAAACATATTTTATTTGTTACATTTTGCAGAAGGAGTTGAGCTGACAGTTCTCACAACGTTAAATAAGACTTTTGGCAAACATGTTGGCTACAATCTTGATGCCTAAATTGACAGTTTTAGAGGATTATTAAGAGCTTGTAAGACTGCGTTATAAAGCATAAGTACATTTTTTGGTACTCTTCAACCGTAAAGCCGATTGAGGCAGATTTAAAATGACAGTAGTGATCTTCTTGTTATATACCGTTTGTGTGGATGTCAAATATGATAAGTATAAACTTGCCTATCAACGTCCAAGGATTGTATATTTTGAAGAAGAACAACTCACCATTTTTTGAAATTTGAAGTTGCTTCTATATCTTAATTGGTAAAATCACACAGCAGCTGCGAATGTAATTAGCCATATCTTCCAAGTATATAACAATCAACGATTCGAAACAGGATTTGGAAGAAAATAATAAGAACACATCTGGCTTAATGAGCCATGGAAAAAAATTGTGCGCTAGTTTGCATCAACATTCCGAAGTAGTTATATCGAACGCACCTACAAAAGTAAAGAGTTATTGCAGTGAAACAACTGAGAAAAAAATGCAATTGAGAACTAAAGTAGAGTTCCAATGAGTTACTTCAGTTTAAAACAATTGCATTTGATTAAATTAATAGTCAAATGATTTTTTAAAATAATTCTGCCTGGCGCCAGAAATGATAACGACCTTTTCATGCAATTATCTGTTATTTTGTAGTTTTCATAGAATTTCACATATTCATAACATCCATTTCATCGAAAATATTATACAACTACTGATTCCACACTACTTCAACGATTCTTACCAAAATGTAAATACTACAGATATGACAAAATATTATGCAATATCTTTATCTAAAACTCTTTTAAATGTCATTTTCGCTTCAATGTCAAGCATATGATCCGCTTTTTTCTATGATATTAACTAATATCTGTATCATTATTTGCCATAGCGAATATATTCCATCTAGTACCAGACAAGGGTAATATTGTAAAAGATAGTCTATGAATTGAATTTATATGCATGTGGATAGACATATTGTGACCATTAATTATAACACTGTTGTGAACGATAAACATAAAGACATTCACTAGCACATACATTGAATATACACGTAGTACATTCATGAATACGAACCAGTTGTATGCATTTTGTTTTCGAGTCAGAAAGCCTGCGATCAATAGAAAAAGAAATGATACCATGTTATGAAGTAAGTTCTCTGTAACGAATTAACTATGTCAATTACTCTCACATGAATTAACTATGTCAAGTGAAACATTGTATGCTGACATAAGAGAGATCATTCTAACAAACAATTAAATGGTTCACTCAGTAGTTTTCCTATATTTTCCATCCATGAGCAAATTATTTTTTTCAAAATGTACGTTTTATTTGTGTCAATCCGAATGTCCGTTCTATTGATGTAATTTCGAATGTCGGTTTAATATGTATCAATACGAAATGTCTTTTTTATTTGCATTAATCGGACTGTCCGTTCTATTTGATCAATCGGAATGGCCCTTGTATTATGTCAATCTGGGCATTTACGTTTTTTATGGCGTTCTTCAGAATACTAAATGAGTTTCTGTTAGTAAAAAGATGATTTGAATTTACCTCTCCGAAACATAAACAGATTAGATTCAGACAGATAGACAGATAGATAGATAGATAGATAGATAGATAGATAGATAGATAGATAGATAGATAGATAGATAGATAGATAGATAGATAGATAGATAGATAGATAGGTAGGTATGTAGGTAGGTAGGTAGGTAGGTAGGTAGGTAGGTAGATAGATAGATAGATAGATAGATAGATAGATAGATAGATAGATAGATAGATAGATAGACAGTTAGATAGATAGATAGATAGATAGATAGATAGATAGATAGATAGATAGATAGATAGATAGATAGATAGATAGATAGATAGATAGATAGATAGATAGACAGACAGACAGACAGACAGACAGACAGACAGACAGACAGATAGATAGATAGATAGATAGATAGATAGATAGATAGATAGATAGATAGATAGATAGATAGATAGATAGATAGATAGATAGATAGATATTCAATATCTAAATTGTGAAGCTGCAAAGGTATATGATCAATTTTGAATATTAAGGACTCGTACGAAAACATGTACATCCATACTTTTATCTTAGCAATCTTAGCAAGTTGTGATGGTGTGATGCAGCAAAACATTGAAGCGAGTAATTCACTTCTTTTCAGCCTATTCCTTTTCCTCTTTATCATTTGGATAACTGTATAGTATTAATGCGTTCATAAAAAAAAATATACATACTTGACTAAAATTGGATATCAATATGTATTACAAGTACACACATGATTAAAAATCAGAACTAACAAATACGTAATTAAAGCATATCAACATAGGATAACAAATCATAAACATGTAATTTATTTTTGCCTTAATGATATTTAAACGATTATTCACTGAAAAAAAATAACAAAAACCAATCTTTAAGAACTTCATATTTTCTTCCATATAGAAACTGCGCTTATTGATGAAGTATTTAACAACCCAATTAATCACATATAAAATAGCTAAATAATTATCACTCTAAAACAATGTTCTTGGTCAAGTCGATGATCATGACCTTAAACTTTTTCACATCTTAATCAATGGGCTTCTAAGTTTTGTTAATGATTTTAAAAAGAGTTACTGTTAATTTTCTATGGACTTAAACTAAGAAAAAGAAAAAAATGAAACCAACACGTTAAGTAAAATTAAACAAATAATTTATTTTCCAAGAATACAAAGTAAAAATTTTAAAGTAACTTACAGTATTATGAATTAAATCCCAAGTAATCTTGAACGTTTAATCACAAATTCAAAGTATAGTGTTCCGAATGAATTCCAGAAGTTTATAGGAGGAATTCCAGGTTTTGAATGTGCTGATGTACCAATAGCACTGAATATGCCGATAAGCCAATATCGTTGAATGAATTTACAATAATTGGAAAGAAATGTTTTACTCCGATAAGTCAATGAACACTTTCTAATTATAATGAATAATTTAAATTAAGTTAATAGCTTTTCTCAAATTATATAAAACCTTAAGACATAATAAGATGACTCAAATTGTCATTTCCCAAACAAATTCGTAAACAAGGGCATATGTGTTTATTTAGATTTTAGCAAACAATCTGACAAACATCAGGTAGACCATCATTGATGTGTGATAGCAGAATGAAATCATCTCATTCAAATTTTGACTTTACCATTATTTGTGTATGAAATTAATTGGACGGAACGTACTGTTTAGAATCAGCTAAATGAATACGGTTAAAATGTACTGTTTATAATAAATTAATGAATATACCGAGAACTTACTGTTAAGAATCGAACAGGAACAAGAAGAGCTGCAACAGTTAAAATTAGGTACTATAGTTAGTGTACAAACACCATTCGCTCAGCATGAACTCCTAAAGCAATGCATGCTTGACTAGTAAAGATGTTCAAAAGATTGCTTAAGTTTTTATAGAAAACCACTTTAATACTGTTTTAATCTTCCTGTTAGAGTCAGCCAAATAGTCAAATATATAGAAACCGCAAGCTTTGAATTGTATGATTCAGAACACTAACAATTATGGAAGTGTGTTGTTTGTTTTGTTTTTTGTTGTTTTTTTGGCATAGCTATGAACCTCATTTTTCTGCTTATCGAAACAATGAAGTAGTGTTCGGATAAAATTACACCAGTGCTTTAGTTATTTTTTTTTAAATTTATTTACTTATTTATCAGATTTTTTTACCTTTGCTTTCAGGAGCGATATATATGATTGGAAATCACCAATAGCTATCTCATAACATACCCTGTAAAATAACACAATAATCTAATCATAGTATAAAAAAGCAATTACATACCATACCCTTTATCGTAGCAAAGTTATGGCCAACCATAGCTTGGAAAATAACCATTACATAACACATCCAATATTAGTATGGAAAAACCCATTACATAATATATCCAATATTAGTATGGAAAATAACCATTACATACCATATCCAATATTATTATGGAAAAAATGTAAAACAAATCCTCGACCATAAAAGTATATTGTCAACTCATAAAATGGACAAGAGTCGGCGATGGTCTTAGTCATTAATTCCGTAACAAAGGTCATTATTATCAAACAAGTACCCGGAACCAAATCAGAGTACTAATTGTCTATTCTTAGTTACTCTTGATTCCTGACTTACATTGGTTCCTCTCTAGCACTGATTCCTATCTCAAATTCATTCCTTTCTCACATTACATATTTATTTTCTTTGTAAATATAATAGTTACTTTACCTAAACAGTATAGTATCATGGCACAGAACATTTAGTACATCGGATCTTCAGATTGTATCTCCCTTTTTAACCATCTCATAACGTACTAGTCTTCCATTTTTGTTCTATAGTTCTCAATTTGAAACAAAAATAAACGAAAGATTAAATATGTAGTGAATATAAAATAAGACAAATATAGCAGTTGAAGGAGTGGTATACTTTTCCACTTAGACATACAGAATAAAAGTGCAAGGAAATGAATGGCAAATGTTGTTTTTTCTTTTCTTTTCTTTTGCAAACTTCTGAGGAAGCGTTTCACCAAAAACGCATAACTTGAACGAAATTGGCTAGGCACACAATACAGGAAAAACATGAATGGTTTTAAGATGCTATGACTCTTTGGAAAATAAATAAGACTGGAATTACGAATAGTTGAAAAGAAGCTTTTCCAGATGTTAACCATTTCCTTTGCCCACAAAGAAGGAAGGATCGAAGGTAAAATGTAATGCTGTTCTATACGATACCAACTATTGAATTACACATAAGCTATATTTTATTTTCACCCCGTGTTAAATATTATGTTTCAGATGATAACTGAAACGCATTGAAGTTCCAGTCGCGTTTAAATCAACTAATCTTTCATCGTATATATGTAGTAATAAGAATTGCCCATGCTCTGATCCTACATGGTACATGAACTGATCCTACATGGTACATGAACTGATCCTACATGGTACGTGAACTGATCCTACTGATTTTGGTTTGTGCATTTCTGAATTCTTACTTAAAATTATATATTTGGTGCCCTTGCGGTTTAGTTCGGTAGCGAACACTGCACCCAGATTATAATTGTCGTATAATTTGTGTTTGCAATTATCAATTATTAATGCCTGATTTCTCGATCGTTATCAAATTTGTTCATGGCTTCGCTGAGAATTAGATTCAATACTTAAAGTCCCAATTTCAAAATTTTTCCAATCTAATTTTGGTTGTAAAGAAAGAAAATCATTTGTAAAAAATTATGACATTAACCTTTCTTTGAAATAATGAAGTCGTTTTTTAAATGACTTTCAAATATTTAGTTTAGAATTAAGAGGAACCACCTCTTACTTCATTAGCCAAAGTCGATCGTAATTCCATTCCTTTTCGGGAGTGTTGTGATATATTCGACACATTCGACAAATTCCGTCAGTGACTAATCTAATAACAATAATATTTGCACATGGCGGAGAATCGATTAAAAAGGGATTGAAGAGAAGCTTTCAAGCGGCTAAGAGATAAAAATAATTATCGGGTGAATATTGGTGATAAGCTGGGGCGCTGAAATATTTTGAAGAGCAAAACTTGGGCTAAATACAAACCCAGCTGTTACGGAATTTAACTATCAATTAGCAACCATACGACGCAGACTTATAAAACAAATAATGTTCGTCAGTTATGCCTTTAAAAACAAAATACTCGTAGATGCACTGCATCATATTAAATGCAAAATGAGAATAGAATAACACAAAAGGATCACCAACCGTATCCGACAGAGTTTTGGTGTTGGCTTATTAAGTTTACAACGGTAACGTTGTCAAATCCCGTGTTCAAGCTTCTATTAAAATCGGTAGGCCCACGGATCCCGCCGGTCAACCTTCGATTAATTCAATCGCATGTGAAAAGTGGCCTGGTTTCTCAGCTGGAGGGAGAAATTATATTGCTCAAAAGGTGATAATACCTAATTTGACTGGAACCTAGCGATGTTAAGGCCAATATCTTTCCAGATTCAACCTATTACAGATGGTTTAGCATTTAAGACTTTGGCACATTAAGGATGCATTGTAGATTTAAAGGAGACCAGAAATAAATATAAATATAGAATAATAGTAAAAGCACTATAGAAGAAAACATTATGCAGAGGTATTATCTGTAACCGTAATGTCAATATACAAATATTGTCATATGTTCAAAGCGCCAAATTTACGTGACATCGTATGCAAAATTTCCGCGCCTATTCGGTTAATTTAGTGATGTGACGTCATAGTAGCGACTCCAGCATCCTGACTGGCAGCTGCCAGCGTAATATATATATATATATATATATATATATATATATATATATATATATATATTAAATCCTGGGAAAAGTGTTAAAAGTCTGTTTAATGAAATTAGGCAGGACGCCGAGTAAGTGACCACAAAATGCAATAATCAATTCGTGTTCCTTTTATTTACACCAGCAGTGCTTACAAAAAAAAATCTTTAACCCGAAGGTTCCTTTAATTTTAGTTCGGGACCATCCTAAAGTGAGGTGTCCATCAGGCTTGTCGAGAAACAAAATAATGTTTTGCGTGAGAAAATGAGTAAATGTAGTTTCATGATGTTGGCATACATGGCATAACACGGCACAATCTAAATCAAATCACCGCAGCCCTATGTGAAATTGAGATCTAATTTTAATGAAATGGAAACTTTACTAAAATTATGATTCTAAACCCCTGACACTATCATGTATCGAGAAAAAACAATTTTCAGTAATCTTAACATATTTTTTAATTGTTTTTAAAATACCAACAAAAAAGAACCTTTCAGTCTACGGATGTTACACATATTATGCATAAACTGAAATCTGTAGTGATTGGAGCTGACATAAAACTTTCCCTTTGTTAACTTAAAAGAAAAGTAGTCAGGTACAAGGTTTCAAATGAACTGACTGACTAGAAATTGTGGTGAGGCGACTGTTCACCCCCACCCTTTGCTCCAATGCTTGAGCGCATAAAGTGGCGCGCCATTTCTCTCTGTGATACACCTTATAATCCCAAATGATAAGTCCCTTTTTTCATATGCTGGTCAGCTGTGGCAAAACTGCAAAATAGCTGAAGTTTTGACTTAAGTACATAAGCAATAAAGCCAGTGTGACTAATTAACAGTTAATCTTTATCCTAGTATTTATCTTGTGAAAAGGACTGCCGTTTGGACCATGTTCGACAGTGGGTGTAACTAAGCACTCGCAATTAATTGGCAAATAAACTATTACCTATTTTGTTGTAACTTACGACGTATATAGGACTTCAATCTGACAGTTCAAACCTACAGTTACCGTACATGTGGCAACTGTTCTTCCCACGTTTCTATGTCCCACCTTATCTGCTTAGGTTTAAGTCTTAAGGCATGTAACACTGTTTACTGAATGAAAATATTTATCCTAAATTATTCAGGGGAAGGGGCATACATAATGCATGGTATTATTGTTTTATTCCTTTTAATTTGATAATGGTCATAAAACTTTAAATATACGGTAGAGAATATCGGATGTTAGCTGGCTGAGTTTCTTTGGCGGAAATGGAGATGGGATTTTGTTTGTGGAGATAATTGGCCATAGAACACAATTAATTTTACTATATAGTCTCTACATTTATTTTTCAGTACGGATCTTTCCACTGTGTGACAATCAATACAAACCATGTTAATCTAAAATACCTTCAAAGATTACTTTACGGTGAAATTGTCAACAAAACACCATGCAACGGAACACAGATTTCACTTATGAATCATCACCATGACCTTATTACTCAATGTACACTGTTGCCGAAATACACACAGACAACCACACCAGAAGCTCACATTCTAAAGAATAAACAATTGCCTTTAAATCCTTACCAAGAATGCCAAAATCCAACTCTGGTTTCACCACCAAACGGAGACAGGGAAAAGGGATCTAAAATAGACTGGGACTACATTCGTGGGTACTGAACCGGATTTTATTATTTGTGTATTGGTGCCCTTTACACAGCATTCAGTGATCATTCATGGAATTTGAGCTAATTGATGACAGTTTTATTTTCTTATCTTTTTTTACTATAAAACTGTTGTAGTGGTTTTAAAAAATCTGAAATTTACGTGAATATTATTTAATTTAAACATTCTATTTATTGAAGAAAAGAAATGTGTGATATTAATTATTTTTTTCCAGTGCCGGATTTAGACATAACGGCGTCCTACGCTATGGAAAGCTGTAGAGGCTCTATTTGATGTAATATAAATTTGAGGGTCTCCTTCAGACTGTGAGGCCCTAAGAATCGGGAGATATAATTAAGTCAGGAGGTAGGTGTGGAAATACCCACAAAATCGTAAGGTTTTTCTACCGGCTTGAAAGTTGACATGTATGAACTGTCCGGTCTTGTGGAATTTCAGTCAGTGAATTTATTAAAGTCACCAGCCCGGGCCTGTGCCTAAACAAAATTTCTTTGAGCACAGTACACAAACTAGTATACCAAATAGGTATATATTATCAGATTAGTCATAACGATAAATGTAGCCTGCATGTAAGATATTATGTAATTGAACCATAAGAAGGATGCTTTTTGACGTCTACATTAAATAATTATAATTTCTTCTTTGCAAGTTAAAAAAAAACTAATGCTTAAGTTACGACCTATGAAAACCGTTCTCAGAATGCCTTTTTACACATTAAGTCAGACTAGTTCAGTATTATCTGTCAGTGTTGGATGTGTATTTTCAAAATATTAGTCTTTAGGTGGTGTGTTAGGAGTAGGCAATGAATATATCATTTAGATATAATACGACTGAATCTCATCCTTCTTAGAAAGATTTAATGCATTGTGGTAAATTTTTAAGTTTCATAATGTCACCATCACTTAATTAATCCTTATCACATTTGTGCATAGCACACAATATACAAGTATTTATGTTAAAATTACATTGCTTTTCTTTGCATTCTCAACACACAGTTCAATAGATATAAGCTATGAGCAACTCTTCGAAACAGATTCAACTTTTTAATGTGCAACCCATATCTGATTTCCCGTGTAATCGTTCGCCTTATTTCTGTTTCAGAAGGAGATATTGTTGCGTCGCAAGATCACGTGATCTGCAAGTTCGGAAAAACTTGGCAATTTAGGGAATCATAGTATCTTTCGCGCAATATAATCACTACCCGAGTACGATATGCAATTTATGAACATTACGGTCGAAATAAATTTTTTTATAGAATTACATACATAAAAGGAAAAAAATATTTTTGGTCGCATTCAAAAAATTTTATTATTTGATTTAACCAAGCTCTTTTCATTACAAAAAAAATATCCGTTCATCATAAAGTGTAAACAACACGCTGTATAGGTTAAAAAATATCTAACAGAAAACATTTTGTGAAAGTTAAATCGCCAATAGTTTGCAGAATTTATTTACAAAACTAATTAAAATTAGGTAATACTTAAAGACAACTTGGGGTGGGTGATCGTTTGGAGACATTTATTATGCTCCAACATATTGATTAAAACAATGTGTGCTTTGGAGACTACAAAATTGATGCAAGTTAAGATCTGTTCATGTTGAGAAAGAGAGAGAGAGAGAGAGAGAGAGAGAGAGAGAGAGAGAGAGAGAGAGAGAGAGAGAGAGAGAGAGAGAGAGAGAGAAAGAGAGAGAGACAGAGACAGACAGAGAGACAGAGAGAGAACACCATAACAAAAATAAAAGGGAAATCGTCAAAAGCAAGTAAAGGTTCTCTATTGCTGGGTAACAACCAGCTACCATCCTTCTTTCTGTTCAAACACCAGTACTATGTTTACTCCACGTAAACCCGACACAAAAAAAATTAGTAACAGCCATAAATCTAAAGTCGTAACAATTTTTTCAAAACGCAACACATATTAAAATAGTAAAGGCAAAGATGCTTTATGTGTTTTAAATGCAGTAAAACTTAAAAACTAAACTGTAGGACTTAAAAAAATATATTTTATAAATTCACATAAATATAAAATTAATTTCGTACCATTTTTATAGCTACTAACTATATCTCTTAAATATATTAATGTATATCAATAAACGTATATCTCTGTCATAACATGGTTTAAAATGGTATTTGGATATGCATTATTTCAAATTTAATTTAAGAGCTCTCAAACAAAAAAAAAGACGAAGAACCAAAAATCTGAATTATGGAGTGCATTTAGCCTTCTCTTAGAGTGAGGGAAAGATGTGTCTTTTTACAAATCGTGACCTTTACAATAGGTGTATCGAGTGTGACTGACAGTTTGCTAAAAATTATCGGTTTATGTGCAAGGATTTCTATTTTCACTTTCTTGATATGTTTATATAATGCAACCGATATTATTGACTCTTTAGTTTTTGCTTAAGAATGTGATATGAAAGTAGGAAATAATATCCACATGAAAATGGTCTCAATAACACATGTATCAGCGCAAATCCGTGAAAAACCAAGTAGTCTTAGTTTATAGCGAGTTGAAAGAATGTAATTGACAAATGTTTAAAGGAGCTAGGACTAATTAGCTTTATTAAAAAATTAGATTTAAATTTATATATGTGGCGAGAATTTTCATTTCTTTATTTTGGATTCAAAGTTAAAAGGAATTGTATTCATTTGACGTGTTTCCAGAAAACATGGCCCACATAATGAATAATTCACAGGCATTTCAGAGAAACCTATCATGTAAATAAATCTGCGGGGTTCTTTTTCAATCACACCTATTGACTGAAAATGTTGTATGTGTAAATAGGAGGCAGAGCTTTAAGTTCTAGGCCTTCTCATGTGAGTTTATGATAAAGTTCATTTACAACCCAGGTGATGCCTACCAGATGTTTTGCTTAATGTGCTTATTTTCCCAGTATAACACCTCCCGCAAATAATTCCTTTTGCCTTTAAGTCTTGAAGATGGTGAATCAGGAGTGGAAAGAATGAAACAAACTCAAGAACAAAGGAAATAAAGTTAAACAATGCAAAGGGTAAGATCTAGAAGATGAGAACACACAACGTATCACTATTGCTTTTCTCTGCGTCCCGTTTTAATATGTATACTATAAACAATAAATTCTATTTTTTCAAACATCGAAGGATGATATGTTTAAAAAAAAATGTAATGTATTGAAGTTAAAAGTAGAAATAATCAGAGAGAGAAAAAAATTAGATTTTATTAAAATTATTTTTTCCAGTAGCGATTATCCGATAAATGCGCAATAGTTTCATTACCTGCATAAACCGCTACGGTGGTCTAGTAGTTAGAGCGTCCGCCTCAGATGCGGGAGGTCGTGGGTTCGATCCCCGGTCGAGTTATACCAAAGACTTTTTAAAAAAATGGTACTAACAGCGGCTTCGCTTGACTCTCAGCATTAAGAGGTTAGTATTAGGACTGGGCAGCTTGGTGTCAGGATAATGTGACTGGGTGGGACATGATGCTACATGTCTGCGGCATGATGCCCCAGTGCTAGACATCACTATAAACTGCCACACTGCAGATATCGTAGCGATATTATTAAAAAATTGTTAAAGCTACGTTAAAAATCATAAACACCTCTACATTACCTGCTTACAATTTGTTCTGAAAGCATGTACAATTGTACAGTTTTCTAAACAGGACATCTACTGAATACAGAACAGTGAGGTTTTGTGTTTAGCAGAACCTTTCACTATCATTTTATTGAAGTCCCATACCCATCCTTGTGGGTTGTCCCCAAGAGTAAGCTATTATGCAAATTAGCACGATATTGTTTCGAAAATTGACATCAAATGCTGCCAATTGTTAAATTTATTAACAGTTTTTCATGGCTTGATTCAAGAGTAACAATCTTTAACCTACTGAAACATCGTAGGTGGAAAAGCTTTATTTCTCACGGAATCAACACATTTTTACACACAAGCATAATCTGTTTCTGAAGTTATGAATTGATTGGTTCCACGTAATTAACATCATAATGAGATAACATATTTCGACGACTTAGCACAACAGGCTATGTGAGTAATCATGCAGTACACATTGATATTGTCTGTATTATTGATGTTTCATAAAAGAGACAGTGCAGAATTGTAGATAACGTTCATAACAAATATCATCACGTCTGTCATTATTTTCTAATAAAACTTAGATATCCTCCTAAACGACGACAGTTTGCTACAATATGCGAAAATGAGGACGCTACATATAAAGCCTTCTCTCAGATGTGCTACAAACTTCTTGCATATCGAATTCATTTAATATATGGATCCAGGAAGTGTCAACACTGACAAAGCAAACAATTAAGACAAAATTGTTTGGAACCACATGTTACTTAGAATCAATTCCTATCCACAAAATGTTTTACAAAGGACAATAATGTATGTAGGCCATTTTATTGTTCTCAGTCATCTTCACTAAACTATAACTTAGTAAAGAAGTACGATCCTGAAACTTTGAAAACTATGTTGTAACTTGTCTACGTGTTAAGTGGCTAGACAAGTACAAAAGAAACAATAAAAGTGTGAAACCATCAAGCTTTGTCAATTTTAACAAATAATTTCCCTAGAAAAAATAATGTAAAAAGGGCATACTGTTTATGAGTCAAAGCAAAAATTTAATCCAAGAAATAAAATATATAAGTCCTTTCGATAAAATGTTATAAGTGAATCATAGTTCGAATCCGATGAAATTCCAAGATGGAAGGCGATGACGTCTTCGATCACCTTCAAAGTGTTGCCGTGTTAACCATTCCATGTTGAATCGCAAAGGATAATATTGCAGATTTTGAATTCCAAATAATTTCAATAAAGTCTTTGTTCAGAAATTCTAATCAGCACTAGTATTTTCCCGGGAACTCAAACTGGTCACAAAAAGACACCTTTAAGTGTTGGAGATTTAAAGCCAAACTGGCCAGTTCCTCTATAGGAACATAGTTATGCAGTTAATTATGCAAAACAACTTCTCTGATGAGTGTCATGTGGTCACCTTCTCGAACGTCAGAGAATGTTGTTTTTACATGCCACTTATCACTTACTCTAGTATAGCTAAGCTAAATTCAATAATATTTTACTCTGGAAAAAAATAAAAATAAGAAATGTTGTTTACTGGTCCTGAGTCGAGGTCAGCAAAAGATAAAATTTTTTAGCTAATGGTTGTTTATCAGATCAAACATGACTGAATTGAATTTCTAAAACAAATATAATCCAGCAGACACAATTTATCGTTACAATGACATGTAATGAAATAAAATTTAAAATTAACAAACACACACACACAAACACACACACAAATATATATATATATATATATATATATATATATATATATATATATATATATATATATATATATATATATATATATATATAACAATACTTGAAGTTTGCCTTCATCATGAGTCAATCAAAATAAATATGAACTGATTTGTTTTACTACGCCTTGAGTGCCTATAGCTAGTGATGGACTGTAATTCAGGATACGTGTAACAGATATTTCAAAGTTCTATCATTAAGTCTCCATCAAGTTTGCAAAAATATCACTGGATTTCAAAATTGGACAAATCAAAGAAGGATGATGCATGTATTTTGCTCGTTTAATATTCATCTTATGGATGTGTTTAAAACATGTCTGTTTCAACGACTTTTCATACATAAGCAATAGGAACGTGTCATTACCAACATCTACAAATTTCGTGAACTGAACCGACTGTTCGTGTAGTTAGCTGCAATTTTTCGAAACAAAGGATATTAGCTCCTTTTCTGTCGAAAGATCGAAACCATACTATACTTGAACCACATATTTAATGGCTGTTATGTGTTTACATTAGCTAGCGACTGGCGAAAACTTGTATTCACAACGTTTCAGGATTGCTAGCGATTTAGATATCGAACTGAATAAGAATGTTCCATCACCTGACTCATCAATCGCTTATAATATATTCAGACTTACACATTCCACGAGAGTAGAGTTTATGAAAACAACCTACTATAGGGGTTGGTAAACAACCGCTCAAATTACGTTAATGGGAAACATTTTTCGTAAATCCAAGGTAGTCAAGTTCATTCTGATTTGGTAAGCCATCAAAAGTTAAGTACCGAAGAGGTTTTGATTATTGCTGACCAAATTTTGCTAAAATACTATTGTTAATATTAAGCAATGAACCCTAGAAGATTACCTCTAAAACCAGTACATTATGGTACCTCACGTGTAGCAGTTTGCTTTCTTCCTACATAATGAGCGTACTCATTGAAATAAGGTTCATTGATTTACGCGACCTGAATGCGCCACATGTACTTTTGTTCCTATAGATATTCTGTATGTGCATTGTATTTAAGGGAAGAGATATATTTCAAGAACGTTACAATATATCATTCTCATGATTTTGATATCTCCTTAAGCTGAAAACAATGATCAAGTGGCCCAAACCAATGTTAAAATTGCGCATTATTTACTATTGACGTAAACAAATAATGCCAGGTAAAATATTCTGGAAACCTCCTTGACCCGTGCATTAGTCACTAACACATTATTCCTCCTGCCAACCAAGCTTCGATGCACCCATTTTCCAAGTACTGGCATCTCAATGATCAAGTCATAGGCAAGGAGAAAGGACGAGTAGGATGTCTGAGACAGAACGCCCATGAGAGGTACAGAATGCTGGACTGGCCACACATTCATAGTCACAAAACCCAGATTCAGCAGATTCAGACCACAAAAAAGAACTGACCACAAAAGCTAAATATCTCCAAACTTAAACAGTAGAACGTATAACATGTATTTGTTGAAGAACTGTGAAGTCAACTAGAAACAATTGATGCAAACTCCGAGGATGTCGAAGAAAACTGAAACACCCGTCAGAGACTGTGTACTCAGCCGCATCTAAAACTTTCAAAATCCTACCAAACGTAAACATTAAGACTGGTTGGATGAGAATGATGCGGCCATAGAAACACTACTGTATGACAAATATCAGCTGAAAAATCCTGTTTAGAATAATGAATTTCATCATATAAGAAGTCAGTCTTCACTGTCATTAAATAGACTGTATGATACAAAATAAGATTGTTGTAAGACCGAAGGTTGAACAACAAAGGCAGATAATAGTCAGTCCTATACAGAAAAGAATAACTCAAGAAATAATTGCTTCAATGCTTCATTTATGTAAACACTTCACCAGCACTGAGCTCGAGTCTTGGGAAGATCTCGTACATATTCGAACTACAACTGCAGGAGAATTGCAGACACCGTGCGGAAGCGAGAGCAACATAACCTCATACCTGCAAAATGTCTCCGTTGGTAAAGCAAACCCGAACGATATATTCTGTCCATTGTGACACAGACTGTTCAGAACTTAATTGGCAGGATCAGCCACTCATTTGAACTCGATAAACAAACATATAAGACTACAGCAGCATTCATGGTCTGGAATGTTTTGTATTTTTAGTCTTATTTTATATATTTTCATAGCTCTATTTATTTGTAACCTAGCGTTTTACTGTAAGACACTATGGGGAATGCGATAGGAAAATACAAAGACACGACATGAATGTATTGTTGGATGCATTAATGAATCACGTGAGATAAAGGAGCTTAGTCGCCAATCGACAGAGGCCACAGACGACTGCAAGGCTGCACTTGTTCAGTATCAATGGATCCGTACATATAATAACATGCAGCAGAAGTTTATCTAAGCATTTGTGTGCGTTAAAATAACGAATACAACAAACGTGTGTTCATGTTTGTATTTGATGAATATTCTTTGTAAACAATTAAGGCAAGAGAAAGAAATAAACAATGCACCCAAATATACTAAATTATTCTGAAAATCTTAAAATTATCAAAAAATTTAATAATCTTGCTTTTTTAAGAGAAGTTTTGTATCAAATCTGACAAGTCTTTGTCTAGACCGTCTTACAAACCTGTCTGACGTTAACAAATATCTCTCACGTAAGGAATGTTAGCATTGGTGATTGAAAGATATCAAAAAGTGACAATAATATATTTACAATAGGGTACCATAAAACGGATGACAAATTGTAACGTTTTCTTTGATCCAAATAAGTGCAATGTTTTCATAAAAATAAAAGGTTCGTCCCAGCCTAGAACTTAACCAAAAGAAAACTAAGTCAGGATAGGTAAAATAGAGTAGATTTTTTAAAAATACAAACATTGGAACCACACAATACAGATAGTCATATTACAAATGCATATACATATATATATATATATATATATATATATATATATATATATATATATATATATATATATATAGTTTACCCATCGATGAGTATTGACATGCACCCAATATACAGGTTTACAATTACTCCACAATTTCTTAAATAAAATTTTTTATATTTTGGGGATTAGTAAGGTTAGTAATTCCCTTACTTTACTTTTTTGCACATACGCACATTAAAACATATATTTTCGTTGGGACTGTGGTAAGTTGGTGGCATTTGAAAGACACCAACCTCATCCACTACGGTTCGTTGTTAGGGAATGACCTCTCGCGGTGTAATTTACCCAATGTGGATGGATAGAAAAAAGAATGCAGATCTCTGAACAATATTGAAGAAATAAACACAACGAGCCCCCTTTCAATGAACAAATATTAAATTTAGTCAATTTAACAACAAAATTTAAAATGAAAAGAAATCAGTTTCTTGGTTACAAAAGAAGAAACAATGTACTAATATGTACTCAAATAAAAAAAACAATACAAATTTTCTTTACTGTTACTATTACTTGTCAGTGACAGAATTTATTCAGTTTCGTCATTGCCTACGAGATGTGGCCTTGAGATCAACGAAGAACGACATCATCGCCTATCTTATTGGGACATCGATCCTTCCGTTCTTCCCTGTTCTGCCAACCTCTGTCTAGTCGTGACCTGGACTCTTGTCAGTTGATACTTGAACGATTTTGCCGATCGTCTCTAGACCTAGACTTCTTGCTCAAAAATTGCTCTGGTACTTGGAATTGGTACAAGAATTTCCAGAAAATTTCAGAAATCTTCAAGAAAGTTCAGGAAGATGTTTCCTTAAATAAATAAAATATCTCGCAATAGACAATAGGTCACATTTCCAAGTCTATTTATATTTTGATATTAATCAGCTCAGCAGATAGAATGCATAATATATGTCGTACTCACGTTCACTAATTCCTATGTTTACAATCAAAGACGGCCATTACATGTCCTGACCTTAATTCGGATCACGCTAGCGGGGAACATTTAATTAAGCAATAAATATCCCTATTTTGTAGTTCTTTTTAATTCAGTAACAGTATTTGTTAAAAACATTAATAGTTATTGTAATAATAGCAAGAAAATGAATCTGGAGGGTTTTGTAAAGCAGTTCTAGCTGTTTACATAAATTTTGCTGACTGTTAACGTAACTGCTCTTCTTGTTAATGTTGTTCTTTTCGATTCTGGTTCTGCATTTTCATATTTATATTAGTGGCATTTTATTTAGTTTCTGGCTTATCTTCTGGGTGTGCTATCAATTGAGCTATGTTCCATGAATTTTCCCAGATTCTTCTTGCTCAAATCATACATTTAACTTCTTTGGACTGCTTAATTGCTTTCATTCACTGTCATTATTCCCCTATTATTGAACCAAAATGGTTGTGTTTGTTGTATACACTCTTCACGGTAGTTTATTATATTAGTCAATCAGCGCTACGTCGTACCTCCTGTATTCCAAGTTATAGTGGATGTTCAAAGTCCAAGGAAATTGCTTGTCTTGTTCTCTTCTGCTTTTTGTTGGTATCACTTGTTAGTGCACTTCATTCCAGTCTGGAATGCCATTTTTATTCACATTATTCTACCTTGAATATTCAGTATTCCTGTGACCGACGTCTATTCTTCATTGTGCAATGTGAGAGGCATTGCTTAAGAAAACTTACTGTTGGCATCGTTTATGTTGGATTCAAAACTTTGCTGTACCATGAGAAACATGTATGGGATTTTGTCCCCCCTCCTAAAAAGTCAACTCTCTCTCTCTCTCTCTCTCTCTCTCTCTCTCTCTCTCTCTCTCTCTCTCTCTCTCTCTCTCTCTCTCTCTCTCTCTCTCTCTCTCTCTCTCTCTCTCTCTCTCTCTCTCTCTCTCTCTCTCATGTTATTTGCATTGCGCCCTTCCTCGATGATAACCGTGTACACGATCACTTAACATGTCTAGATAAGTACAATTGTGAGTGTAATTTTTTCACTATGTATAATCTTTCCTTACTCTTCTAATCATGCTCATGCTATCTGCCTAAAATGTCATGCTCAACGATTGTACCGTCTGGTGTTATCAGTGTGTCATACAGAATGATCTATATAGTTCACTTATTGGTGGTAAATTAAATTAGAGGGTCAGGAATGCCTGAGAGATTGTGCCTTCTGATTTTGGCAGTGTTATGCTGTATGATCAGTACGGATCGGTTAATAGCTGTAAATTTAATTAAGATATCAGCAATGAAAATTCTCCAAAGTCCTTACATGGAACTCTACGCTCAGAGAAATCCAAATATTTACAACAACATTGATCATTCTTTCTAAATTATTGGTTGGTATTCGGATCTCTGTTGTATAAACGCTCTTGCCAATATTGGTGGTACGTCACTCTTTGGGTCAACCTTTAAGATATCTTTTTGCTATCCCTCATATATTCTCATCAATCTCGAGTTGTATAATCTAGAATATCACAATGTTTACGAAGATTTGTTGCAAGTGCCAAATCATAAAACTGTAAATATTAACGAGTTAAGATTTCTCTTCGGTACCATCTTGTGGAACCTAATGTTTTGCATTTTAGACTTTCCACCATTGTGGTCAGGAGTTATATATCGTATTATATATCGTATTATATATCGTATTACCCTTCACCTTATTCGTGTTTTGATTTGAGTCTTATTTATATAATATCACATATAATGGAAAGTATGAATATAGTCATCAGCTTTGATACTATGAATAAGATATAGTGTTCATAATTGATGAAATTTTGCCAGTATTCCTGCAAACTTGCAGTTGGACTGTTGTTTACCATGCTAGTGAATTGATATCAAGCCAGACTCAATCTTTACGCTTTCTAGCTGAGCGTTTTTGAGGGATTTATGTGATATGTACTCCACATTATGTAGATTTTCTTCTACCATAGTTAGCCTCCCTGACATGTCTTTATATTTGTTTGAGTCTCCCCATATAATTTTTAAAAAGTATGTGGTTTTTTGCTTGTCGGATATGCTGTTGCAATTTTTATTATTATTATTATTATTATTATTATTATTATTATTATTATTATTATTATTATTATTATTATTATTATTATTATTTACAAACGACAGCACGCTGGAGTTGTTATCATATATTTAACATTCTAAAGATGAGTTAAGCATTTGGCACGTAAAATAATTCTCTAAAAGCTTTGTTAAGTAGATTGCCAAGAACAATGACTGGCTCTTAAATGTTGTGACATCTTCACGCAGAAAGCATAATAATCCGACAGTACTTGGCATCATACGTAGTGTCTCACTTGCACAATACTTGGCTGTATGTTTTTGTCATCTTGTTTTCAATTTATATCATAATCACCCTACAATTGCAACTCATTTAGCTTACTGATTTGTAGATAAAACAGGATCTTGTACCTTTTTTATTTAAAAAATGATAAAGTAAATATGTAACGCCAGTTTTCTATTTTATTATATTATGTATTTTATTAGCTTTAGTAAGACCGAAGCCTGAAATGAATTCTCAAGCTTTGAAACTATTTCTTAGTATTCAAAAGTACAGATTTTTTTACAGTTGGAGCCTTTCGTAACTTTAATCACTTACAGCAAAAAATGAACAGTTCCTATAATAATAAAATCGGAATTTTGTATATGTAGAAACGTATGATGAAAGCAAAACCGTAGCGTTGCGGGACAAGCTTGGAAATTTACCAGTAGCATATATACAACGCAAAATTACTGAAATTATTACTAATTGCATAGCATGATTTGCAATATGTATGCACAAAGATCTAAATAAATTGATATTATGTTGATACTCAATAATGTATATGATTTACAACCATTTCCAAATGGTTACACAGTGGTTATTCTACCGTATTCACTACCACTAATTTGGAAATCAGACCAGACCGTATAGATTTTCGTGGCATGTCTGTTTGAGGTAGTCTACTCCCGTATATAGTCGTTTATGTGTCGATATGCCCTATTCAACACAACTCTCCGCTGTAGATATTTTTGAAGGCTAAGTTTATTAAGCTTGACCTCAGGCACTGTACACGGAATGGTGTACGTTCTCATGCAAAGATATTGACCTGAAAATTCAATTGTTCAAAATCTGAAGGTCTGTAAAGAATCCCACGACTCACTTTGAGATGAAAGATTAATTGTCCTCCGTCATATCAGAAGGATATCAAATTTAATTTATAGACATGTTAGGCCGACTAGGAGGCAGGATCTGTGGTTTCCAGACCCCGATGATAATAGTAAAACGTACACATATATAAAAGTAGTCAGATATAATTTAATATTTCAATATGGTTTTATTCTTGCGCACATTCCTTAGGTATTATGCACACTTTGATTACATAGACACATGGACGATTGCCCTTTTGAGGAAAGTCAGGGCTCTTATGAAGTTACAACCTGATATCGCCCTGTATGTATTACAAAGTTTAGGTCATAAGAGACAATATAAATTATAACATGCATAATAATCGTATCAAGAATAGAAAATGGTTTATATGATATGAAACGGTATCTATTGTTGATGTTTAGTTTAATTCACTTCGTTTTCTCGCTGTTATATTTGTAATATTACTATTTTAGCCGTATTATCTAGCAATTGAAACATAATGATGGTGAGAGTGGAGAGAACGATGAAGCCATTGATAATGAGAAGATGGTGATAATGATTGTATATTATATTTATTACTCAAGTCAAAACCAGTGCAAAACTGTAGATTTACTTGTTATATCCGGTAATATTTATCACATGGAAAGAAAATGCTATTTGTAATTCAAAATGCCAAAGGATTCTTAAGCGAAAAAATAATGTTCGGTTGTCTCCAGCCCAATGATGCACTGAGGAAAGAATAATCGATAATGCTGGAAGGAGAAAGGCTCCAAGGGCCCAATAAATACTAATTACTGTGAGTACTTCAGATAGCTCTCTTGCTCTGTTTGCACGAACAAACATGTCACTGCTTAATCTAGTTTAATTAGACAGGGTTGGATTTGCATGGACAAACATGTTACAGTTTAATGTAGTTGAATCTAATACAATTGAGAAACGTACATGTGAGAATATTCGGAATGTTTAAGGGTGAAAAAGAAAAACTTTCAGTGACTGAATGCTCCTTGAAACTTATGAAGTCAGTTAAAATACAATTCTCTAGAACACTAATGACAAATAAAATATTAAATTTTAGTTAATCTTATTGAAAAACTTTAAATGTGAGAAACAATTTGCTATTCAAGGTTGTCACACCGCTGAATGCATATGATTAGAGTGCTTTGCAATGTTTGATCAAACTTTTATATCTTGGCAAACAGGTTTTATAATAGGAGTCTATGACATTAGGACATCTCCCCTACCCCGAACATCTCCCCGGATATTGTCCCTCCCGACTTTTCCCTCATCAAACAGGATTGCACACACACACACACACACACACTCACGCACACACACCCCATTATCTTTTAGGGGAAATTAAACTTAGATCTTTTATTATGATATTTTCCCAATAAAATATAAAAACTTATATCAAGTTATGGTAAAAGGAAAAGGTTATTTGAAATAAATTTCAATAGTAAGTGTTAAATAAAGTTGACATTTTCACATTAATAAAATGTATTGTTTAAAAGTTAATGTGGTGAGTAATTGCTTTTAAGTATTTTATAATGTCACGATAGTCTAAGTCGGCCACTATGTTTGCAATTCTCGAAGAACAGTATTTCTACTTCTTTGGATGTTGATATAAATATCCACCAAAGATCTAATTTAGGTTGACATTATTGAAACTCTGTTCCTGTTTAAGAACCCGAAAGAGGCTCCAGATATTTGGATGATGACAGGAAACCGCGGACTGTATCTTTCTATTCCAACCTTCCACAACATTGTTTGTTTGGAGCAAGCTGTTATCATCACGTGAATGCACACCCCATATGCTCCAACGATACAATGCATAAATAAAGCGAGTATACATCAAAGCTAAATGTTACTATATATAAATAAAGTAGCATAAAGATAATGGGAGGAATGACTGGGGGCTGAAATCCTATTTGATCGACGGAAAATTCGGGAGGGTTAGGGGACTCCTAGCAGGAAATGACCAGGTAGTGGGGTAGAAATGTCCTGATACGTTTTAATAGGTAAATCATACTTTCCTTGCTACCCTAAACTATTTTAAACAGAAATCTGATTCTCAATGAAATTATCAGATATTCGGTATTTTGATCTAAGTTAATCTGCGTGCCAAAACTGTATCTCGTGGCCTACATAATTAGATTTGTCGCGAGATAGTTTCCTTGAAGACTGACAACTCCGATCGATCAAACAAAAAGATGGCATTGATTATATGTGTACACATTATGACCGATCGTGGTTTTAAGTACGCTAAATGAGATATAGTTACTTCATTTGATGACCCAAGGGTAAACATCTTCAGAATATGAAATATATCAGTAATCAAAACAGTTATGGATAAGGAATTTGTCTTAATTTACATTCGATGCCATCTTTCACTTGCCTCTAGTAGCACATATCAATACATTTAGTGATATTTCATTCTGCTATAGGTAATTAAACATTGTATCTAGTAGCTGACCTTGTCCAAAATCAGTGATAGTTTTGATAAACAACTTATTCTCCTCTCATGCTGAGGTTCATTACCTTTAAATGAGTCGAGAACATTTTATATTTTATAGCTAGACTACGTGATGATTGTCATGACTTATTGTGATTTTTCTGATGGACTGTCTAATTCTAAGATCCTTCTATAACGATGTACTTTTGACCCTTGCTTAAGATGTAATATTTTTAAAATTAGTAATTTGTGCTTTAAGATCGAAGCAGAATTAACTGTGTTACTGTTTTGTCAACAAGATAATTTGGGCTGGAATTTTATTTATTAAAATTATTTAATTCAAGCGACTCCTCTCTGAAAGTTGAGTGCTCTTCAAAAATAATATTCTTGGAAATAAAGACATGAAGGAATGCTGAAATTTCAAAAAAGGCTATAATTTTAGACTGTGTTGTAATCCAACAAAAGACTGTTGGTACATCAGTATTATGTAGGCCACCACAAGCATATCAACACCTTCAGCGTTGGATTTACGTTGGAATTCAACTAATATATCTTCAAAACTTTACTAATAAGGATTTGTATCAATAATTCCGGTATTATTTAGGATTTAATTCGCAATATCATAAGTTCTTCAATTTTACATTTTCACTTTGTATTCCACAGAAATATTATTTGTTGAATTTTACAAAGCTTATTTCTTCTTAATCTTTTCTGTTAGTTACCTTTAGACCATTTTGTCATATATATATATATATATATATATATATATATATATATATATATATATATATATATATATATATATATATATATATATATATATATATATATATAGATGCAATAAACTGACGACGAACAGTACGAAACTAGTAACTAACTAGCCTAAGCGCTTTCGACTCTTAATGAGTCTTTTTCAAAGGCAAATACAAAACATAGTTACGACAAACAAATAAACACAAAAACGTTGTGTTTGTAAACCTCTACATTTCTATCTTCACATGTGCTAAAACTATAAATACAACCAGCTTGTATAGACTAGTTGCGGAATCTGAAAACGTTGTATAATTCCCTAAAAGTCTAAAAGCCAAAGCGACATCTATTTTTACTTTGTGTACATATGTAACGCAGATTATATCCCGGATATTTGATTCTATACCGGTTATTCTTATAGTAAAAATTGAAGGATAATAAGAAGATTTAGAAAATGTTAAATACAACTAGTGCATAGTTTTCATTTTCTAGTCTTCTTGGTTTAGACCGCTTGGTTTCAATGTTCTAAGGCGGCGTATCCAGTATGATTCCTTTTCCTTCCTGGTTTCGGAACTCCAGCTGTGGTTGTTAGCAATAGCGATAAGTATTATATCACTGAAAGTGTGGCCAGGGGAGGAGAAGTGTTCTGCGACCGGGCTTCTGTACAGCTTTTTTGTCATCCAATCAGATCTATGAAGGTTTATCCTTGAAGGAAAAGGAATCATACTGGATACGCCGCCTTAGAACATTGAAACCAAGCGGTCTAAACCAAGAAGACTAGAAAATGAAAACTATGCACTAGTAGAATTTAACATTTTCTAAATCTTCTTATTATCCTTCAATTTTTACTATAAGAATAACCGGTATAGAATCAAATATCCGGGATATAATCTGAGTTACATATGTACACAAAGTAAAAATAGATGTCGCTTTGGCTTGTAGACTTTTAGGGAATTATACAACGTTTTCAGTTTCCGCAACTAGTCTATACAAGCTAGTTGTATTTATAGTTTTAGCACATGTGAAGATAGAAATGTAGAGGTTTACAAACACAACGTTTTTGTGTTTATTTGTTTGTCGTAACTATGTTTTGTATTTGCCTTTGAAAAAGACTCATTAAGAGTCGAAAGCGCTTAGGCTAGTTAGTTACTAGTTTCGTACTGTTCGTCGTCAGTTTATTGCATCTATTTTAATTAATCCCTGACAAACGTGATCCCTTGAAGGATCCAGTACGCTTGAGAGGGTTGTTATTCGCCATATGATTTGTATTCTTTATATATATATATATATATGCGCGCGCGTGCATCTATTATCTTTCCGAATATAATCGAGCAGGAAGAATGTTATGTTCTGTTCAAATAAATTCAAATTTTCCCCAAGCTAGTAATATTCAATTAACGTCTTCAAAAGATCCTTTATCTTTCATGCAATTTCAAGGTAATATATATCAAATTATTTCGGCTCAACTCTTTTTAACTAAACACTATTGATTTTATATTTCATTCTTATAATGGTTTCTAAACGAAACATTAAACAATGCATGATAAATCATTAACTCAAACGTCAACATTAATTTATGTGATTTTAACATTTTGTTAGTAGATTCAGCGAGTAATGATTGATAAAAGTAAAGCAGAAAATTAGTTCAGATACTCGATAGATGGCTACAAACATTGGCGCATATTGTTTTGCATAGAAGGTAATGCTGATAATGACGAAGTCAATACGAATATGGCATCTAAACGGCTTAATGTATAGCATAGTATACTTGTGAATAGGAAACCACAAGAAGAATATCATAAGAATAAAAGAAATTAGTTAAAACAAAATGACTTAGACAAAATTTGTCGCATTATTTTCTTGTGTTGTTGAAGTCGCACAAATCTCTAAAACTTTGCATATGTTTATGTTTCACATTGGCTTTACAACAACTGAACTTATTATTATACTTTACAGTTATTTCATATATAATTCATCTAAATTCCATGATGGTTACCTTGACAAACTTTTGCATTATTTTCCAATTAACATCCTACCTTTAAAATTGACTTGGTTACAACATGAGTCCCATTGCAATATTATTTCTATAAAAAAGTATAATTAAAGTTACTCCACAATATTCAATGACATTTGCTGTCCAGTTCATTTGCTTGGCAATTAAATTCCATATCCAGATGGCACATCTGTTTGATATTAAACACTGATTAGAGCAAATACTTTTTTGCCACGGGGTGAAGCCACACAACATGATAGTGCAGCTGATATTCTTCTGGCTGCATTTAGACCTAAACCTTATTAGTATGGTGTAGCTTTAAAAATCGCATGGTGGACTGAATCGCACATGTCTCCCTTAAAATGTCAAAGTAGGAAAAAGATAATAAAATAATAAAATTGGAAGGTATATGATTTAATGGATTGAAATATAACTTAGAGGCATCAAATTAATAAATAAGATTAGTCTAACTTTTCATTGTCTTTCCACTTATTTATATTTGTCAGAGACATAGGCACAGTGAAGCCATTTATATTACAATGGTTGCATATCCAAGCCAGATTTTTAAATTAATGATGACAACATTGAAATTAATTGGACGTTTCATACGTCACGTGACTCCTTTATTGTTTTCTGACAACAGATAAGGTGGATGATTAAATTTTAAAAAACTCTGAGCAATGCCGATGGTCTATGTGTATAAATAACGATATAACAAAATAGAGAAATGTATCAAATATATTAAAATATTTCATAGAAAAATTTCTTAATCGCAATTTCTTTCGAACAAACACAAACAATGAATTGTTAACAGTTGCCAATTACTATTTCATCATATGAATTAAGCGCTTAAATGAGTGTTTCCCTTCAGTGTTGTCTCTTTTTAGTACTTCCAGTATCCTTGACTAGTGCTTGCCTGGCACTGCCGTATTTGTCCTTACAATCCCTTTACTTTCTTCCATGTTTCCTTCCGGCACTCGCCTCCATACAACCGCACAACTGCTTGCGTCGCAATAGACCTACCATGAGCTTTTAATTTGCCTTCCTTCTCTCAGATCCTAGAGTGTCACCTGTAAAATCCGCCCCGTAGCTTCATGTGGAATATAGAAGGGATGCATAATCTTTGCTCTTTTCCTGAAGCTTCTTTTTTTGCCTCTTTCTCTTTTTTCTACATTATATCATGTACCTTATCTTGTCTTATTCTGTCACCATCAGCTCATTTAGGACATATAATTACTTCCTGCAAACGCTGAACCAATAGCAATCGCTTTCCTTTTATTACTGTTTATTTTGCATCTGAATGCTAGTAAATTGATATGGTATCAACAGTTATAAACTGATTATGTTTAATCGGAATAACAAAAATAATATTGTATTGTTACAACCCTGTATTGTTTAATTACTTGTGTGTAAAATTTGAATTCCCCGAGTGGTCTAGTGGTCTAAATCTCTCCTCGTTAGGGTTCACTGCCATCTCACCTCTATCTGCGTGGATTCGAGTCTAAGATTTGGCGAATATGTGAGAAAGCTTGCCAGTAGCTTTTCGTGGGTCGGTGGTTCTTCCCGGTTTCTTTCTCCACCATTAATGCTGGCCGCCATGTATAGCCTATCGTGTGCTCAAAAATGGCGTTAAGCCCCACAACAACAACAACAACAACAACAACAAAAACAATATAAAATTTGAATTCGTTTTTTTTTTCATTTATGTATCATTGTGTTTTATTATGATGTTAAAGGAAACTGATGTTGTCGTAAGAGTTTGTTTACTTAGAACGTAAATTTGTTTCTTGACTTTAGTAAGAATGTTTATTTGAAACGTAAATATTTTTTCTACTTTCGCAAGAATGTTTATTTATACCGCAAACGATTCTAGGCTTTCGCAAGAGTTGTTTAGGTAGCCTGGTTTGATAAACAAACGACGTAAATGATTGGCTTCGGTTAAGGTCTTCTCTGAGTATGATTTTATATCGTATACTACCCATTATCAGATGATGAAATTCCATGCTTTATCCGTGCTTATGCAGCACGTAATGGCAACTCAGTATTAGTTTAAATAGACGCAGGTCCCTGTGAAAAGGAGTAGGCATATAATATCTAAGCTGTGTAGTAGTCAAACAATACCTCTCAGCTTTTTCAGAAGCATTCATATAACATCTGTCAGCTGTGTCGTAGTAAACTGTATATAATGTTCTGAGAAAAGGGTATATTTCTTGTGCTGGATTAGAACATTATTATAATATACCTTGAAGAAGAATGGTATATTTTCCTTGTGCCGGAACGAGAGTGAAATCTTCATTACATATTTAAAGCTATAGATGTACCATGTTATAGATGTGCCAGGACAGTTGTACTAGTTCATCTACCTTTTGAATAATAATGGATAGAACATTATTATAATATACCTTGAAGAAGAATGGTATATTTTCCTTGTGCCAGAACGAGAGTGAAATCTTCATTACATATTTAAAGCTATATATGTACCATGTTATAGATGTGCCACGACAGTTGTACTAGTTCATCTACCTTTTGAAAAATAATTTATTCATTGGAGAACTGTACAAGTAGTTCAGGACAAAAACATTGTGAAATTCATTCTAAATTGGAACAGTGCTGTACAAATTGTGGTTCAACATAAAATTATGAACATTTCTGTAAAGATTTCATTTGACGTCATCATCCTCCATCTTGGAAACAATGTGACTTTCATTCAAGACACAGAACATTTTATTAATAGGACTCGTATATATTCACAATTCTAGGATAAATGTTTGGATGTTTATTCACAAACCGTAAGTACTGTTTAACATTTTCACCTTTTTCACCATGTTTTCTAGGGAAATAAAATTATCTTTGTTATAAGTTACAACGTTTGTTGTCTCCACTATTTTCTTCGGTTACCTTGAACGAGCCGATATGTAACATCATTTTCTAAATAGTATGCATTTTCTCTCGCCAAATAAATCCCTTACCTCAATTTCGTTATACACAATACGGAAGAAATTTAATTTTAACTACTGATACAAGATCAAATTCAAAATTATATGTGACCATTATCATAAAAATTATAATCTGCAAGCACGGCACGAATAATCATGATCGTTATTTATTTAATGACAATACTTTTAGACACTATTACCATGAAATTTGTACTCAGCAACATGTGGTGTAGCGTAGTCATATTTGTAAGTAATATATATTGTTAATAGTGTTGTGCAACCAGAGTTTCATTTTGATAATTTAACTTATTCATTTTTCTTACATGTACACGCTTTTCACTATTTGTGCTAATTTATAATAACGAAAAACGAAAATCAAATTCAGAGAATGTTAGGTAGTTCATCGTAGAATTTATTTAACCTTTTATATATCTCAACAAAAGTCTCATTCATTGCAATACTCTTCATTCTAATGTATATGTTTAAATACATTTTAATTGAATTTCTTAGCATCCCCTTTTATTTTTGACTCAGCTGTATCAGTTTTTTATACTTTTTTAAATCTAATTCGACTATGATTAATTGCACAACACCAATATTAATAGTTCTTCTCGAGCTTAATATCTTTAAACTATTTTATTCCATCCGAAAGTTCATCCTTTTTGAGTTACTAAATCCTCATCATTTAAATGTTATACTCTTCATTTTTTACGTAAATCATGGATAGACGCATTGGTGACCTTAGTCGTAGATCTAATCATGCCGTCACTAATATTCAATGTATTCTATAAGTCCACCATCTTTAATGTTGACTTTTTCTTCTCTAACTGCAAGACGCTTTTGTTTGCCTCCCGCTTAACTTTGTGATTTTGATGCGTGACTGCTCTTTTTAGCAGCTTGATTTTTCTATATTTGTATATTTTTAAGTTATTTTCTTTTTACATTAGTGCGCATTTCGGCGTCAGACTTTGTCTTCATCCGATTTTCTATCAGATCTAAGTTTGTTATATTTTTGTTGATTAAGTTTAGGTTACTGTAGAGAAATGCCTACATTTTGTTACACCTTTTTAGTTTTCAAATGATTTCTGTGAGTATTAGTAGAATTTAACGACATCTGTCATTTATTTAACACAAAAGAACTGACTTCTTACCTTCTTGGCTATAATAGTCATTCTAAAGATGTATGATATTGCTATACATTGAATACGTTTCCTGTTTCATCCTGATGTCTAATCTTCTTATTTTACCTCTTTGTCGTTGTTTAATTCGACTAGTATAAGATGACACCACCATAAATGTTCATTCTAATTGGTAGGAACTCTAACAGAGTTGAGTTCGAATTGATATAGTGATTCTTTGCCTGGATTTGATCAGATTATATTGGTTTTTAAGTCATGACATGTACAATTTATCATTTCTGTTATCAAAAGGATTTGAAAAAAAAAATATTTTATTTCAGACAAATTGTGTATGATTTGTTATGTGAGTATCCATTTCAGGAACGAAAATCCTTCTTTTCGTACGTCATTATTATTTCTTTCATTTAGTAACTATCATATTAAATCCATCGTTAATTATGTAAATGTGGCTTATTGCTTTATTCACTATTTTATAAATACTGTTCATCCTACTGATGGCGGAGCTTACTAACTCGTCTTTTTTTAAAATGTATTGATGATTTTCTTGTCTTTTAAAGCTTTTGCACCAAAAGTTAACAGTTTAAAATGAACTATTTAAACCATCTATAAATAAATCATCTAGCCATTTCCTACAACTCCTGAACTAGCAGCTTCAACCTGTTACATTTCTTGAAATGGATTAATAATAATAATAATAATAATAATAATAATAATAATAATAATAATAATAATAATAATAATAATAATAATATCAGTAGGTTCCATCGTCCCTGATTCTCTTCTGGGCTTTTGATTTGTTCAAACAATACATTAAACTAGCTGTTGCACCCAAATACAGATTTATAAAAATTTCATGGTCTTTATTAGAGATTTTGTTTATATCTTGTTAAATGGTCATTCTTTCTCATCCCTATTGTCTACATCGTTCTTGTCCTTATCGACCTTCTTAATTAACTATTATTAATGTTCTTCTCTTCCTTATCTGGCAGTTAACAGATTGTTGAACACCTTATATCACGTGACTGGTTACTATTTTTATAACTTCAAAATGTATAGCAGCATGCATTCATAGCTTAAGTGAATTGAATGATGTGTGCAAATCGTTGTCAATAGACACTAACCATTTTCATTACTATATAACTTTTTTAAAAAGCTACCAACGCCACCAACTATATGGGTATGTTTTAAGTTTGAATATATTGTTGAAATCTATTGCGATATTGTTATTTTTTTTTTCTTTCTGAAATATGACCTTTATGACCAATGATTACATTTAAAATGACGTTTTTACGATTGTTCTGTTCACGGCTGAGCACCTAAATTGCATATTATATATAATCTAATAATATGATTTAGGTACGGCATTTTTTCATTTGATATCGTGTAAAAAGAAATAACAGCTTCATATTCTTTCATCAAGTGTTATCGTTTCATTACTTTCTTCATCTAGCATTTAATTCCAGTAATCAACTGTTTCCGTTCCTTTCTAAAATTTTCGTTTTTAAGCACTTAACACAAGAGCAGGTTCTCTGAATAGTTGATACACGGTTTTATGTTCAACAGGCCCATTATAAAAAATATATTAATTTTGTAATTATTTAATTTTTCCAATAGTTATTTTGGCAAATATTAAGTTATTGCTGGACATACTGACGGACGAGCAAGTGTACCACTTCTTATTCTTCTATGTTGACGACATAAATAATGCAATCTAATGTCTGTTGATAATGTTTGGATATACCAAAGTAAAATTTAGTTCTCTGGGGAATGATCCCCTGGCTGTAATAATGAAATACCTAAATAAAATCTAGCCCTATCACAGGGACATGATGCCCTGGTCGTATTAATGATAAACACGCACACACACACACACACACACACACACTGTTTAGCTCTCCAACTACCACACTTATACATTTGTTTAAGATTAAAAGACCATAGCTAGCCCTATTCCACTTGCAGCCATTATTTCATAAATTTTCCAAACTATCTTTCGTGGACAGACTGAAAGACATCCAAACAGGCAAAACTCTGTAGTCCCGCCAATTTATGATAAAATACAAGGCTATAGTAAGATCGAATGCTACAGCTCTACTACTGTGTATTAATTTTCCGTCATATCAGACGCGTTTTCTGAAAGGTGTCTATAATCCGGTCACTTCTGAAACATGTGTGCATATCATTCTTGATAGCATAAATCTTTAGGACGACCGGAGACTATACAAAAATTTAACATAATGGAAAATAAATGCTTACCTACAGCGATCATTATATGAAGATATGGGATTATAATAAACTCTTCCTTTGACCATTTGCTTATCTGCAAGTGCCGATGGCGATTAAAACTGTATCATATTTTCTTTTGTATGTGTGTGTCTTTAATGGTGCATCGACAAAAGAAATATTATATGTTGACAAATTATTTCGAGTAAAGCGCCAATCCGTTGACATGCCAGTACCGCGGCGAATAACCAGTCCTGTTCTGGGCGGAATTAAAAATAGCTTCAGCATAATGCTGGTCACTCTCTGGTAAACATTAAGCCACAGCGGCTACCTTAAGTAAATTGAACTATTGCTGAGTACGTTACAGCAAAAAATACTAAAGGTTTTAGTTGTAATAAAAATGGCCCTGGAAATATATTTCCCCTCAGATTCCTCCGTTAGGAAGCTTTTGTCTTTAAATAAAAATTAAACATACGAAAGTCTTGCATTCATCTATCTGCAATCTTAGATAATTAACCTTATTATAACATTTTGCTATCTTCATGTATAACTAATTTGTTTAATACTTTTGTCTGAAAATTGGATACTGCTTTAAAAAAAGGAAAAATTAAACTGAATAAAGCGACTGAAATATCATGACATTTCATTTTCTATATTAAAAAATGTTTGGTGAAGACATCTTTTAAATTTATGATTTTTCTTTTTCTGTAATAAAGCATATAAAACAAGTAAAAGCCAAAGAGATGGTTGCAATCGTATTATATGCTTGTAAATGTGGAAAACAACCTGTAGTCTCTTGTCTTATCCAATACTTGTAATTATTAAAAAACATCTGGCTGCCTTTCTAAAACTAATAGTTGTTTTATCAAATAGAGATTATCAGTTTAAAAAAATGACTGCAATCATTTTAATTATTTAGAGGTTCGTTGTATCTTGAATAAGTAATAATACACAACGTTAGATTAGAAATATAAATCTTAAAACAGCATCATATGCTTTCTACGTGTATCAACAGTTAGCTTCCTCAAACTCGACTAAAACAGAATGTATTTGTTCTACTGATCCAGTTTGATTTGGAAATTTTAATATCATATCTTCTTGAAAACTTAGAATTAAATAATACCATAATATTTATATGAATCCACTCTTTCGTAAAACTTTCATCTTTCACAAGATAGCATTGATTTTAGGAACTAATTATCTTATTGAAATTGCGAATGTATTCAAAACAGATGGTTTTGCAGATGATTTATGTCAGTCCTGACATGTGTGATACATTCGGTCATGGAAACAAGCCCGAAGTATCCAATATTTGTAAACGATAAACACAAAAATACCAGCAATAATAAGATGCTATTAAGAAGGCAAATTTCCATGGTGACTTATGCTGAAGACAAACTCCTGATAAATTTGCATTGCTGCATTGTTACAACGATCAATTACATTAACCATCCCTAGTTCTATCGAACAAACATTTCTGCTTAATAATTCAAGTTTTGGTTTCCAATTTTTTTCTTCCTCAGTATTCAAGCGCTGTCACTTTCTGACTAAAAATGGCCTTCGGGTACATTTATAGTTATTGGGTAGTCTGCAATGTAAGGTTTTTTTATTGCATAATATCAAGCAAGATTTTCGAGTATTTTTAATGAAAGTAAAAATGTTAAATCTCTGTATCCTCATAATTCTCATGGAAGCAGAAAAGGAAACATTTCGTACTTCTTAATACCCAGGTCATTACAGACGTACCTTTTATTAAAACGTAATATGTTTAGTATGTCTGATTATATATAGCAAATTATCTACTTTTACAAAGCACACTACCTTAAGAAAATTCCAATGCATTTTATAAATTATCAAAGTGAGACAATTAATAATTGATTTGCAGATTACACAGATCAGCGTAAAAGTATAATAACTTCAAGAATAGTCTTTAAACTTCTTTTTATATGCCATTGCCATTAAGTTTACTTAAATCTATATTCCATAAACAATAATATATTTTAAGTCAATACAAGCAGGAGTGGTATTGCAAGACTACTAAGAAATTAGTCTGCTGTGATTGGTTCCAGAATAACATCATAGAATAAACTTCATTTTAAGTCAAGGCTTTATCTCTGATGTCTCACACAAGGTTTCCATCTCTAGTAAATGCCTTATCCTTTGTATGATGCCTGATTTGCATAACTAAATTCTGTAAAATAGATGAATTAATTGTCTTTGATTCTTAATCATTGATGTCAAATTAATCCTTTTTTCTGTACGCTTAAAACTTGTTATCGATTTCAAGTTTGATCAATGTACGTTCAGAAAAAAATAATCTCTTTGAGTGGTAAAGATTTTAATATATTGTTTGGCTTTAATGTTTTATGTTTGTACAAGGTTGCTATATTATTTTCTCGCAAAGATGATGGTGGTAAATAAATTGTTACTATTTTTATGTCAATTTACCATATAATCATTGAAGGATGACATATAAATGATCACGCTTTTGAAGTCCACCATTTCAAATTTGACCAATAAAACCCAAACATTAACCACATTTATCTCTTAAGATTGTATGATTCGCTTAGTCACAACATTTTTCACAATCTTCTCAAAGTCTTTGATTAAGAGACGCATCAGTCATATTATGTTGAAGTAGGAATGGGTCAAATCCTTAATACTATTCTTCATTCGTCCATATTATATATCAAATCATCAAATCTAGTCTATTTCTTTTACCTAATTACTATGTCGACATACTGAGGTGTCTGCTAAGAAACGGATGCCTGTACCATCGACACTGTAACATCAATTTTGGTGATATGCGCGTAGTCGAAATGGTATGAGGTAAGAGTCGGTGCTTAGAGGCAAGGTGATGGGTGCGTTTTCGAATCTCGTAGAGTACGAATTAAATTTCTCTGATCTGTGTTATAATTATATAAATATAGTTGTATATTTGGTCTGTGCTTACCTGCTACAAATTAGATGACAAACATAAAGAACATTACTAGTTATTCGTAGAATATTATTTCTGCTGTGTTAGATGGCTTAGCTAATTATTCTGAATCGCTTGCCAGACCTTGTATTCAAAACCTTTGTGTATATGAAACACCTTAAAAAAATTCCATTGTAAAAAAAAACATTTAAGTACTTAAGTAAAAAGATTACTTTACGAGTTAAGAAGATTGTCTTTGATTGCTGAAAAAGAGCTGAATATAAACACTGTAAAACAACAGACATGTACAATTTAAAAAACATTATTTTTATTAGTGGGAAATATCAGCAACAGTCATCTCTGCTCGCCAGATATCCGATGTATAAAGAATATAAACACAAAATGATCATATTTAATAAGACCTAGCCAATTCCTCAGTAAAAAATGTTTTTAATGATAATATTTTGCTCCATCTGTCCATTATGTCTGTAATGAGATTTTGTTTATTTGTTTGCAAATCCTAATCAATCTGATGTGCAGATCGTGCATATTGATATGCCTGACTTGAACCAAATACTTAGTCGTAATTGAATTTGAAAATGTTATTAATATACTACGGACATGTCTAGGAATGATTCAAACACAAATTGCATGCATTTGGTTATTTGTCCTTATAACACATAAATGTTTCATTCACAAAAATCCCCTTTTAATCTCATCAAATCTGCAAAAGGACATTAAAGTCATATCTGACCTATATTGTCTATATTAAAGACTACCACACAATTTATTTAAATGCAGTCATTCCTTATTCACTTTGTTGCTCTGATTTGTCAGTTTTGATGAATAAGAAAAAAGATCGTTCATTACATATGGGTTTTTTTATATTTTTTTTCTTTTAACTCTTCTCACGAAAAATACTTGATCCCCATTATTTTAAGAGTGATATTTTCACCAGTGAAATCGTATTTGGAATAATCATTAGTTGAACACGACGCAAACGGTTAAACTCTCTGCCTTTGCTAAGATTCTTTTCAACAGACTGCGTGGTAATTTATTATTATGTAATGCTCAAAATAAAGTATTAAAAAAATCACAAGATTCTAGAATATAGACTATATGTCTTGTTTGATCAATGCGACAACTTTTGTTTTCCCTTTCATTGTTTGCATTTAAATTTTTATTTATCTCATAATCATATTTTTGTGTGTTCTCTTTATCATATTCTTTTGTGACAAATCCCTAAGGAAGTCATGACCTCCAGAAAAGTGAGGGCATTCAGGATTAGATCATAATTGCTAAGTGCATAGTCCTCATATTACCAAACTCTTTTTTACAAAAGTAGCTGCTTAAAGAATCTGAACAATTTTAGAGCCGTATGTAAAAGACGATCTATTTCATTAAATAAAGTAAACTCCATTTAATAATTAAGTAGGTGAGACAATACTAATTGAGAATAATTACCTATTCGAATTGCAATAGTCTGCTGCGTTCGAATGACTATACAAGGAAATCTGCAGTATCACTTTGGTCATTTTTGCGTGATCGAAATGATATCGGGATTGGTGTGAGTGGGAAAGGGGATGGATGCCGTAATCCGAGGATCCGAAATCAAATCCCAGTAGAGTACGATTTAAAATGTTCTTGACCCTGTTTGATAACTTTTTTAATAATCGACAAAACTAGTTTTAAATTTTTCCATCGGTTTAACATGCGGAAAACGATATTGGGTCAAAAGTGTTATAGTGTCAAATGGTAGCAGTGATAAAAGTGGCTGACCTAAACTTTGGTAACATTGTAAGACTTTACATCAGGCGTAGCATGGGAAATCCTGGGATAATCATCATGCCATTAAAGTGTTCATATGTTCCCTTTACCCATGAATATTCGTAAATCATATATGTAATTATATCGACAAGGCGTGTGTCATCATGATGGTCTCTTTGTCTTATTCTTGTGTAGTTTTTCTTCTTCTGGCTTCAAGATTGATCGTATTCCTATAACTTTTAATAGTCTAGAATCACATCTTTTCTAATAGTCTAGAATCACTTCTCTTCTAATAGTCTAGAATCACTTTTCTTCTAATAGTCTAGAATCACTTTTCTTTTAATAGTCTAGAATCACTTTTCTTTTAATAGTCTAGAATCACTTTTCTTTTAATAGTCTAGAATCACTTCTCTTCTAATAGTCTAGAATCACTTCTCTTCTAATAGTCTAGAATCACTTCTCTTCTAAAAGTCTAGAATCACTTCTCTTCTAAAAGTCTATAATCATTTCTATTTAATAGTCTAGAATCACTTCTCTTTTAATAGTCTAGAATCATTTCTCTTTTAATAGTCTAGACTCACTTCTCTTTTAATAGTCTAGAATAACTTGTCTTCTAATAGTCTAGAATCACTTTTCTTCTAATAGTCTAGAATCACTACTCTGCTAAAAGTCTAGAATCGCTTCTCTTCTAATAGTATAGAATCACTTCTCTTCTAATAGTCTTGAATCACTTCTCTTCTAATAGTCTAGAATCACTTTTCTAATAGTCTAGAATCACTTCTCTTTTAATAGTCTAGAATCATTTCTCTTTTAATAGTCTAGAATCATTTCTCTTCTAATAGTCTAGAATAACTTGTCTTCTAATAGTCTAGAATCGCTTCTCTTCTAATAGTATAGAATCACTTCTCTTCTAATAGTCTTGAATCACTTCTCTTCTAATAGTCTAGAATCACTTTTATAATAGTCTAGAATCACTTCTCTTTTAATAGTCTATTATCACTTCTCTTCTAATAGTCTAGAATCACTTTTCTAATAGTCTAGAATCACTGCTCTTTTAATAGTCTAGAATCACTTCTCTTCTAATAGTCTAGAATCACTTCTCTTCTAATAGTCTAGAATCACTTCTCTTATAATAGTCTAGAATCACTTTTCTTCTAATAGTCTAGAATCACCTCTCTTTTAATAGTCTAGAAACACTTCTCTTATAGTCTTCTCTAGACTATTAGAAGAGAAATGATTCTAGACTATTAAAAGAGAAATGATTCTAGACTATTAAAAGAGAATCACTTCTCTTCTAATAGTCTCGAATCACTTTTCTTCTAATGGTCTAGAATCACTTTTCTAATAGTCTGGAATCACTTCTCTTATAATAGTCTAGAATCACTTTTCTTCTAATAGTCTAGAATCACTTCTCTTATAGTCTAGAATCACTTCTCTTCTAATTGTCTAGAATAACTTTTCTTATAATAGTCTAGAATCACTTCTCTTCTAATAGTCTATAATCACTTCTCTTCTAATAGTCTAGAATCAATTCTCTTCTAATAGTCTATAATCACTTCTCTTCTAATAGTCTAGAATCTCTTCTCTTTTAGTAGTCTAGAATCACTTCTCTCAAGCTGTTGATTGCCATAGTATCTTCAAATTCTTCATACAAGATGACATTCTCTGTTGGCCAGATATGTGGGAATATCTATTTTTGCTGCTTTGATCATGAGTGAAATCAAATGTCCACAATTCCTATCGTCCTGCATAATTATTGTATGACATATTCTGGCAGATGTTGGTACCCAACAGTCCAGTGGTTTAATGCATGGACAAGAAAAATCACAATATTTGAAAAGTTAGATTATAAAGGTCTGGTACACAATGTATGAATATCTCGAGAGATTTTTAACTTTGGCACTTTGAAGTTTTGAAAGTCGAAAAGATTTTGATCGATGGCTCCGTTGAGGGCTGCATAGCCGACAATGCCACTGATGAAAGGTTTTGGGTAACTGTACTTGGAAATGAAGATCTTGGGTAACTGTACTTGGAAATGAAGATCTACCATCTTGGATTTAAGTCCAGCGGCAATGGTAAAGGTATTCATTTCTACTTGAAGTATTGGATACTTGGCTGTCGTTCTGCTTATAGCGTGTCCCTATGATTAAAACTTCGCCACAGTGCACGTAGAATCTTTGATGGACATGCACTCCGTTCAGTAGATACTTTTCTTGCAACTGCATTTCCAAATGAAAACGATCCATCAAGTTCTAAACTGTGTCCATTCTTGATATTCTTTCGACGCTTTTTGAATCCCACTCTATGAGGATATCCATCTTCTGTCAACGCCGTATAGTTGAACTTCCTCGTTCCATTCATAGTTTGTATGCTACTAAAGTCAGATTTCGTCCTTTCATGAGATTCCAATGATCACTTATTAGGCCTTTCCAGAAAAGGAGGTAGTCCCTTTGTTATTCTTTTTTCTTGGATATCTTTGGAGTAGAGTAGTGAACACTTCTTATGAAAGACATTTTTCTTTCATTAGCATGAAGATAATGACATCTTCCCATTTCTTTTTATACTGGAATTCGTCTCCGCTTATGGTCGGTACGTCGTAGCAACTTCATGACGCGAATCACTCGACTTTGAGGTGTTTTCTGTCTGTTGTGACAAGACCACTTCGTTCAAAAAAGGAATTTAGTTTAGTTAGGGATATGGATGATGACCGGAAGTAATTAAAGTGCTGTCAAAGTAAACCATCATAATATTTATGTGAGACTGGCTTCTTACAACTGAGCAAGGAAATGATGTTTTTTCTCCAGACTGATGCCTTTCGGTGTGTATATGAGATTTAACTGAAGACAAGTCGACGAATGCTAGATAGAAAAGATGTGTAGAATGGTGTTATGGGTTTTCTTTCATGCCAAAGAGGACATGCGAATGCAGGTCCACTGGCTTGCCAATAACATCGACGAGGTATTTGAGTGTCAACGTCGTACCTATAAATCAAGCAAAGGGTTTTTATTAGTTTGGCTAACACTTGCACTTGCGACTTATCTGTGGAAGGTTTAAACAAGAGCACTTAATGTGTATCGAGATTACCCGTACGATGTGCTTTACATGGTTGAAACAAATATTGTGAAATGAAAATGAAATTGGCATTACGACGTTGTACTTTACGTGTAAACAAAGTCACATATATCCTTGTCTTTTTCTAATACGATATGAAAGATTAATCAGATGAACCTGAATCGAGTTAAACATGATAATATGATCTTCATGAGGAATGCCTTCTACAACAACAACGGATTCTCATTTACTTTCTAGAATTAGTGAAGGCTGATTGCCACTCTGTATAACACCATACGATATATTATTGTGGGAAATCAATAAAATGGTCTTTATGTTGGAGCACACGTTTCACAAACTCTGGTTTTTCTGAACTACTCTGTCCAACAATCAACATGTTAAATGTATGGCGAAAATACAATATCTTCCAACAATGGCGATCTACTTATCGTTAATAACTTGGAGAGTAAAGGAGGACGAGGAAGTGGAAGAGGAAGATGTAGCCTTACCGAAGACCGGAAACTCGATAACAACAATTACCCCAGTTCAGTTTTCAAAGAGACTAGACCCTATCCAATCAAAACTGAGAGATTTAAATCTAGGACGGAGTCTCTATAAGCAACCGCTTATGGTCAGACTAAATCCATTTTTCAATCAGTATATATGGGACTTCGAAAGAACTTGAAAGGCGTTGGAATGTACTCCGAGTAGCTTAAGTTGTGTATTTGTTGAAAGGCGGGAAGGAATTCTATTGCAAGGAGGCAAGAATATACGTCCCTTTTAATTCCATAAGAAACTTTGGGTGTAACATTCCGGTATTAGATTTCCGAAAAATGTGCAATAAATGTCTCTGTCCAAGAATTTTCGTGCAGAGCAATAATATTTCCAGGAAAAATAAATTATTTAAAATAGCAACCAAACTGGCCACAACACAAAATACCTTTGAGCTGCAGAGATAATCAAATTATGACTGAATTCAGTCACTAAAAGCCTTAGTTTTAAACGCGGTTTAGATGACGTGATGGGGTCACTTTGTCACTTAATTTGAATGGTGCAAAAATCCCATAAGACAATTGACAATAATAACGCCATGAACGAATTTGATTAAACCTAACGAATCTTACTGTAGGATTGAATAATAAAAAGTAAAAAGGTTTATTATAACAAAGTTGATATGTAAGTAAAATATGACCTTGATTACGTCCAATGATTTTCACTGTGTTTGCCAATTTTGAATCAAGATCAGGAAACTAGGTCAGCTAAAGAGAATAAAATATTCGGTATAGAATCAAATATCCAGGAAATTTTCTGCGTTACATAAATATACACAAAGTAATATATGTCGCTTTATCTCATAAACTTTTAGGGAATTATAAACATTTTTCAGTCTATACAGGCTGGATGAGATAATGTATCTATAGGTTTAACTCGTGTAGAGACAGCCATGTAGAGTTTTACAAACAATTTTATGTTTATTTGCTTGTTTTGTATATGTTTTGTATATGTTTATATTTGTATATGCATATGCCTTTGAAAGCGCCCATGCTTGTTAGTTACTAGTTTCGCACTGTTTGTCGTCAGTTTATTGCATTATTGACTTAGCTTAAGGCTGTGTATATATTGAAATATATATTGAAATTTCCGTCGAGCAATACAGATGGCTCTGATTTGTGGGTCAAGTGTGTTATACTTGTAAGATATCGTCTGCTCATCTTATCACGTATAACATTCAGGATGCTACATTTAAAAGCATGAGACGTAATCTTACGATCCCCTAATCATATGACCATCGTTTCTTTCTAGACTTCTGCTACTATTTAAATAAACATACTTTACAATCAGAACAAAGTGCTCCGTATAATTGTAGGTAAATCATGTCGACGTTGAAATCGTTGAAGAGGAGAAAGTTGTAACATAGCATCCAACAGTGCACATGTTTACATTAGATGAGTGATCCAATTATATTGCATTATCTGGCGGACTTTTATGCTCAAAACAATCTACTTATAACAAACACACGCACGAGTATACAATATAAACCAATAACACTTTGCAACTTTACGACCTCTGTTCCTTAGATTAATTATACACAATTATCACCAAATTGTTTATGTTCCTCTTGTAGATTTAGAGGAGAATTAGCATGCGAGTTTGATTATTTTCTAAATCGTTACTATCAAAAGATAATTATTATTTTATTAAAGGGTTTAATATATTCCGTATGAACCTATGTAAACTACAATAAAGCGATCTTTTTTCACCTTGATTACTATAAAAAATATATTTGACGTCAACAGATGCTCTTTTTTAAAATATAAAATCTGTATAACTCTAACAATTTCAAAGCAGTTATTTTGTGCCTAATTGACTGATTTATCTATCTTTATTTCATATTGTTGAATTAATATACGTGAAAAACAGTTTCAAAATGAGTGTAAGATATGAAAAAGACTCAATAATATACATCGCGAGTGAACATTATCAATAAAATTATGTTAAATCGGTTTATAAAGAGTTTTAAAAGGTTAAGACCCATGCCACTGATTAGACTTTATTTCTAAAAATGAGTACCATACTCCCCACGGTAAACAAATGTAAATCGTATTATTCCGAGATCAGTTACAAACATATTTTCTTGTTCAAACATATACATCCTATCCCCATTCTCCACGAGACAAAGTTTCAACACTCATCTATTTATCATTCTTTTAAAATTACTTTGACCCATCACTTAGCCAGAACATACCTTATCTTCATTTTTCAAAGCAAAAATAACACATTTTAAAAATAATGAAACAATGAACCCAGCAGCGATGTTATAACATTTACTGCATCAATTATATAGTCTTACCACGGATGTACCCTTTGTCACTCTCTAATTCCTATACTCTCAGTTTCCCAAGTCTCAAATGCCAAAACAATAAATGAATCTCTACGAGTCATTGTTTTATATTTTAAATAAATGAAGTCTGAATCACTAGGAAAGTAAAACAAAATTATTTTGTAATGAACTATAAAAAAACAAGCAGTTCACATTTCACATTACATTGTAAGAACCTCATTTGAATGTTCCTGTTCTAAATATATTGCATACATTTACAAAGACATAGAGATATACTACACAGAAAATAATTATGGAATATCTAAGTCATTCCACATTTTAGACAAAAGGACAAAAAAGTTTGACAATGATAATCCGATGAACAGATATAAAGCACAAAATGTCAGAATGGTGTAAATGTTGGGCAAGATAATTTAATGCTGGCACTACGTAAGGCGATGCTATAATGTGCAATATCACACATACATTCACACACACACGTGTGTGTGTGTCTGTTATTCAGACATAAAGTTTCCTCTTATTTCTCTTCAGGAAAGGGAAGACAACGGTGTAAGTATATCTTAAAGTATGCCCATCCCTTGTGTCATACATCATAATTTGCTTTATTTCATTTTGCATACGGTGCACCAGTTAACTGTAAATCTGTTTTCAAAATGAATCATATGTTTCAAATAAAACTATTTCTCTTTCAATTTTGTTTTCGTTTCAATAAATAACAATATCTAATTTACAAAGTAAACGATTTCCCTTTATAAAAATATAACATTGCTCTACATATCTGTACACAGACATACACACACACACACACACACACACATATATATATATATATATATATATATATATATATAGATATATATATAAATATATATATCTATATATATATATATATATATATAGATATAGATATATATATATATATACATACCTATATATATACATATATATATGTTCATATATATATATGTACATATATATATGTGTGTGTGTCAGTGTATAGGAATGACTGAATTTAAATAATATAATGAATTTAAATAATAATATAAATTATATATATATATATATATATATATATATATATATATATATATATATATATATATATATATATATATATATATATATATGATAAAAACTCAAGAAGAACAGTACGAAACTAGTAATTAACTAGCCTAAGCGCTTTCGACTCTTAATGAGTCTTTTTCAAAGGCAAATACAAAACATAGTTACGACAAACAAATAAACACAAAAACGTTGCGTTTGTAAACCTCTACATTTCTATCTTCACATGTGCTAAAACTATAAATACAACCAGCTTGTATAGACTAGTTGCGGAAACTGAAAACATTGTATAATTCCCTAAAAGTCTACAAGCCAAAGCGACATCTATTTTTACTTTGTGTACATATGTAACGCAGATTATATCCCGGATATTTGGTTCTATACCGGTTATTCTTATAGTAAAAATTGAAGGATAAGAAGATTTAGAAAATGTTAAATTCTACTAGTGCATAGTTTTCATTTTCTAGTCTTCTTGGTTTAGACCGCTTGGTTTCAATGTTCTAAGGCGGCGTATCCAGTATGATTCCTTTGCATAATATAATAATAAAGGAATCATACTGGATACGCCGCCTTAGAACATTGAAACCAAGCGGTCTAAACCAAGAAGACTAGAAAATGAAAACTATGCACTAGTAGAATTTAACATTTTCTAAATCTTCTTATCCTTCAATTTTTACTATAAGAATAACCGGTATAGAACCAAATATCCGGGATATAATCTGCGTTACATATGTACACAAAGTAAAAATAGATGTCGCTTTGGCTTGTAGACTTTTAGGGAATTATACAACGTTTTCAGTTTCCGCAACTAGTCTATACAAGCTGGTTGTATTTATAGTTTTAGCACATGTGAAGATAGAAATGTAGAGGTTTACAAACGCAACGTTTTTGTGTTTATTTGTTTGTCGTAACTATGTTTTGTATTTTCCTTTGAAAAAGACTCATTAAGAGTCGAAAGCGCTTAGGCTAGTTAGTTACTAGTTTCGTACTGTTCGTCGTCAGTTTATTGCATCTATTTTAATTAATCCCTGACAAACGTGATCCCTTGGTGGATCCAGTACGCTTGAGAGGGTTGTTATTCGCCATATGATTTGTATTCTTTATATATATATATATATATATATATATATATATATATATATATATATATATATATATATATATATATATATATATATATATAATGACATATTTCAATGATTCAAAATTGTACTGATTATAAAAATGTATTAATGTATCCAACATTAAACTGTGGCCTTGGTATTTGTTTTCTTTCTATACAACAGCTATGTTATCTTTCAGTTGTATTGCATTGTCTTAGTTTTGACGCAATTTCGCAGGAGTCTGGTAAGATCTTTGAATGTTGTTTCTTCTTCTTCTATTTCTTCTTCTTCTTCTTCTTCTTCTTCTTCTTCTTCTTCTTCTTCTTCTTCTTCTTCTTCTTCTTCTTCTTCTTCTTCTTCTTCTTCTTCTTCTTATTATTATTATTATTATTATTATTATTATTATTATTATTATTATTATTATTATTATTATTATTTGTACTGTATGCATGTTTGCATGCCCTGTGTTTTGTATAGTTGTTTGCTTGCTTTCTTTTCTGCAGAGGATTTTTGACAGCATTTTGTTTACAAATGTGTTTAGGTTTTCTTTCCATGTGGTTTAAATAATCATATTCTTACTTTCCTTGTTTGAAAGCATTATTTGTAGAAAACATTAGAAATGTTTAAATTTTTATTTTTTTAAAAAGGGGAAGGTAAAAATACTGTATGCATTTTTGCTCCTTCTTATCTGTCTCTTGTTTATTATCTTTTCGCTTTCCTTACTGATGTCCATTCCTGTGTGAAAGGCAAATGTGCCAATAAATTGCATTTGCATCTTATTATATATAGTTCAGTTATATTAATATTTTATATACAGAACTGTCAGATATCTCTGTCAAAAGAAAGGCACTTCAACTGATGACTGATCTAATTACCATTGCATCCATGAATTGCCATGGATTAGGTGAGAAATCCAAGAGGAGAGATTCTTACATTTTTAAACAAAATCAGTTTCAAACGTTTTTTTTTTCTATTAGATACTCATTTCCTACAAAAATAAGACTAATATATTTTATGCGTAGTCAATTGGGATATGGGGTTAGCAAGTTTTTAAGTCAATCTAGAGGACTAGCAGTGGTCGTGTTTTTTTTTCAAACCAGTAATTTCCAATTTAAAATAAAGCAAATACGAAAAAAACAGAGAGAAATAAAGATTCGTGTTATTTAAATCTAAGTTTGATTATCAACCAGTCTTTGTTGACAATACCCGTATATACGCTATTTTATCTTCATCGATTTCCAGACTGCTTCACCTTTATTAAAAAAATTATTAGCAAAGTGAATATTATCTCCCACCTTGATTTTCTTGACTGACCTAGGAATAGTAGTTCAATGCGTGAGAAAGCAATGCTGCATCTCAAGGATGACATTTTTGAATATTAAAGTATATTGCAAGTACGGTACACTAATATCGCATTTTAGTATTCGAACTTCATTTAAGAAAATCTTTCAAAAAATACTAAAATACTTTTCTTCTAATGAACGCTTACCTTTCGTAAAATCACCATTTATCTCTCTTTAGGATTGAAATATCTTACCAGCCTTGTCATATTTAGTAACAAATTAGTTAAAGTCAAAGGTGACCATCTCTATGTGCATGTATTACTAGAGAATAGGATATTTAAATAACAGAAATTACTTAAAATTTAAAACTAAAGTAAGGTAGGCATAGGTGAATTAAATTACCAAATATTAAGTTTCAAAATATTCAAAGAATTAAATTGGTGGGATGAAACTTTACGAGGTTCATCAACATTAATCACGGTGGGAGAGACTTAAGTGATGATATGTGAAACATAATGTTTCAAAACATAGGAACGTGGACATTATTAACCATAATTACTTTATACATGGTAAATTGTATACACTTTAATATATCTCATTGCATAGATATTAAACATTGTGCAAAACACTCTACATATCATAGTCAAATCTATACACTGCACCCTCGCCATTTCTTGGCAACAGTTACCATATCTAAATGTGTTTGTATTATTCCACTGAAAGTCATTCTGAGGTATACAAAGATAATCATTTTGCTTCATCCAAACAAAGAATTGTATGTTTGCATTTATTGTAAAGTTAAATTGTATATTATATGTGGAGTCCCTGTATTGATGTTGCTCTCATAGGACCTGGGGTACTTATTCAATTACCATAGTCAACCTTCGCAAAAACCACGATTTTTAGTATTCAGTAAAATTGATAAGAGCTAATAATCAAACCTATACGTATAAGTATAGATGCATCTTGGATGATAGCTTCTATATGGATAAAATCATATGAGCCACAACATTGTATGGATCTGCATGTGTTGGAAACTAGTTCTTTCAGTTCCGCATAAGAGATACAAGTATTACTTTCAGTAATGAGTGCTCAAACTCAAGTCTGCTACAGGATCGAAATTCTATCAATAAAACAATGTCCTTGTTTTGCTTGTTGTTTTTTTTCAGTTACAGTTATGTTCTTAAAAGATTCTTTAAAAGACAACAAAGCAATTCTAGCAGCAGAACCCATTTTGTCTTATAGTATTTTGTATTCACCCATGTACAGGTTGGTTCCCAATTTTCCGTATCATTATGACCTTCAGTCCTGAAGACAAGACAAAACGTATCAAGAGCATGCGAAAGATAAATTGAGCTAATAAATCTGTCTATTGGATACATGCCGTCAACGTAGCAAGATGAACTTACATTGAATAAATACCCTGCCCATATCTGTAGTACACAAAACTAGGGATTATTCGAAAAGCGTTGACTTTGCGTCAAGAGAAGTGTCCAACACTTATATATATTTCCAAGATAAATGCATGTTATCAAGGCCACTCCAATTTGGGCTCATTAATAAGTACAAATTTAACGCCGAAATAAAATTTATATACCGATGTGTACAACATACTGCTATTTCTTACTATACGAATTCTCAAAATATGAGTTCACCTTTACAAGTTTGATACAGTCAGTGATTTAATTTTATTACTCAATGCAACCGCTCCGGTGTCTTAGTGGTTAGAGCGTCCGCCTCGGATGCGGGAGGTCGTGCGTTCGATCCCCGGTCAAGTCATACCAGAGACTTACAAATATGGTACTAACAGCTGCCTCGCTTGACGCTCAGCATTAAGAGGTTAGTGTTAAGACTGGTCGGCCTGGTGTCAGGATAATGTGACTGTGTGGGACATCATGCTATGTGTCTGCGGCATGATGCCCCAGTGCTAGACATCACTATAAACTGCCACACTGCCACACTGCCGACATCGTAGCGATATGACTGAAAAATTGTTAAAGCTACGTTAAAAATCATAAACACCACCTTATTATTCAATGCAGTGATTGGGCGTTCAGAAGTATAAAACGAATTCTCTCTCTCTCTCTCTCTCTCTCTCTCTCTCTCTCTCTCTCTCTCTCTCTCTCTCTCTCTCTCTCTCTCTCTCTCTCTCTCTCTCTCTCTCTCTCTCTCTCTCTCTCTCAGTAATTTGTTATGGCTTTCCTCTGGTACTTCTTCTGATAAGGCTCTGTATTTTTCATTGTAGTGTTTTAATATGCAGGCCTCGATTGCGCAAATGTCTGACTTGATAATGCTTTCATTCTCCTCGCTTGAAATGTAGAACTCTACAGATTTTACTGCTAATTAAAACTCAGGTGCTTTTAACGCGCTGATATTATGCATTCGTTCATAAGAAATCCGAAGATCTTCATAATCATAGCATAACAATATCGGCATCAAATACTGTAAAGTAAATTTTATTGTCTAGCACTTTTGTATTTTGCTTGGATCCAAACAAAACAATAGCAAAACTATTTAGAACTATATTTTTATCATCAAAATATCCTGTAATTTATAGCAATAGTGACATACGGCCCAAATGTAAAAAAATATTAAGAAAAATAATCTTCTAATTTTATCATATAAAGAATACAGAAAGCCTTGTCTCACCATTCTTTTTTATAGGTTCAGCATGAGTATTTGAAACTTGCCGTAAAATTGATGGAGGGAACAAGCAACCTGACAGTACACAAATGTAGGTCCATCGTGGTCTACCCTACTGTGGGGACAAGTGTAGATCATGGCGACCTGCAAGTTTTATCACCGTGGTTTCTACTGTGCGTAGTGCGTGGGCATTGTATAAATTTATTTATAGCCTTTATATGTATAACTGCAGTAACCATTATCATTAATGTACTATATTATAGTTTAGATTTATGTAGCGTCAGTGTGAAAGTAGGACCGGAATCCATGTTTTGCATGAAAGAACTTTCTATGTTGCCACTCAACTGCATAGCTCAGGTGAATTATCAGTATTTGACGGATGGTCTTCCATAAGTATACAACATGGGTCAAAATTCCATTCTTTGCGGATTGAGCATTCGGTACATTTGTATTATATCCTTGTGCGCGTGCTTGAACTAAAAACTTCAGCAATAAACATTTTTCAGGGATAAAGCAAAGATCTTAAGCGGAAATATATAGCAATTATAGACATGTGCCATTCCCAAGGACACACCAGACCTGAGTTGATAGCATTCGAACAACAGCGTCTTCTCCTTATGAACGTACTAGACCAGGATAGCAGAAGGAGAGCCATTCATGTAAACACACACACGCACATACACACACATACACACACATTTAATATAAATAATACTATCATACAGATTAGAGAATTATAATTCGTACTCTACGTAGTTTCGAACCCAGGTCCGCGAATCTACAGAATCCAGGGATAGCACTTTCTGTTCTGTTTGGTATATATTTATAATTCTTTGTAATAAAAAATCCTATATACCTTGATTTCTTTAATTGGAATCTGCAATGAATTTGCATATATATGAGAATTAATCACAAGGTGGTCAAGTGAGTGTGTCTGCTACGCACGAGTTCATATAAAACCGATTCAGTGCCATTTTTTTTATTATGCGTGCTTAGTCGTGACGGGATTTGGGATGGTGTGTACAGACAAAGCAAAACTCCGTAGAGTACGAATTATAATTCTCTAACATGTATGATAGTATTATTTGTATTAAATTATTCGGGTTTCTATTTTTAGCAGTGAGATATATTTTTATCACAAAGTTGTTTACTTAAAACGAAATACGTGAGAATCAATGCTGAGTCCGTCTTACCTTGGTACCAAAATCAACAGGATGTTAAAATGATTGGTCAGCATCAAAAACATAATTTCCTCGCGTGATCAATTTTTGTAAACAGCCTTTTATATGATGGGTTTTTTAAGTGGAGTGACATTGGGCTACGTGTGAATTTTAGCGTAATAAGAAACCACATGACCAATATTTGTTTATGTAGAGTCATTCAAAACCTTGATAGAACAAGGTGTTTATTTTAAATTTGTTACCAGAAAATTTTATTCTTCGTCTGATTTTTGAATTCAATAATTTATTCTCCTGGACACCCAACCAGTTGACTTTCTTATAAAAGAAAAATTCTGAAAGATATTCATGTAAGTTTATTCTGGAATTTTTCGGAAACAATGACTGTCATTCAAGTGAGAAATTATTGTTATTAATACATTGGAACACATCTGACGTCATCGCCTTCCATATTTGTATGTCGTCAGGACTTGAACCTGGATTCTTACAGGACTGTTTGGTGATAGGACTTTGTGTTTTCATTCTTAGAATCACATTTTGGATTATATTCACAGATTGTAAGTCCTTTTTACCAATTTTTACATTATTGTCTAGGGAAATAAATTATTTTGTTAAATATACAAAGCTTGTTGGCTTTCGTTCATTTCTTTGCTACTGAGTTACCTTGTTACTTAACACTAGAAATAGTCGACGCCAAAGTTAGTTTACTAAAACAATTACGCCTGCGGGTATAAATAAAAAGAATGCAATTATATTCAATAGCTTTGTTGAAAAATGAAATTAATTAATTCCTATTAAGCGCAAAAAGCACACTTTTGCTACGAAAATCCAACGTTTTTTGTGTAGTCAACTTTATGAAATTGGAAAAGGTCATTAGTACTGTGGTACATCTAGTCATTCGTACTATCCTACACCTACTGATTAGTACTATCCTACATCTAGTCATTAGAACTATCGAACACCTAGTTATTAGTACTGTCCTACATCTAGTCATCAGTACTGCCGTACATCTAGTCATTTGTACTATCGTACATCTAGTCATTAGTACTGTCGTACATCTAATAATTAGTACTATCCTACATATAGTCATTAGTACTATCCTACATCTAGTCATTAGTACTATCGAAAATCAATTCGTTAGTACTATAGTACATCTAGTCATTAGTACTATCGTACATCTAGTCATTAGTAATGTCTTACATCTAGTCATTAGTATTATCGTACATCGAGTCATTAGTACTATCGAACATCAAGTCATTAGTACTATCGTACATCTAGTCATTAGTAGCATCCTAAATCTAGTCATTAGTACTGTCTTACATCTAGTCATTAGTACTATCCTACATCCAGTCATTAATACTATCCCACATAAAGTCATTAGCATTATCTTACATATAGTCATTAGTACTATCCTACATCTAGTCATTAGGTCATTAGTACTGTCATACATCTAGGCATTAGTACTATCCTACATCTAGTCATTAGTACTGTCGTACATCAAGTCATTAGTACTATCGAACATCAAGTCATTACTACCATCGTACATCTAGTCATTAGTACTATCCTACATCGAGTCATTAGTACTATCCTACATATAGTCATTAGTACTATCCTGCATCTAGTCATTAGTACTATCCTACATCTAGTCATTAGTACGGTCTTACATCTAGTCATTAGTACTATCCTACATCCAGTCATTAGTACTATCCTACATATAGTCATTAGCATTATCTTACATCTAGTCATTAGTACTATCCTACATCTAGTCATTAGTACTGTCCTACATTTAGGCATTAGTACTGTCCTACATCTAGTCATTAGTACTGTCGTACATCAAGTCATTAGTACTATCGAACATCAAGTCATTATTCCTATCGTACATCTATTCATTAGTACTGTCTTACATCTAGTCATTAGTACTCCTACATCTAGTCATTAGTACTATCGAACATCTAGTCATTAGTATTATCATACATCTAGTCATTAGTACGATCTTACATCTAGTCATTGGTACTATCCTACATCTAGTCATTAAGATTGTCGTACATCAAGTTATTAGTACTATCCTACATCTAGTCATTAGTACTATCCTACATCTAGTTATTAGTACTATCCTACATCTAGTCATCAGTACTGTCCTACATCTAGTCATTAGTACTATCCTACATCTAGTCATTAGTACTGTCCTACATCTAGTTATTAGTACTATCCTACATCTAGTCATTAGTACTGTCCTACGTCTAGTTATTAGTACTGTCCTACGTCTAGTTATTAGTACTATCCTACATCTAGTCATTAGTACTGTCCTACATCTAGTCATTAGTACTATCCTACGTCTAGTCATTAGTACTATCCTACATCTAGTTATTAGTACTATCCTACATATAATCATTAGCACTGTCCTACATCTAGGCATTAGTACTATCCTACATCTAGTCATTAGTACTGTCCTACATCTAGTCATTAGTACTATCCTACATCTAGTCATTAGTACTGTCCTACATCTAGTTATTAGTACTATCCTACATCTAGTCATTAGTACTGTCCTACGTCTAGTTATTAGTACTATCCTACATATAGTCATTAGTACTGTCCTACATCTAGTGATTAGTACTGTCCTACATCTAGTCATTAGTACTGTCGTACATCTAGTCATTAGTACTGTCGTACATCTAGTCATTAGTACTGTCATACATCTAGTTGTTTATTGAGCCCTTATTAAATATTGCATCCTTTGAAGCTGAATTAAATAAACTTGAGAAACATGAATGTTATCTAATTCAAAAAGAAAAAAAAGCGTGTTAGCAGTGATGTATTTTTGTAATCCTGTATGCAGGTTACATTTATTGTTATACATTAGAATGTTTTCATTAAATTCGTTCAACGTTCTTTCGATGCGCAAAGCTTTTGAAAAACAGTGAGTTCTTAAATTCAACATGTGCATTCGATTACTGACAACAATAAATTAAATTTTATGCATTAACTTGAACATTTCTGCATTTAAAACTGAGTTTTTGGAATGTTAAAACCTCTTTGATGTAAATTTCCCACTTCCCGAATGCTAGAGCAATTTTAAAAGCTGAATCAGATTTTCTGAATGTTTGTGAGAATGACTGCATTAAATATATAGTCCACAGTCGTATTGTAGTACCGATCAAGCATAAGTTGATTTCTATTATTCAAAAATATGGTTATTTTATTCGGAGGTGTATATTTTTTATGGGGGTATATATAAAATCAATACAGGCCTACAAGAGATATGTTAGTTATTGAATCTTCCAAACAGTTAAAGGGAAAATACTTTGTTGTAATTTCAGCAACTTGAAAAAAATTTAAAAATTAAATTGTGTTTGTGATGATCCACATGACAAGTCTTCTGTAAGGCGTGGGAGTAATTATGTGAATTGTTGTTGACTTCGCTCTAGAATACATTATTTCATCAGAAAAACTGCCTTTTCGTGTTAACCTGGAACACACCAGAAACAAAATTATCTAAAATATATTTGCAAATTAAATTTTAATATAATAATAATAATAATAATAATAATAATAATAATAATAATAATAATAATAATAATAATAATAATAACATTCAAAGATCTTGCCAGATCTTTAAATAAATAAAATGTTACCAAGTGTCAGCTTATTTCGTATCAATATGCAAAATCTATATTGAAATAATTAAGCAAATATTAAATGACAAACACGTAAAGTAGCCTTATTTAAGCATACAGTTGCACAACTCCCCCTGTATCACAGAAGTAAATTAAAATTTATCAGAGCAGGAAGTCTTTTTAGACATAATCATTTTCAGAGCAGGAAATCTGTTTATTAGACTCATCGTTTTCAGAGCAAGAAGTCTGTTAAGGTCCAACCTTCTTGAGAGCAGCAGGATGTCGTTTTAGACCCAATCATTTGTAGAACAGAAGTTCGTTTATGCCGAACCATTTTAAGAGCAGGAGGACTGTGCAGTCCCTTTAATTTTCAGAGCAGGAAGTCCGTTTAGACCCAGTCCTTTTATACTTATTGACTACTCTATATATGTAATCAGCTGGCATCAATAATGTTTGACAGGGAAGTTAAATATTAAAATAAGCATGGTAAATTAAGTTGTTTGATGATTACCTCAATTAGACATGTTGAATTTGCTAACGGAAGACGGCTCTCGTTCAAAATAAAATGTATTGCTGTGTCCTGATTTTTTCTAGAGGTTTATATTTCAGTCGTAATTATATAAAGGTTATTACTGCATTTTGTATATTGAAATTTTGATTTGTTGAGACTCAAAATTTACTTAATCACTGGAAAACTGCATTAAAATTGATTTATAAAGAAATAGTTATCAATTTGTAATTAAAGTTCTCACAGAAGGAAAACTGCATTATGTATCCGTAATCAATACACACTTATAACTCACCTGCAATTCACAATGCATTTTATACATCTAAATTGAAAAGACAGCATTTAATTATATTCTCAGGTGTGCATTCAAAAACTTCATTTGGTTTAAAAGGTCCTTAGTTATTGGTTATGACATTTATTATCTTTTCAATCTGAATGTACGCCAAAGTTTTAAGTATTGTAGCTGCATTTTCGTCCTAATATAAATGAAGCAAAGCAGCCAATATCAAAAGTGATTTAAATTTTATCAAGATGATATTGTGCACAGTGCATATGTAATGTCATTCTCAGATGTATACTTGGTCCGTTTGTTATCAAATAATAATAATAATAATAATAATAATAATAATAATAATAATAATAATAATAATAATAATAATAATAATAATAATAATAATAATAATAATAATAATAATAATAATAATAATAATAATAATAACAATAATAATAATAATAATAATAATAATAATAATAATAATAATAATAATAATAATAATAATAATAATAAAAATAATAAGCACGAACTATTAAATATTCACTAATAAGAAACAATCGTGATATTCTTTGGAGAAAGACTAAATCATGAAATGAGCATCAAGATGCAAGAAAAATTAATCAATATAAAATCTTCCCAAAGCATCATATGTGTCTAGTATGCACTCTGTATATTTGATATACCAAGAAATGCATAAGAAAAATTCAAGAAACCATGCTTACATAAAAATGACATGGAAGATTTACGTCAATTTCGCAAGTCATCTAGATGCCTTCGTGTAGAGTCCGTGTTTGTCACATAGGTAGAAAATGCAAATGACTATTGGTCAGTTACTTTATTTGGATTGTGACTATAACTTAGATGACAGCATAGGGATAAAGAGATGACAAAATATAACTTAAATATTGGACGCAGTCCTAAGTTTAATATTGGGCGTCGGCTGTGTCAAAGGTTATATATATTTATAAGTTACATTGTTATGTATGTGTATAGTGTGTGCTTAATTATTATCCCTGATCAATGGTTCTGGACGTTTAGATTTATGATTATGCCATGATTGTTATTAGCGAACAAAATGTTTACTAAAATTTAAGTTTAAGGTCTAAAGTTGGATGGAATTTTCCATTAGAAATGATTAGTTTTCCAGGATATTATTGTGATCTAGGTGAAGTGAAATATATATAAATAGGGACTTTTGATGTTTTCATTTATGTTTTAGGTCATTCTGTTCGAGTCCTGTTTGATCATAATTAACGGTTGTGTTTATATATAATTCTAAAGGAATTAATTATTTGAATATTCATTGGAATTAAGCACTCATTTACTGGATTAACACATTATTTTGAATTCATTCCAAAAGACAGCGTGCAATACATCACTGGTACATCAGTATCTTCAAGACGTCTGGTACATTTGAAGATTCAAGACTGTTTAATTCATTCGGAACACTCTATAATGGACATTTGGGAATATTTTGGACTTAATTCACAATACTGTCTTTTGAATTTTCACTTTGTATTCTTAGGAAAAAATTGGTTGCTGAGTTATGATTAACTTCTTGATTTCATTCCTTTCTTATATATAATTAAGACCCAGAGCAGTAACAATATAGAGCCTTTCGAAAAACCAGAACTCCGTCCAAAGCGATTGGGAAGAGATAAATATATTGAATATGCTTCTTTTACGAGAATGATTAAATCACAAGCTGGTTTTGGATTGGTGATGAAGGAGTGAAGAGTTTGGGGAGGATGAGGAAGGGGTAAATATAAAGTAACACAAAAATCAACCAGTGGCGATCGTTTCGCTTCCATCTTTATCTGAGAATATTCTTTATTTTCACTTTATTATTTTGATATAAGTGAGTACTTTGATAGCCTATTGCTTGAGTGTGGTATGAAATTATTTTCCTCTTATTATGGCATTAGGCATTTCATACCATTCGTATAAGATTAGTCATGCATATCAAAAATGCTTACAGTCAAATATAATGTGTATCATACATCACTCAACTTAGTTGTATGAAGTTATCAAAACACTTATTTTGATGGCAATGTTTCACATGAAATACCGGAAACAGGAAAATATCTCTGTGTGGACAGTAACCTTATTTGAGTTAAGATGATACAGTGGTAACACATTATTTACCTTCCCTACTTCGATTTGTTCTTCACGTCTCTACGTATATCACGTATCTTTTGCCGTTATAGACCTCTTGCGGTGACAAAATAAAGGACTATATGTTGATAAAGACAAGGCTACATTAAAATATCTAAATCCTTTTAGCGCCTAAATCTCCTAGGAATTAAGGACAACTCCTAATTTGTCAGGTCAACTAGAAGTATTTGCTAAATACAGGGAAAACAAAAACAAATTATTGCGAGCGTTGAGTGACATTTATCGGGAGCGTATTTTCATATCTTATTTGGCTTCTTGCTATATTCAGCGACATTTAGACCAATTATTTAGCTTTTTTCCCCAAAGTAGTCTTGCTTAAAAAGAGCAAAAGAGACAAAAACAAGACACACCCACACAAGCTTTTTTAATTAAAGGAAAGTAAAAAAGGAACACTCAGAAAATTGGAAACAATCAGCGTGGTAATGAATCTGAAGATTTGAAATTACTTTTATAAATCACCTGCCAGAATAATTGAACAAAATACATATAAAGCATGGGAGGTAAAATATTATATCATCAGATCGAATTTTACGATGGCAATCATTTACAGAAATGCCACAGCCTTGCAATTTAGTTTCTAACCGATAATATAAAATAATTAAAGATATAAACTATGGACTTTGTGTAGTATTTTATAGAAACACTTCCACTTTATGAGACAATGTCAAGTTTATACCCAAAAATATACCAAGCCTTCTACATAGTCATTTTATATTAGGTCAATAATGTACGTTCTCATCAGAAATGATTTTATGTGTGGGAGAAGTTTTAATTAACTTACTTCATCGGTATTTTGAAAACTGCGCATATTTGTGGTAATTAGCATCGTCAAAAGGGAAAGAAATGAATAACCAATTAAGTGTTGACTTAAATGAAATAATGTTGTTGCTGTGGATTTAGCTACATTCCTACGCGAAAAATAGTTATACGTTGCGTTTAGTATTACTGTCGGAAGAACAAGTCTGGAAAAATCCGGGTAAGTACCACCGACACACGGGAAGCTACTGACAAGTTTTCTCACATACTCACATTGGCCGATCACGAGATTGGAACACATGCTGACTGAGGTGGAATGACAAAGATGGGTAAAGCGATTGCTTAAGACCCTTTGAGTACAAGTAACCCCATTGAAACCCTACTGCATAGAACTGAAATGTCTGTACATGTTTTCCTTTATCAGAATTATACTTCATATTAATGCATAAGTCATTATCACGCTATACGATCGGAAAAGCTTTGGCACATTTCACATGTGACACTAATACGTCTGTAACCTAGACTGTTATCTGTAGTATTCAATGGCAATATAGAATCAACGAGCCACTTAGCAATAGGACGAAATCAACATATTCAGTTTACCATCCTTTTGAATGGCCATTTATAGTGATCATCATGCCCAGTCACATTATCCTAACAACAGGTTGACCAGTCCTAACAATAAGCTCTTAATGCTGATTGCCTATAAGTACCATTTTTATAAGTCTTTGGTATGACTCGGCCGGGGTTCGAACCCGCCACCTCCTGCATTTGAGACAGATGCTCTAAACACTAAGCCACCGGATCGGATCTATAGCATCACAATATACTCACAGCAATGTTTGTAAAGAGATTCAAGGGTTTAACGTCAAATTTCCAGTACCTCTATCTAAACTTTATCGATTGTAAACAATCGAAATTCCCAAAACTACAAAGCCTACGAGACTGAGTACGTGTTAATTGTGCTAACGTTGGTCAGGCCTAATAGTTGCAAAATTAACCAATCATCCGAATTTACATCAATTATACATTCATGGTGTTAAAAAATACTAGTAATTGATATTGATGTAACGCAGCAGTTATGTATGCCATTTGAAAGAAATTGTCTGGCCATCTTAGTAAGGTCAATACATTTCTATTGCAAACTAATTACTAAAATGCTTACTAACTATAGTCAAGCAAAATCCCATAATCTTAAAGATTATACTCCTTTTGGGGTCTAAATAAAGACCAATACGTCGCAAACATGGTTCTTTTGTGTCAGACTCAGTTATGTTTGTGGGTGATAACAATTAACGTGAGAGCATTGTTCGAAAGGCCAGGAATAGTTTTTCAGCAAGAAAATGTGAATTGTAGAAACCACAATATCCGAGAGTGTTTAACTAAACCCTCACCACGATTCTTGAAGCTAATTCGTTTCTTATTCAATTATCTGAAGTTGTGTTTCTAATGGTATTAAATGGATTGTCATACCTGAAGGGCGTTGGTGCCCTTTTTTGGTATTAACGATGTTTAAGGTTTTTAGTATCCGTCGATTATGTTTACCGGCAGTTAACGTTTGACTATTGTAACTGATTTGTCTTATAAAGCTCAATCAGCAGCCTTTCGTAATTTACATTTAATACATTAGTTAATATGCACTGAAATTTGAACATTGTTGCTTCTTTAATCTTGATACTGTTAAGTATTATACTTCTGTTGTGTATAATTTTTTTTATTGTGTGCTTGACCTTTTCCCATGATTGAGGATAGAGTTATAGTGTGTTCCTGAATTGTGTCTTGTTTTTAAGTTATAAAGAAGCTGTTTACTAATATTTTTGTTCAAGATCTAACATTGATTGTGACTATTAAAAGTTCTCAAACCGAATTTATTTACTTTTTGGTGTAATTTTCCATTAGGATGATTGGGTTTGTCCAGAAAATGTCTTTGTGACATTGGTTAAGTATAAGATCTTTTTATCAACAAAGTCTTCGTGCCTATTTTATGTCACCCTGGAATCATTTACTGTTGTGTTCAGTAATAATTTGAGAAGAGTCGTTTATTTATTTATTCATTAGAATTAAAAAGTGCGCATTTCCATTTTGAGCCAAAAAACTATTTTGATGCCATTGTGATTTCACGCAAAGACACCCTGCATTATATCAAAGCCATTGATAAATCAGTTGATTGAAGATTTGGATTTCATTAGAATATCTATAATTTTATCCTTGACATAGAACTTTATGATTATTTTGGATCTAATTCAGAATACTGTAGTTTCCTTTAAAATGTTCACCTTGTATTCAAGGCAAATAAATTATTTGCTGAACGTAACAAAACTTCTTGGTTTGGGTTTTTCTCTTACTTAGTTTAAGACTATGGAGTCCTAACACTCACCTCATCAGCTTGTGTTTTCTTTAGAAATAAAAAAGGTGCTTTGAAAGCGTATGTTGTGCTCAGTTGAATAAGATCAGAGTTTCAAGAAAATTAGATATAAGTGTTATGAACGTATATAAAATACATTAAATTAAGAGAATGAAAATTGGAAACTTTAATTGTTAATATTTATGTGAATCGCTCGTTATTTAATGTCTAGTCTAATTGGATTGACTAACAACGTCTGAAACATAAAGCTGGCCTTTATCGTTTAATCTGTTTGTGTGATATTGTTTTTGAATAAAACTAAATCTTTCTTAAACTGATCACATAACGTGATTACTAGTGTCGTCTGTAGACATGGATTTTGTTCTTATATTGTGTTATTCGGAAAACATATACATTTATACTAGACTACTCAGAAATGATATTGTAACGATCATTTCGTGATAACTTTTGTTTTTCATAAGGAATTTCTTATAAATCTTCTTCTCATATAGTATGTATTAGGTATTAGAAAATACTTTCCATTTAGTTTAATTAATTAATTCTGAACCCAATACGATGAAATGTTGTGCTTATATTACGCCACAAGCTTGATATTGACCTAAACAGATTCTCAAAATCCGATATGTGTATAATTTGTTATTAATATGTGACAATAGAACATATACAAAACCGATAACTAAATTAAAGATTATTGTCAAACAGGGTAAAAGAAAGAAACGATATTATGTTATAATAATAATGTCTTTTGCTTGACCGAGCGGTGTCAAAACCCTGACGCGAATCCCGCTAGAAGTCATACGTTTATCCTATATTTCCAAAGACTTCTATACAACTTCAGTTGTAAGTTGGAAAGCCCGACGTGTCCATTCTATACATAAGTTTTACTCTAATCAGTGTAAGACTACATTATTTATTTGCCAAATAACCCTCAACCGCATATCCAAATAGTTTTTCTACGTTAACTTTCCGTACCGCTAGTAGTTCACACCGTAGAAACTACAAATATCCCTACCACGAGGGACTATTTTAACTGCCCACCTGAGGCCAGTCGATCTACCGTTTAAAGGCACATCACACCAGTAAACCTACATCACATTTGCCACTATGGCGACATAAACGGTATCTACCGAGTCCTTTCTCATTTATTCCATTGTGTAATTTACCGGTTTCCTACCATAAATACTGCCGCTGCAGTCACAACACCGATGTACACAACTAGTTTGATAAATTGCTACTACAGGGACAGTCATGCGGATTGGGTCTGAGTTCGCTACTCATTGACCATGGCATCTTGGAAACTCACTAACACTTTCTCTCCGTGACGTTTGCTCCTAATAACAGATTGATTATTTCGTGCTAAGGCATATTTCTCATTGCACCGAATTCCAATAATCAAACATGTAATCAAGCAATCCTACACATTGCTAAACTAAATGCGCATCTCCATAATTTTATTACGATATAAATAACCTTAGAATCAAAGATAGGCATCACAAGTGTCAATACCAATAGAGAGATTTATCTTATTTCATGCATTTTACATCCTCTAAACTTCCAGATAAATATAAATTTACTTCAGATGTTTGTATCTTTGTTTTACTACAAATATCAGAAAACATAAATATATTACTTGTCATTAAATATATTATATTTGATTACCATGGAGCTATTTAATATGCAGCAAAATTTTAAAACAAATGACTGAAAAACAGTATATAATATATGTGTCTAGGACATCTCCCCTCCAGGACATTTCCCCCCCCCAAACTTTTCCCTCCTGACATTTCCCCCTGGACTTATACCCCCTCATCAAATAGGACTTCCCCCAAGTCATTTTCCCCATGATCTTAAAACTTAATTCATTTAATGACATTTCGCCAATAAAATATAAACTCTTATATAAAGTTATGTTAAAAGAAAAAGGTTATTTGAAATCAATCTCAGTAGTGTTAAACAAAGTTAACATTTTCACATATTAAAAATGTATTGTTGAAATGTTAATGTTGCAAAAATTGCTTTTAAGTGTTCTATGTCAGGATTGTATAAGTCAGTGACTATGTTTGCAATTCTCCAAGAACAGTCTTTGTACTTCTTCTTCTTTTGTTGTTACATCATAATCCACTTATGTCAATATCTGTCCTGAGTACTGTACTGAAACAATTACAATTAATTGAACGATGGCTAATCTATCTGTTGTTTATCTTAAATATACCAGAAATGCACAATAAAAAAGGTTGGACTCAAGCCTCATTAACATACTTCAAAGAAACATCTTGTTCTACATTCAGTAAAAGCACTAGCAATTGATTGACAAATAGACAATGCCCATTTTTGTTATAACTAACAATGCTTAAAAATGGGTGTGAATTTATGTTCACAGTTCCAATGTGGTGTCAAGGTACCCTTACGATCCATTAGTGTGTGTATGTGTGTGTGTGTGTGTGTGTGTGTGTGTGTGAGAGAGAGAGAGAGAGAGAGAGAGGGAAGATATTTTACATTTGATAATGCATTTATTTCAGGTGATAACTGTCATACCTGTGCACTAATTGTGATGCAGGATGCGAGTATACATCAAAGCTAAATGTTACTATATATAAATAAAGTTGTATGACGATAATGAGGGGGGTGACTGGGGGAAAAGTCCCGTCTGATGGGGAGAGAAGTCCAGGGTCAAATGTCCGTAGGGGGAATGTCGGGAGGAAAAGTCCGGGGGTAAATGTCCAGGGAAGGGGAAATGTCCTGATACCATATATACTACCATCCTAAGAGTACGGTTTTTTATATAATTAATTATGAGAACAAATTAAACATGAAAATCATAGACAAAAATAAAATACATTGATAGATTACTAAACGAACAATCTACAGACACATTTACAGATAAGCAAGAAAAATATTTGCACACGGAAAGGTATTAGTCACATCGATGAGCAATAACACGTATACATTCCAGCGTGTAAAAATACAGCAGTGGACAGTGAAAGATTTCTTCTCAAAAATACTTTACAGCAGGAAAGCACAAAAAGCTAAGAAAGGTGATATACATGACACCCTAAGATAAATTTTGTTAACGAGAGAAGACCAGAAAAGATACATTAAGAACGAAGGTAAAGAACCTTATTGTCAAAAGGTCTAAGAATTACTGGCGAAATAAAGTGTCGATTATTTGTTCCACTTAGACAATAAAGAATCTGTTATAGAAATGTTTAAAATATCTATTTAGTTGAGAATGTGGACATATTCATTCAGAATGAATCCAGAAGATGCATAGACCCATTGTATGATCCTACTGATAGGTCTATCATATGTAAGGACGGATATTGCTGTGTCTATATGAGCGAACTATGCCAATTAAAATTCTGAAGGTATCGGCAGCTATTCTAAAACTACAATACAAAATCACACAACTTCCCTTATCGCCACCATTAATACTGAATATTTCTGCCTTATCAGGCACATAATGATAGAATTGAGAAAGAACAATCATAACTATCTTTGAGGACAACGAAATCAGTATCTAACCAGTTTATTTTTAATAACTTGAAACAGGAAAAATTAAAAATGGTTGATAATATAAATCCTACACTGATGTGCATGGATCAAAATATGTATAGAAGAACAACGATGCCAGACTCATATATAAAAACATCAAGCACTATTAATGGAGAAAAATACATTTTTACAATAGTGATAAAAATGCTACAACTGACCAAATGGAAAATGGTAATACTCAATACAAAAAGTTGTAAAATAATTTAAATCTCACCAAGCTAGTATGATAAATTAACATAATCAGATAATAGAACAAGAAGATAATTAGTTTATGTTTGGATCCTTTTTCTTTTCAATATTTAACATTTATATATATGGAGTTAATAGTTTTATAAAAAAAAATCAGTATTAATTTCTGTGTTTAGGAGGCTTCTTATCGTATTTTTTTTTGAGGCTTGACTGATAATTTTCGTTAATTCTCTTCTTGTTAGAAGACGAATTAGTATTAATTTCTTTAATAATTAAATAATGAACCTCGTTTGACAGTTTTCTTTCCACTTTCGCAAGTAATTTCTTTATTTTCTCCTTTCCTATATTTTTCTCTTTGTTAGTCCACTGGATGTGTGTTATAGATATACGAAAATTTTACTGCTCTTATTTATATAACTTTCCTTTATTTTTCCTTATTTCTTCGTCTTTTTTTAAAATTTAGTTCTACCTGCACTTCATTTGTTGTTTTAAGTAGCTTAGTATTTGTTGCTTTTCTTTGTTTTAGTTCATTAATCCTTTTAGAAATTCTTATATAAACTTTTTTTACTTTATTTTTGATTTTTTTTAGGAGGGTGCTTTCTCTGATTGATCTTTTCAGACCATTTAGATAGGCCCTCCTGCCCTACTTGTAATGATTGTGCCTTTGAATGAAAGGTTATCTTTCCTTTATTATTTAACATTTTAACATTGAAACATTATTATTATTATTATTATTATTATTATTATTATTATTATTATTATTATTATTATTATTATTATTATTATTATTATTATTATTATTATTATTATTATTATTATTATTATTATTATTATTATTATTATTATTATTATTATTAATTATTATTATTATTATTATTATTATCATTATTTTTATTATTATTATTATTATTATTATTATTGTTGTTGTTGTTGTTGTTGTTGTTATTATTATTATTATTATTATTATTATTTTGTAATACTCTTCATATTAAAAATTTTATCATTATTTATTGTAATACGCTTCATACCAATGTATGTGCTTAAGTCAATTTCCAATGTTAAAAGGTCCTCTTCCTTTATATCGATGGTTCATCATTGTTTTCATCTAACTATGGTTACGTCTGCTGAATACATTTTTTAAATCGCCGTAAGGTAAAAAAAAATAGCAGTCAGTTTATCTTCCATCATTCTCACACTTGTAAAAGTTCTGAAATTTTGGTGGGTTTTTTTTTAGTTTTGTCCTATAGCTGCGACTTAATGTTTTCCTTTTCTCTTCATGTTTTGACATCTTTATATTGTAATTATCCAAGAATATATTCATCTCAAATTCAATTTACGTCTGAATATATACTGAAAATATTACACTACATTGATATCCTAAAGTTGTAATTGTTTTCTCTTTTCTTAGACTGCTATCGTCTACCATGGTTTCATTTTGTCGTTGACGGCCATTACTGTTTTGACATAAAAAGAGAAACCCATAATTATCATCAAATAAGATTTCACCTTTTACAATCAATCTTTATAGCATGTTTTATATCCGTTTATCCTCTACTGACATTTTATAGACCATATAAAAAGAATCTAAAAATAGATCAAGTAGTTATGTGTGGATCTTTTCATTTTTTTTATCTGGAATAACAGCCATATAATGTTACCACTGGTCACAAACAAGATGTAAGAAAGTAGTTACCAATAGGTCTAAAATAAGATAAGGCCATCACAAAGAAATAGAACGCAACAGAAAAGTAAACATTTTATGCTGATAACTATGTGTTTTATTTTCTGTTAACTTCTTTATGAAATGGTGAACTATGTAGTAAAATAAACACAAGGGTTATAGCGACAGTTAATTGTTATAGGAAAATCATGTATGGGCTGTAAACACCTAATAGACATTTGCTTGCCCTTATTTTCTGCGTATTTGTTATCTTATTTAATAAAGTTGAGACTTGTTACCTTGAAGTACTCTTATTACGTCACTTTTATTAAGCCAATTATCCGTTACGTTGTATTTAATCTATTTAAATAGTTTAAAAAGGTGAAAGGCGGTAGAGTGGAATATGATCAATGAAGATTTTGAGGATCATAAATATGATTATGAGGATTAGATTACGGATGCAGTAATTGATAATTCTTTTCTTTTGCTAATTAGCATTTACTTTTAAAAGCATGTATGGAATACAAAGAACAAATTAAACACAATTTAAATACAGACGAAGGTCAATTAAATTTATTCAGTCTAATGTACGCATCGGAGAAAAAATAGTATCTTATTTAGGAAGAAGATAGATACAAATTTTTAAAATTGGCAAGAAAAATACAATATATGTATAATACTCTATATATACTCAAAGTGGTAGAAGCGATGTTTAAAGCCTTAGGGTTGGGCACGATTAGGAAATGTAAAGACCACCAGGTGATCAACAATCCTAAACGTATCCATAAAACATTTGAAACAAATTTACAATTTTCTTGAAATTAACCACTAAACATTGTCTTGATACATATTAACGCGATCCTATGAGGAAACTACTGCAGAAACGTCACTGTCCTAGTTTGCGATTGGTCAAAACTGGCACAATTGTTGTTTACTTGCTTATTACAATTATGACATTTAGAAAAAATGCATTCTCTAAGAACTTTAAATCTTATTCTAGGAACTGTATATTTAGCTGGATTAAATTATGTTTATATATATATATATATATATATATATATATATATATATATATATATATATATATATATATATATATATATATATATATATATATAGAGAGAGAGAGAGACAGAGACAGAGAAAGAGAATACTTGTTGGTCTTGTTCTTGTTATGTAGATTATTCCCCTGGGAAATATTAATACTTTTTAATAGAATTTGTACTGGCATTCGCTAATAGTTATTGCACAGTTAGCATTAAACTAAATTCTGATTGAATTTATCTTATTCTATCTTTCAAATTAAACTTAAATTAAGATAATTTCGGTCTGATTGTGTCTTCAGTTGTAATATTTAACAACTTGCCCTAAATAGCTTCCACAAAAGATACTCTTTGATGAACAGTTTGTTGTGATATTTTATTCGTCTCTGAGTATCATTAATTAGATTTCATCTCTGGCTTAATTTATAATGTATCCTAAAACATGTTTACAACGTCTTGTCCCGATGATCAATTTGACTTCCATCAGATACTTCTACTGTCGGATTATATCAATTTTGTTTTGAATGAAACAAGTTTATTAGGGCACAAAAAATACTACTTTTATTGCTCAAAATCTCCCACTAACACGAGTATTTAGTAAGCATTGATTGGTTTATTGGGTCCAAATGAGTTTTTCTAAAAAAAAAACTTTCTCGTTGCTACGAGCAGTGCACAATACAATTTGTAGTGATTTTCACATTATCTAGCTTTCATTAACACTAACCGACGATTATTTACCAGACCCCAAACATCATTGTGCTATAAATCAGTTGTAGTATTTTGTTCTGTAAATTCATGTTCAGATAGTCAAAAACTGCGAGATATCGGGGATTATTTTCAATTATCAGAACAAAAACTGTGAATATTTTCTGTATGGCATTTTTCTTATCACGTGTCATTAGGTTCTTTACAAAACCAGGTGAAATAAAACTGAATAGTTTAGAAATTTCTTCTAAAGCCTATGCGCTATTATTCATAAGAAAATGTTTGCTTGATGGTTGAGTACTCATTAATAATCTTCATTATCCATCCATCTTGTTTTGTATTATATATCTTGCAGGGCCAAAGTTTTCTTCAATCATTTCGGAACCTGTATCTGCTAATGAATAAAGCGATACACATGAAACTTTTTTTACATTCACGTTAGATACTGAAGTCTCTAATAAATAGTACAGCAAAGTGTAATCTTTGAAAAAAGTCCCAGTTTTGGATTTGTAATATTTTCCTTATATGAAATGTACGTAAGACCATATTATATGAAATATACATAAGACCATATTATATATAAATGCTTTTAGAATTATTGTTACCAGTCATTTGAGGTGGGCTACCATTTTCTTTACGAAAAAAAAGCGTTCAGAGACGCTGATGACATGGTAATCTAGAGATCTAGATATCTAAGACTTTTGAGAAAAAAATTCAATGAATACTAATTTGGCAGAAAGGCGGCAATTGAGAATAGGAAAGACGAACGTGGTTATTACCCGGCTTAACATCTCGCTTTCAAGACAAGATTACGGACCTAATCAGAAATAAATTTAAGGACTATCATTCTAAAGAACTGAAACCAGTATTTTGTATAATCAGTACATCACTTTGCAGCAAAATCCAAAGATCCATTACCCGAAAGTAAATGAATGTGTTCAAAAAACGGTATCGCATGATATTACTCACAAAAAGATGGTTGTTTTTCATTGATAAAACGAGAACAAGTATAAACTCTTGTTTTATTTTCTCCCCATGACGACTGTACTGACAATGCAATGAAACAATTTCATTTTCATCACCGTTATCATGTGTCATAATAAAGAAGTGTGTGTGTTTGTGCGTGCGTGTGTGTGACAGACATAGAGAGCTTCTCAACTTATCGGATTTCATTCGTAATCTATATTTATATATATTCATTGTACTGTTAGCTGTAAAAATCGTTAAATATTAAGATAATAAAATACGAACCATCTGTTTTATCATTACGTTTGGTACTAGACCAATCACAAATAACTGCTTATAAAACGTCATTTTTATTATCCACGAATATATTCCATTCTCAAGGCTTTATGATCCTCGAGATCACATAACCATAAATTTGTGTATGTAGTATGAAGACGTAGGTCACATAGTCTACATCTCCATTTATAGTATGATTTCTATCATTCATAGAATTTATAGTATTTATCATACTATAAATGGAGATGTAGACTATGTGACCTACGTCTTCATACTACATACACAAGTATATATATATATGTATATATATATATATATATATATATATATATATATATATATATATATATATATATATATATATATATATATATATATATCCATGTGCAGAGTGATCTGCGGTTCACATATCAAACATTTCTATGTGTAGAGTGATCTGCGGGTCACATAGTCAAACATCTCTATACGTAGAGTGATCTGCGGTTCACATATCAAACATCTCTATGTGTAGTGTGATCTAGGGGTCACATAGTCAAACATATCTATGTGTAGTGTGATCTGTGGGTCACATAGTCAAACATCTCTATGTGTAGAGTGATCTGTGGGTCACATAGTCAAACATCTCTATGTGTAGAGTGATCTGCGGGTCACATAGTCAAACATCTCTATGTGTAGAGTGATCTGAGGGTCACATATTCATACATCTCATGTGTAGAGTGATCTGCGAGTCACATAGTCATACATCTCTATGTGTAGAATGATCTGCGGATCACAGTCATACATCATAAAAGTCTACGAGTGAAATCTAGTACTTACAAGGTACACTTACAGTTTTGTTTTACACTGAATTCCTACATTATATGGGATCACATAATTTCATCTTTGCTTCAATGTTTCGAATATTTAGCATAGAATAGAGCATGTTCTTTATTAATTTAAAAAAATATGGTTCTGCAGATTTCTTTTTGTATTGTTTTTACTTTTCATTCTTCCTTATCTTCATTGGACTCAGTCTTTCTATTACGTACTTCAAGAGGGTAAGGCTTTGAATCAGAATATTTCAGGACATTTAATGAAAGTTGAGATAATATAAAACCACGAGCAAATATTTCAGCTGAAATAAACACAGTTGTGGAATTCAACAGCTGAAATTTGTGGATGATACATTAGTTTATTATTATAACACTGGAATAGATTGATTTCTCCATATTTTTTTACCTTGACAATATCAGTTAGAACAACAAACATATATGTTACATGCGATACGATTCCTTGTTCTAATTGAGACCTCCACGTTTTTTGTGGGTTTCTTTCATACATTGTACGCACACGAAATATTATGAACCTAATTTATGGCGAAATTAATATCCTTAGAAGTTCAATGCTCCATTCCAGTCGTCTTATGTTTCAAATAATATTTATATGGCTAAGCACCTTTTTCCACTTACACTAATATATTTACTACTTACACAGAAGAGTATATATTCTATTCGTCCAATGCAAGTTAGATCGATCGCAGCTGTGTGGTTATGTTAAGCTTAAAAGGAGTGCATGCACAAACCATTCTTTCTAATGACACTTGTTTGTGTTGTCATTTAAAAGTCGATATATATACATTAATGTAAACAGATGGAAGAGAATGAACCAGTCAGAGAAGGAAAAAGCATTGAATTCGACTTGAGTACAAACAAAAAAGAAATATGAAATATATATATATATATATGTGTGTGTGTGTGTGTGAGAGAGAGAGAGAGAGAGTAAGAACGCATTTTTGTTACTATATATATTTTTTGTTTTATATATATATATATATATATATATATATATATATATATATATATATATATATATATATATATATATATATATTAGTTTAAAAGAAAACAATGTTTGACTTGAAAAAAGCAATATTACTAATGAACTTAGAAGATTTGTAGGAAACGAAACATTTTATAATTAATTTGTTCGAAGAAAACATTGTCATCATCATCACCACCACCACCATCATCATCATCATCATCATCATCATCATCATCAATCTTTAACCCAAGACATAGCTGAGACACAACAATTGGCTTTACAACCAATTCTCGCCATCTTTCCCCGTTCTATATTACCCTTTGGGAATCTCCAAGTCACATGCCTGTCCACTTCTTAATGTTGTCTTCTCACCTCTTTTTCTGTCTGCCTCTTCTTCTGCACCCTGGCACTGTACCTTGCAAGACTGTGTTTGCCAGTCCAGATGATCTTGAGACATGATCATACTACTTCAGTTTGCGCTTTTAAACAGTGATCAAGAGGTCCTCATAGGATCCGATGGCTCGTTGAATCCTGTGGTGGATCTCTTTGTTGGTTACATGGTTAATGTATGTATGAGATGCACACGATCTTGAGGCAGGATCTCATTTCAAAGGTTTGACTCATTCTTTGTAGATCTGATGGAATTGTCCATGTTTCACAAGCATATAAAAAGATGGATATGACAATTTGGCGCATTAGCCTTACGTTGGAACTAAAAGCAATGCTGGTATCTGTTTATATTGGTCTCAACATTGTTATTGCAAATGTTGTCTGGGCAATCCAGCAAAGTAGTTCTAGTTTTGAGCCTTCATCTGTGACAATTGATCCCAAGTACATGAACCTTGTGACTCTCTCTCTCTCTTTTCAGCTTCTGTCCACTGACCTTTGTTTCTGTACTGATGCCATTGGTGTTGTTTGTCATCAGTTTGGATTTTCAGCGCTACTCTCCATACTGTATGCTGTGGAGGATGGGTCGAGGCGCGTAACTAAGTCAGTCAGTTCTTTTCTATAGCATGCTAAACCATCAATATCATCCTCGAAGAGAAGGTTGGTGATTGTTCTTCATCCGATACTGATAGTGCAATTGTGGTCATGCAGGTCATCCACCATGATCCTTTCCAGGAAAACGTTAGAGTGTAGGTGATAGTAAACATCCCTGTCTGACTCCAACTGTTCTTCGAAACCAATCCCCTATGATACCATTGATAAGGACAGCACTGGTTGCTTTGTTATGTGTTAATCCTCCTTGAATGAGCTCTGCTGGTATGTTGTCAATTTTTTTTTCTTTAGTGACCTAACTGCAAATTCTACTTGTTCACGAAGAATGGAGTTCTCGTCAGTTTCTTCTGCCTGATTATATAACATACGTAATAGGTTATTTATTATGAGCTTTTAAGATTCCTGAAACAGAACATTATTCTGCCATTTTAGGTGTCAACATCGGGTATGTTTCTCTAAAATAGTTTACCAATTAAAAATGACCATTGTAAAAATATGAAATGTAATGAGTACTATTTTTCTGTTACAAGTGTTGAATTGATTATAAGTCTTAACAGTAATTTACTTTGCATGTCAGTCCACTCCACTTGTAAAAAATACTCTTTCTATTATTGTAGTCTTTCTGGAATAAAATACAACTACTATTCAGATGATAACAGTGCATACTATGCGACATAAAGCTAATTTGAAACACCAATCCTACAATGCATACTATGCGACATAAAGCTAATTTGAAACACCAATCCTACAATGCATACTATGCGACATAAAGCTAATTTGAAACACCAATCCTACAATGCATACTATGCGACATAAAGCTAATTTGAAACACCAATCCTACAATGCATACTATGCGACATAAAGCTAATTTGAAACACCAATCCTACAATGCATACTATGCGACATAAAGCTAATTTGAAACACCAATCCTACAATGCATACTATGCGACATAAAGCTAATTTGAAACACCAATCCTACAATGCATACTATGCGACATAAAGCTAATTTGAAACACCAATCCTACAATGCATACTATGCGACATAAAGCTAATTTGAAACACCAATCCTACAATGCATACTATGCGACATAAAGCTAATTTGAAACACCAATCCTACAGCTAGTTCAATATGTTGACAGCGTTATTTTTAAAAAAATACCAACAACAGAAAATATATACTCATATCTGAATGGTACAAAATATGAAATGTGCGTAAAGTCATGGAAAGCCAATCTCACAATGACACCTCAAGTGTATTCTATATATATATATATATATATATATATATATATATATATATATATATATATATATATATATATATAGCAACCTCAAATGCATGCCTTAGAACAATATTTGACTGGTAGAATAAACTATATTCGTAATACCAGATGAGTGTGATAATCTTCTAAGTGGATATAATACGTTGCACTTACATGAATATTTCATAGACTGTGTGTGTGTCCGTCCGTCCGTCCAGAGAAAATAATTCAAGGGTAATATGGCATGGAGACTAAGACTACCTATGCTGAATTTGATTACCTCGGTGGAAGCTATATGTACCAGGTCTATTATAAACGTTTCGAAAGACAAAGCAAAATATTCAACTTCAGTTCATACTCAAAGAATAGGTTTAAAACTGTAAGTGCTAGTTAGTTGTATTGTTTGAACAGTAATTGTGGTTTCAGCTCCGCGTGGAACTGAAACAGAGTGAGAAAACGTAAATTTAGTCGATAATTACTTATCCTCAAATTGATGCATAACATGTTGTGTTTGATAAACCAATGGAAATGTTACCGAAATGATACGCATTAAAATATGTACCGATAAAATATATGTGTAAAATATAAGGAATAGTAATAAATTGCCTGAGGATGACTTAATACATGTTGGAATTAAGACTAGAAAATCAAATTAATGAAACCAATTTACAGTGTAAAGTGTTAGAAATATTTATATCCTTGATATGAATTTTACTGCAAGAAGTTAATAAAAAGATGAACAAATATATATAATCCTAATTTTCTTAATTTAATGGCATATTGAAGTTTGTCATTTGGTCTGGTAAGCTTTAATTCAGAAAAAGTGATGAAACCTAATCAAATCCAAAATTATTAAATACTGTTGTGGGTAGATTTTCAAAATTAACAATATCCAACATGCTTTATATTTCTTCATTGACGAAAATAATATCATAATATCTTGTTGTTGTTTTTTTATAAACGTTTATTTCTCTGTATTGGTATGCAATAAACTAATTACCACCCAAATAACCCTGACTCTGTAGAATACGAATATCGTAAAAGAAATTTTAATCCTATATCTTTTTATTGTCCTGTCTATCTTTCTGAAGCTCTAAAATATGTCAGCTTCCTCCATGCATAGATATCTTTGAAATATTTATCATTTAGAGTTTTCAGCAACACATTCTTTGTACAAACTGACTAGTAACTACATCGGATATTATAACTGGATCACACTAATTATGATAATTTTGGTTTAGCTCATTTCTGATTCATTTAGATCACGTCTGTGTCTTTGATTATTTAAAAGTAGGCCAAATTAATCAGCACCTCTGAAACATATATCTGGCATATTTTTGTGCAACAAGCAAGAGGCATTTTAGATATATTCCGTGTAAATCACATTTCCTTCTTCATTTTGATACTGATATTTACACTGTATGTTTGTACTTTTGTGCAATTGTTTATTAGCATAGTATGAACGATTGTCAACGAGAAAAACATTTTTATGGGAAATGACGCTAAAAAGGTCGAATATTTATCGTTGAAATAGTTTTGTGTGCTATTCATTTTGAAAGATGAATGTATTAAGACTTCAAAAAACATAATTATATCCGATGAAGTAGATGCCTGTCCAATTATTTAGCTATTGAATCCAAACAGTTTGAATATAAATTGTTTAATTGTAATTTACACTGGTTTTTAATTTTCCGTTGTGTGCAAAAACATTTATCATCAATACTTTTTTGTTGTTACTACCTGCAGTCATTCCGTCTCGGACTTAATTTTTGCACAACTCAAGGTCATAAAAAGCATCAAATGTGTTAAGAAAGTCCCTGCTTGCTTCTTGTCGTTTCTGTAATATATGATATACCTCTCAAAGGCAAAATCTTTTCTCTTTTTTTCTAATGAAATGAATAGTTTACAATTTATACAGTTAAGTGGATTCCTGATATAGATTTCCATTTGCATAGGCAAGATTAGCGCAGACAAGGCCAAAAGATTTTACATGCATAGGTATAGTTGATCTTTCCAACCTACGTATTGCCCTGCACAATGTCTGCAATTGTTTTACTAACATGGAATGGAGGCTTGGCTTTTCCAGACGTCGCTGTTAGTGTTGGATATAACGGCGGAGAATAGTTGAAGCGGCCGTGGAATTATTTCCTTTTTTCTTCACAACCAGCCAGTTGTTACTAAAATGTATTTGATACATCATTTTTATCTTATTGCCAACATTTCAACTTAACTGTCTACTTTATATAAGCCGCTTTCGCTATAGGACAAGTGTATTCATAGATCCGAACATCCGGGCAATTAACAAGAAGAGTACTCTCTCTCTCTCTCTTGCATAGATACGACAGCTTCCGCCTTCCTGTAGGTGAAACATTAACCTCTCGACCATTATTCGAAGGCAGTTAGTGTAACAGGCATGCTATCAATATTGTTACATTAAAAAATGTCTAAAACGTGGAAAATAAAAAGTAATGATGTGTAAGTTTCAAATGATTTATTTTGCTAAATTTATGACTTAAATAGAAAAACTCTTTGATAATAAAAAGAGAATCTGTTAAACACTACCTCTTTACTAAATCCCGGAAAATAAATTGTCAAAAACTGGAAAGAGTTTTTGCTTCTTAGACTTAATTATTATGGTCAATTTTTTTTTATCTAATGTTCAATAATTTTGCTTCATAGACTTTAATGTTAAGGACAAAGAATTATATTAATATAAGAATCGCCTGAAATGAACTTATAAGTTTATATGTTCATATCATGCCATGCAGTCTTTGTCAGCAACAGCAAGAGCCACCTAATGGTGATGTAGTTCATCATTTACTCGCTGTGAAGGTATAACATCTGCACGTAGAAGCATGTAAGCACTATATGGTGACTTATAGCTATTTACTGTGTGTATCCATCCAAAATTTAAGTAGTTTTAAGCCTCAAGACTTTTGTAAGCTTTCATAGTCACATGTGTACAAAATGCCTAGAGACAGGAAAACAGTTTATCATTAAATTAATAGATGTTATTGACAGTTATATGGATTAGGTACATATACACAATCAGATGTGATCAAGGAATTAGAAGAAAGGAACTGAGTAATAAAGCAACAAAAGAACATTTAGTAAAAAAAGGAATTTGCCTTTTAGTTTTGAAAACGATTATCCATTTTTAAATTAACATTATTAAAAATATAGTTACGTTTCGTATGTAATATATTTATAGGTTACTGCGATTGTATGGGAAAATATGAACGAGTTTTCGGATGGCTATACTGCACGACCTTGGGAGTGCAGTATAACCATCCGAAAAAACGAGTTCATATTTTTCCATTCAAATGCAGTAACTTTTTTATTATATGCTCATTCTTGTTTCATGACCAAATATTTAATAATAAAATTCACAACCAATTACATTTAATAACAAACAATTATTATTTTATTATTAAAATAATAAAGTTCATAATAAAAGATTGCTTCTATGCACAAATAATAGCGTTCATGCGCATATAGCTCCTCCCATTGACTGTTAAACTTCATAGCGTACCGCGCGCTCACGTGCATCAACCGCGTAGAGTGCATAATGAAGGTGTGAAATACTTTTTTGCCATTTTTCTTAACAGCTAAAAAAGACAGTTTATGGATAAAACTTACGATTAATTCTGATGACGTTGTATAGCGTCTATATCTAGCAAAATCCGAAACATTTGTATCAAAAAGTAAAGGCGGAATGTGCCAATGCAGTTTGTATGTGTCAGTCTATGAAACATTTGCTGGTATGTGGCCGTCCTTGAAATATCTGCTTTAATTCATTCATAAAAAAATTATACGTTAGAAAATAGTTACTTTGCACGTAGGGTTCAACATGAAGGTGTTCAATAACGTGGAATATTGCACAATTCTGACAATGTAAAGTTAATGGTAAAAAAGATGAGAATTATATAAATATATATATATATATATATATATATATATATATATATATATATATATATATATATAATATATATATATGATAATATGACAGAAATATATAAGAGTATGTTGTTCGCTAACTAAAGATGGATGCAATCTGTGAAAATATCATATATCATTATGACTATATTTTAACTTATATTTAATGTTAAAATAAATTACTTCGCTATACAAAATGTATTTTTTCCCTCTCATACAACGTAACATTTACCTGGAGAGGCGATTAGACAGAAATGCAGATCACCGTACTGCCTACGGGAGTGATGACAATTTATATGGTCGTTTTCCCAAACAGTCGTTGGAAAATTGCAAAGACAATCATTGGTGTCTATAAAGTCTAATTTAAACTTATATCAGTTTTTTTTACTGAATTATCAAGCTGATGAAAATAATTTTCCGCCATTTACACAACTGGTATTGATACTTTAAAAAAAAAATAATTCTCACAGCGTATTATTTGCTCAACTGGCACTGCTTGTAATATGTTCAATGGATTCTCGGCGTTGTTAGGAGAGGCTTCACCTACGCAATAACCCGGATGTTGTATCTAAGACTGTTGTACGTCACGCCGGATCCATGAATTCTATTCATACAGTAAACTTTCATAATGAACAGCAGGGTAATAAAAAAATCTCAATAGCCTTTCAAATGCTTCTATACAAGCAGAGTCAAAGATCGCGTTATAAATTGTGTTGATTATTTTCTCCTTCCGGTTGACATTTGCCTGTCAGTAAAATAATTATTACTTGAAAGGAATAGGGTTATTTGTTCAAAATGTCTCGTCAAACTGTTCTTCAGTTGCGTTTCCTTTCGTGATATCTAATGGGTTACTAACAACCTAAAAAGTTTGATTTGATGATATTTCTAAACCCCGAATTAAAGTGGATTTAAACATAACTAGCAGCGATTGTCACAAATTTTAAGGATATACTGCACAAAACAATCTAATATATGACTAAATGTGCAAAAGATATTTAAAATGAACGCATAGAAAACTACATAAACAAAAAGCTGAAAGAAATCATAAAATTTCAGATAGATCAAACAAAAAAACACGAAACATGCTATAAAGTATTGTAAAGGAACGTATATGAAAATAAAATATAATACACAATGTTATTCAATTATCTACAACAAAACCTAATAATGTTAATCTTGTTACGGATTATTCCATTTTAATTTTCTTGTGGTAGGGTTTCTTGCAAGCTTTTCAATCCAGATCAACCCAAAACACGTTTCCTGTGGTAAAAAAACTTAATGTATGTACAAGCAACATAAAAAGTATCGATATTAGATTTAAGGAAACACGTTATGAAAATATTCTAGAAAAATATATCAAGAAAGCTTCAATTATTCAAGATGACGAACTTTATCATTAGCTGCATTGTGTGAAATATTTTCTGACAGTATTCATAATCCTTAACATTGATGTTGTAAAACTCTTTCCCTCATCAAACCGTTGTTTTATTCTTTTATGTTGAGTTTTTATCGCTCCCAGATAAATTTGTTTTAATAGCATCATGTATGTAATTTTACTTTGTTGTGTTAACCTGGACATACACATATGTTAAATGAGGACTATTAATTTTAATGTTTCAATTTAGCGTACTTACTTTTCTCTCCGTTTAGTTTGCTACCCAAATTGATTGACATTTCTTTCAACAACAGGACTGCATGACTATCATAAAGATATTTTATTAACTGTTATTTGTTTTATGTCTGCAAAGTCCAATTTTGGTGTAATACGCCATATCATGTATCGATCATTACAAAAGGCTTCGAACACTTACAGAATATTTTATGATCGAAAAATTGTTTTAGTCGTGATCACTATAATTACAGGTCTGCAGTCTGGTGCAGGTACTTTATATTTTAAAATTATCAAGGTTTTATCAATCTTTTCAAATTTATCATAGATTTGAAATTAATGTCCTATTCTTGTTTCAAAAGCCTATAATTAAAGGAGCAGGTTTCCTTATGGTGTTTAAATCTTATTTCTCCATAAACTCGATATCCATTTTGTCGATCGTTATAGAATGACTTTGTCGGAATACAAAATCTTCATTGTATTATAAATTTAATATGAATCTGTGTATTTACCCATTGCATATGTTAATTTATTATGCTGCATTTTAACCACCTTATAATTAGGTCTAATAATGCTTATTGTCAGTGTAATCAGGAAATATACATATCTAGAGGCTATCTTTCGAACTTTAAATTATTAAATTAACACGCAGTCTCTTAAATGTTCTTTAATACAGCTTGTTTTGAGCACCGCTTTCTAATCCTGTAAAAAAAATAACATTTGATTTTATCGGGTAAATAACGAATTCACTGAGTTGGCAAACGAGACAGATTTTTACACATCAGTAGAACTATGTTATTTTATTTTTTATTTTATGCTCCAAAGTGTTGGCTAGCTAACATGTATAGCCGATTGAAGCTGCAGATTCATTGCAGTCATGGCAGGATGATAACCGATTATGCTTTGCTGTCTTTTATGTGCATTTGTATAGAGCAAATCACAGAATTATATGTACTATCTCAATGTAAGAAAGTTAATATTTGGCGGGTGTCATAAAGTTATTAATGTGTATTGTAAAAAAAAATAAACATCATGGTGTGACAAAATAATTTCTAGTGAGAATCCGCTAAATCGCGGACTTTCATAAACATTCATTATCTGTTAATATTAACATTCTTACCAACATGGTGAAATCGTATAGTACTTATGTGCCCCCTCTGAAAACGTCTGAATTAAAACATGTAGCTAATTTAATTTCATCTGAGTTATGTGGAGAAAGCAAAACATTTAGTACTCAATGCTCTAGTACGCTAGATATTTCTAATGTTTCTAATGTTTTGTTGCTGTTGTTGCTTTGGGGCTTAACGCCATTTTTCAGCACTTGATAGGCTATACATGGCGTCCAGTATTAATGGTGGAGGAAGAAACCTGGAAATCCACAGAGATAACCACTGACCTAAGAAAAGCTACTTGCAAGCTTTCTCACATATCCGAATCTTAGACTCGAACCCATGCAGACAGAGGTGAGATGGCAGTGATCCGTAACGGAGAGCGATTTAGATCACTCGGCCACTCAGGGGCCCCTTCTATTGTTTTGATAAGGTTAATATAGTGATGTGGTGATCGGGTTCGAGGTCTAACCAAGTTAGAGGTTTGTGATGGAGAGGTGATCGAATGAACTTCGAATAACTACTCGAGATGATAAGGCAAATGCCACACTTATGTACCGACCAATTTTATCTTAAATGTCGCAATATAAAGAACGTGACAGGGCTTATTACTCAATCTAATATTTCGCAATATCTACTCACGTGACCTACGTTGCAAAATTACCCACCTGACCGACCCATTAATAATTTCCATCCTTATTTCCTCCTTCGGAGATTAATAACATAGAGAACTGGTACAGACAAGAGAATGACAATACATGGACAAGGCGTACAATTACATATATAAATCGCAAATTTGTACATATAATCATACAATCACAAATAGAAATTACACATTCATACATATATAAACAGGAATACATTTTGCATGTCGAATTTTGATAGCATCTTCTACCAATGAAATGGATCATTCTTATATTCTCTGACTCAACAAAATATATGAGGTATACAATACAATTACTGACCTCTATTTAATCAAAGCTGTTCAGTCAAGATATCTGTGAAGTAAACTAACGGTATAATTAATTCATTTGACATTGCTTCGTTAGTGAGCCATAAAGTCTAACAAGAAACAAACAACCATTCTATTTCCAAATTTATTCAGGATTCATGCAGAACAAAAGCAGCTGATATCATAAAATTAAAACTTTATGTAGAACGGAGTCACTCAGCTAGCATGTGTATGGGAATTTGCTTCTTAGTAAGTGCTGAACAAATGCTTCGTCAGATATATTATGAAGATAAGCACCAAGTCCAAGATCAAACTCTCAGATCCCTTATTCTTTGAGGTTTTCAGCACGAGATGAGCATTTGAGCAATAGCATCGGTATACGCAATATTGCAATGTTGGATGTTATGAAGTGTCATACTGTATGAACGAAGGACGGTCAAAACTTTGATCAGTGTAAGCTCTTTGTTTGACAATGGCATTTTCCACAAAATAGCAGGTTAAAAAGAATGGCGTCTAATTTTTGGATCTTTGAATCTCATATTCATTTACGGTGTTCCATATAATGTGCTTCCACCCTTTCTTAGCAGGAAATGTTTGTATTTTGTACAAAATATAAATTAAGTCCTTCATGTCGTATTTGATAAGAATTTTATATATATATATATATATATATATATATATATATATATATATATATATATATATATATATATATATAGTTACAAATCTCGGCTCTCTAAATTTCCCTAAAAATACGCTTACGTTAACAAAGGACTTACAGTTTGTGAATATAATCGAAAAATTAATCACAGAACCCAAAATTGAAAATTAAAAGTCCTATCACTAAAATGTCCTAAATGAATCCAAGTCCGAATCCCGCGGCGAAGTTCAAATATAGCAAACGATGACGTCAGATGAATGTTGTATTCCTGTATCAAGAGTTCCACATTGAATTTTATGTATCAGGAAAGAATATTTAAGCGTTAGAACTCTGAATAATTTCCACTAAATGTCTTTGTCCAAGAAATTGAAGAGCAGCACTTGTAAACGTTTTTCAGAGAATTAATTATTAATTACGAAGAATAGAAAAACTCATAAACAAACTCATCTAGCAACAACAAAAATACATCTAAACTGTCAAGGTATTTTTTTACGACTCAACTAGAAAATAGTGATATTGAGATTTAATTCCACTAAAACGTCATTTTGACACTTCTGGTGGGTCTAATGATCACTTACTGCAAAACATTTTGACAAGTAAGCTAGAATAGTCTTATTAAATAATCAATGATCAAAATACCGTTGATATCATATGCTGATCACGCCAATGAGGTATGACCTTGATACTGACCAATTATTTTATCTCAGTCTTTACCAAGTGCCCGAACAAAGGTCAGCTAAACATAATGCTAATGTAATACTTTACGCTCTATACAAAACGAATTTACTGTTTTTAAAAATCTCGCAAAAATAATCATGACAATAAAATGTAATGAAATGAAAACAAAATTAAAAAGAATTTTAAAATTAGCACTCAAGCAATTTAATTGCATATTCGTAATACTTACTCCATGAAGAACAAAAACGATTTATATAATACAGCTTTCTTTTTACCATATTTAAATTATACATGAGGTGAAACAAATTTGCATAAGAACATTCTTATAAATTATTTACAGTGTACATGAAAACATATTTCTTTACACGGGGATGTTCATCTGCAAACATATTGTCTCTTCCTTTGATGTGCCTGATGTTAAGATTATATTCTTGCAAAAGGAAACTACACCTCTTTGATTTGTATTCTTCATCTTGTCGATGAAAGTAAGGGGGTTGTAATCACTAAGCACAACAACTTGAGAAGGAACTGAACTTATGTTAACTTCAAAATGTTGTAATGCAAATATTAAAGCCAAGCATTCTTTCTCGACTATTGAGAAATTTCTTTGGTGTTTACTTTGTTTATAAAATAGCACAATTGGTGATCAACACCATTCTATCTTCTTGAATAAAAACTGCTCCAATCCCAATATCACTCGCATCCACGGATAATTTAAATGGCTCACTGAAATTTGGAGCTGTAAGAACTGGTGCACTTTTAAGTACGATTTTTAACCTATCAAAAGCCTCCTGATATTTTTAAGTCAAAGAAACTTAATTTCGTACTTACAAAGTTTCTCAGGGTTCAGCAATAGTGAAAAACTTGGAACAAAATTTCCGATAGTAGCCAGCCATACCAAAACATCTCATCGGTTGTTTCTTACTGACAGGCATATGGAAATCAGAGATAGCCTTGACCTTAGCATCTATAGGTTCTACTTGACAGTGTCCCACAATATGTCCTAGAAAAGTCACACCAGCACGGCAAACTTACTTTTAGTTAAATTGACTGTCAAATTTGCCTCAATAAGTCTGTCGAAGAATTTCTGAATCGTTGTAAGATGTTCTTTCCATGTGTCGTTGCAGACGATGACATTATCGATCTAAGCATAACGATTGTCTAGACTGGAAGTAATCATATTCATCAAGCGTTGCAAAGTACTTGGGTAACCCTTCATTCCGAACGGCATTACTTTATATTAATAAGAGTCCATCTGGAGTCACAAATGCCGAAATTTCCTTCGCCCTTTCTGTTAGTGGAATTTGCCAAAATCCTTTCAGAATGTCAAATATGGTGACGTACTTGGCATTTCCAATTTTATCAATATAGTCATCGATTTTTGGTAATGGAAATGAATCAGTTTTTGTCACACTGTTTACATTCCTATAATCAATACACATACGGAATGTTTTATCCGGTTTTGGAACCAGTATACATGGTGAATTCCAAGATTTGTTGCTCCAAGATCAACATTAAATTTCTTCACTTTAATCATCAGTTTGTGGGACAGGTACAACTAAATTAATTCTATGATTTACTTGGCTCTTTTTCAATAAACTCATTTAACATGTTAATTTGGCACATTTTTGTTTTCGTCTACCATGAGTATTTATAATATAATTTAAATCATTTACTTTCTTTTCCAATTTGTATGGACCATAACACTTGACCTACAGCGAATTTTGTGGAATGGGCAAGAGAACTAGAATTCTAACACCATGTTAAATTTACTATCCCTTGGGGTTTTATCATATCTTGATTTCATTCTGGATTGAGTAGAGCGCAGAATTGCTCCTGCGACCTCACAAGCCTTTGACAACTTGTACTTAAAATCAGAAACATAATCGAGAAGATCGAACTCATTGCCTTCATTAGAAAGAAGTTTTTCTTGCAAAAACTTCAAAGAACCACGCACAGCATGTCGGAAAACTAGTTCAAAGGGACGGAATCCTAAAGATGCACGAACGAACTCCCTAACAGCAAACAAATGTCAATGAATGTCTTCATCCAAATCTTTACTGGTATCAAAGCAATATATCCGAATTATATTTTTATAGTTTGATTTAATCTTTCTAAGGCTCCTTTTCTTTCAGTGAATGAATAATTTGGGCATGGCTTGCTGAATAATTCCAGACATGAAATTTGACCCTTGATCTGATTGGACAGATTTGGGAAGGCAAAATTGAGTATTTAAAAAAAAACCTTTATCAAAGATTTTACTATGGTTTTTGTTTTAATATTCCTCAAACGAATTGTCTCTGGGAATCTTGTTGACGCACACATAATGGTCAATAAATATAGGTTACCTGAATTGGTCTTAGGTACTAGACCAACACAGTCGACCATAATAAAGGTTCGCATAATGCAGGATTTGATTGCAAATGGGCCTTAGGTATCTTCTGATTGGGTTTTCCTACCATTTGACAAGTATGACCAGATCTACAAAATCTGAAAATATCACTTTTGATTTTTGTCCAAAAAAAGCATCTGGAACTAATGCACTACTTAACCAAATAATACTCAGAATTTTGTGGTACTGACAGAGACGCATAGTTATATCGGGCATTGCCAACATGTACACATTGCAATAATTGAGTCAAATTTTTAGCAACGTTTTCAAATTAAATAAAATATTTGTCTACTTCCTTTTCTCTAAAAGAGAGCACTAACCTGATATTTCTTGTGATGTCAAAACTTGAATTTGTATGTAGAGTGAGATCGTGCTGTTCACTTGTTGATCAAATTCTTTCATTTTAATTTGAAATTCAATTTCATCCTTCTATTTTTGCATAGGTACGTGCATTTTTCTTTTTGAAACTGCAATTGCATTTGTTTGTCTCTCTCATCTCTCTCTCTTTCTCAAACTGCGTTGCAATTGCTTTTCTTCTAACTGCAGCTGCATTTGTTCTTTCTCTTTCTCGAGCTTCCTTAACTCCAATTCCATCTTGTATTTCATTTTTAATTCCATTACCTTAATGTTAGTCTGATGGCAACATACTGACCAAAGCCAAAACACATTTATCATGAACATTCTTCTCTACCATATATTGAATCAAAATGTTCTTCATTTCTTTTTCTCAAGGAAGCTTTTGTTTGAGAAAGATCGTACTTTCTGGCACGTTCCAGCAACTCATATTGTTCAGACTATTCAGACGTTCCAACCGCTCCTGAGTTGGACTAGAAAGAAAAGTCTCCAATTTTGATGACATTTGGAATAAAAGCATTATTGTTTTACTAAAGATTTAAAACAAAATATAAAATAGTACGTGAGATTTAAAAACTATGGGAATTTAAATTTAAAAAAATATATTTATGACTTTTCATTAATAGGACTGCATTTTTAATTCTTGGATTAGTTTTGGATATGATTCTTGAACCCTATGTACTTTTTCGCATTTTTCCTTGTTTTTCTAGGGAAAACATTATATGTTATTTGTTAAATTTTAAACAGCTTTGTTGTGTTAACTCTTTTCTTGGTACATTTTGTTCGAGACTAGACAGGCAACAAAATATTGATGCTGAAAATACATCTATTTTTTAATGTCTTTAAGCAAACCTCGAAACCATAAAACGCTGTTGGAATAATAATTTCCTATAAGGACTTGCAATGGGTAAGAAGTTTAATTAACATTCCGTTTTGCCAATCCCAAAAAGGGAATGTAGTGATTTTCTTCCTTTTATATATGCATTATCCAGTTTGCCACGCAGTTCGTGTCAGCACTCATAGAGATACCTAAGTGTTAAGTAGTAGTTTGGAAAATAATAATACAGTTTGAGCCCATTCTCCACTTAAAATTGCAATCTCTCTTCGAACTGTTACGCCTGAAGATGATAGTGATTCTCTTTTCTTCATTGATTTTTAAATTGAAGTTTACAGAGTACAAGTGAGCGATAGCAAACATTGCTTGTAAATGAGCATGGGTTGTCGTTATAAGAATGATTTCGACAGCTAATGCAGGGTTTCCAGAAAAAAAAACAAATTGATCATTTGGTTATTCCTAATTTTAAATCATCAAAAACAGTTAAAAACTCGCTGATATATTCCAGATATAGAAGCATCGAAACACCTTGTCTGATTGGTATAGATACAGATTATTTGGTGCCATATAGTTACAATGCTAGAGTATGATTGCATAATTACAGTGATGAGTTTCCCGAAAATTTACAATATGGAAAGCTTTATGAAAAGGCCATCATGCCATACAGTGTCACATGCCTTCCTTATGTCCAAATATGCGACATAGGTTTTTCTTCTAAGTCAAAGTTAGCGAAGACCCAACTAGCTAAACTTTTTAATAGGTTAAATATATTGGCTGGACTTAACTTATCAACACCTATTTATACCCAAACATGTATACAATAAATAAATATATATATATATATATATATATATATATATATATATATATATATATATATATATATATATATATATATATATATATATATATATCCATGGTATAAATTAGAATTATATATATTTTGTTGGCAATCACGAACAAAACGTGCACACAATGAAAGTATATTTGTGTACCTAAAGTTACAATAAACATATATATATATATATATATATATATATATATATATATATATATATATATATATATATATATATATATATATATATATATATATATATAACACTGTGTGTGTGCATGTGTCTATGTGTGTGCATATGTGTGTGAATGAACTTAGCAAACTTAAAAATTGAGATGCAAGTAATTGGTATTCATTGTTTCATGTTCCTTCTCAATTGGATTTGACTTTGAAATTTTAATTTCCTCATTTTCTCTATCTTCTCTGCAGGTAGCTTGTTGTGTAGAGTCATTACAATCCTGATAAAATGGATTATTTCTGTTCCTACTGTTCTGAAGCTGCCAATTGTGATGTGTTCCCACAGACTTGACACTGCTGATATTGCATTTATAGTCATTAGATGATATTCTCTTCTATTATTAATGCCAAAATGACTTCATTCTTTTCTTGTTAGCTACAAATCTTGTTTAATGACACGGAAACGTATAACTCACTCTTTAGTTTATAGATTCGGCGTACGACACATTCAAAATCCAATTTTATATGTTTTAGAATAGACAAATTGCACAAGCAACAATTCTGCTTGTATGTATGTATGTATGTATGTATGTATGTATGTATGTATGTATGTATGTATGTATGTATGTATGTATGTATGTATGTATGTATGTATGTATGTATGTATGTATGTATGTATGTATGTTTTTCCAGCTTGATATTTGATACTTTTTGGCTCCAAGATACATGTAACTAACACCAAAGTCAGTGTAAACTGATGTAACCTCATTAGAGGTAATGTATACCCAAACACAGGTTGGGTATAGGATGTGGGGTTAGATAACGGTTATGTTTCTTATATATTATCTTACTGCTAAGATAAGTTTAATTCGAAGATTCTTTTTAAAATAGTATTGCATTAAAACATCACTGTTCCATCATAATTTTATTTAAAGAAATGTTTCTCCAAAAATATTCAATAAATGTTCCAGGTGTGTTCTTTGTTTCTTTGCAAAACTCAGAACACTAAGCAGTCAAACCGTCTGATTCCTAAGGCCATCCAAGAACTAGATTGCACAAAAATCTTTCAAACTCGCTTGGCTAGAAATATCACTCAGACAAGATCACTCACCTTTGAACAATTTAAAATACAAACTAAGTTTTAATTAGAAATTGTAAAATGTCGATCCCTGTTTATCTCGCTAGGATTAAAGTTCTAATAAGATTAAATAATGTCATTCAAATACGACATCAAAATTAAAATCCTGGTTATTCACCCCAATAAAGTTCGCATCAGAGTCCAGTAATGAAGAAAAAAATTAAGTGCCAACATGCAACATAGTGTACATTGTGATCCACGTCTAAACCAGGCAGAAATAATAGCTTATTCTTATTTTTATTGTTCTTGCTTACATCATTGAGGTAAAACCGTCATTACTTTCTATTCGAGGAAATTATTTCAAAATTCATGGATGTGACAAAGAACACAACCCTTCGATTACTGACTCATTCTTCCCTGAATATTTTGAGGGGTATTTTGTTCTAACACTTTTTAAGCTATTGCAAATCACATATACGTGATTCATGTGGGGTATTATTTAATTGCAAACAATACTCAGTTTATAGGAAGTGATTTATTCAGGAAATATGTCAATATATGTCAGTAGTACATGAACAATCCTAAAACGCTTTTCTGTATTACGTAAATCACTAAACCCCTGCCAAGTTTTCACAACATTTAAACCTTTTTCTGCTTTTGTCCTGTAATTACCCTTTTCTCTTTTAGCGCTTTTCTTTGCACAGTGAAATTGTTCAGAAACCCTCTGCTGATTTTCTCATTTTCTTATTTTACCCTGTGGCCAAAGAGACAACTAATGCGAAATGAAATATTTACACTGACTATTCTACACACAGATAGTTTAATCAGAACTGACAACTACTGACCGGCATCGACATCCACTCAAAATACCTAAACCTATTCACCTGAACCAATACCTACTCTCTAACACCCGCCCATACTGACTAGAAACCGCACTAACAGTCAGCATTAATACCTATTATAACAGGTGTTACGATAAAACATAAATTAAGGAGAATGGGGATAAACAAGAGTGACTCATAAAACAGACAAACTTACATTTCACAAACTCACTCCAACAGACTTAACAACCCCAAATGTTGAGTGACTGGATAAGAAAGGTAGAAATATTCTCACGCAATGATACTAACATGTTTATAAAACATAACTGAAAAGGACAGAATGGTGAAAAGGGTTTAGGTTTGATATGGAATTCAGATATGATAATTTAGATCTGACAATTTAGAGAGATAAATAAACAAAAATCGCTGTTTTGGAATTTTTTAGTATCTCTGTTTCTGTGGGATGTTTTTATCTCTGAAAACAGCCGTTGAAGCCTGTAATGCATCCATTATGTTAAAAGGTATTTAAAAAATGCACCTTTGAGACGTGGCAGAAGTGGTAACTCTTCGCACATATTTTATGTGCTTAATCACACCACCGAGGCAGTGAGACTAAAACTGGGAGCATCGGCCTCCAAGTCCTAATTCTCCTCTTGAGATACCGGATTTGTTTTTCCATCTGCTGTTGCCACTGCTTTCTTCTTCTTTTAAATTAGTATTTTCTGCACATTTTCTCATCTTTCTGATCTCAGTCTTAGTTTATGTTCCTGTCTGATTTGTTTTGTCTTCTACCCCAGGTCTCTTCATTATGCCGAGCTCTTCTTCCAATGCACCTGGTATTAGTTGCTTGGCTGCCTTTAAGGTGGTCATTTCCTTTACATATGTCTTCTATTTGGATACAGTTGTACCTCTTCCAAGTACACAAGCTCCTTTACTGTATAGTTCCTTCTGTCGTGGCGAGTCAATAATGAATGAGGGAGTGAATGCACCGCTTTATAAGCTTGAGGCGTAGAGGTGAACATCATATGAAGTTGGCCATAGTTCATAGGGCAAAACAGTCCATCATCATTGTTTTGGTCAGGAGTGAAATCAAATTCCCACATGCAATATTCTCCTTCATTATCGTCATGTAACGTGTTGTTTGTTTTGCTTTTCCTTAATTAACACGAGGCTTCAATAGAATTAAGTAACATCTCAGATAATTCCTTTCTGGGCAATGTTAGGTTCACAATACATTTTCACCACGTGATATCCTCGCATTACGAAACTCTGATTCCAGGTTCTGTTATACAAATGACCCGTGTTCTATTCTGTCACCAGATTTATCAGTTCTTTGTGATGATAACGTAATAGACAGCCATAAAATAAACATCCCTGACCCCAACGATGAACAGAGTAAGTCCCAAGCTACTTCTCTACACCATTTATATCATATTGTATCCGATTGTCTTAAGTTTAAAGCAAATAATGCAACCAACGCAAAACCTTTACAGAACTCCGCCGGATCATGAATTGATACGTATTGCTAATTCTTGGGAAAGAAATAATTTTTACACTAATCCACAAACTTAGTCAATGATAGAAGTAAGTTTCCTTCAATGGGTTGACAACTTCGTCCACGATTAATACATATCGAAATTTACACAACAACATCGTGGAATGTCGGCAAAGTACCAACAATAATTCAAACATTTCTTCATACATATCGTACGGGTCTGATGATGGGGCTTTGTTCTATGAATAGGATGCGTCCAGTTCTTCTATTCGCATACCGATTTGGGTCACCGTAGTTTGCTTCAGACAAATATGCGAACACTTTCTTCGATATATAAGTGTGAAACTATTATTTTAGCCATTTCTGTCAGTCAGACGTTTAAGTAATTATAACAAATAACATAGCCAAACAACTCATGGAGACTTTAACCTATAATATTCCCATCTACACATGAATATTATTGGCTCCTTTCATAAAACTTTGAAATTCCTTAGTCAGAAAATGCTACGAAATAAATTATCCGTAATGATTTATCTTATCTCCGTATCTTGTCACGTCCGACAGTGATGAAATAAAAGTCTCTGGCTTGTACGATGATCAACACAAACGTTGAGAATGTGAATCTCTGTATTTTGAAAACATCCGAAATTTACGCGATGGTCTCGTTTCATTTCTTTGCTCTGGTATCCAATGATTTGTCTGGGTCTGTGTCATGTTAATAATAACAGCCTTAAGATTTTGTTATGACAATGGTAGCATCGAAACCTGAGATCCTCACTAACGGCTTTAAACTTTTATATATTTTGGCATTGTCTGCATTTCACTTGGTTCACACAATATATCTTTCGAAATCCCTGCTTGTTTTCTCCGTTGTTTGACTCTTTCCAATCTTTTCATTCGGGTGAGTAAATTTCCTCTTCTTAATCTTGAGCTGCCATATTTGCGAAGGCAAAAGACATGCGAATTTCTAGACAATACTTGTTTTGGTTGTGCAGAGATGGTCCCAAATAAGACATCGTGTCGTCTGCTACCGATGTAGGTGAAACATATCATATGAAGGTAACATTATCAGTAAGTCGAGTCACATTCATCGTTGAATTGTTGAAAGTGTTAGCATTTGTCCAAGATTTGAAAAATGTCGTGAATGCCACAAAAAGTCGCAAACGATCTTCATCTTAATAACTTCAGCAGAAGATTCTTTTTATATAATTTCTTAAAGTCTTTTATGAGTAGCTTGAATGCAAAAATAATCCTCATGGATTCCCTCTATCTTTGGAAGGAGGGGTGTGTTATGGGACATTAAAAAATTTTGTTCTACGTATGGGTGTGATTATTAGAAAGAAATAAAGAAAGAAAGAAAGAAAGAAAGAAAGAAAGAAAGATAGATAGATAGATAGATAGATAGATAGATAGATAGATAGATAGATAGATAGATAGATAGATAGATAGATAGATAGATAGATAGATAGATAGATAGATAGATAGATAGATAGATAGATAGATAGATAGATAGAGAGAGAGAGAGATTTGGTGGATGGATGGACGTACGGACGTATGGACGAAGAGATGAAAGGATGGAAGATTCGATGAATAGATGGATAGATGTATGGTTGGATGGATAGTAGGTAGATAGGTATTTATATAGGTCCGCTGCTTGAGAAAGAAATATTCATTTCCATGTTTAACTTGTGATAGTGAATGATGTCGTTCATGCCCTACCTACGAAAAACCGTGATTACAATTCTGGTCAGAGATTTACAGAGAGCTATCTGAAAATATACATTCAGCAAGATACTCAACATTATCCATCTCGAGATAAAAGTGTAAAACCTGTTATGTCTAGCTAGAAAGACACTTGGCCATATAATATCCCAACGTCAAAGAAAGAAGACCTCAGAGAGATGAGAAATAAGGTTTAGAGACAAAAGTAAACATACCTGTTATTATTGTCAAATAGGACATTGGTCTTCAAAATGTCCAAAAAATCAAAAGCAAGTGAACTAGATAAACAAAAGGTTTCATAAGAAGAAACATAAAGAGCTTGGAGGAATCTCGACTAATCCAATATCCCCCAGAAAAGATGGAACATATACGTAAATGTAAGCATTCGTACATAACTGACACGGTCGCATGGCGACCTTATTTGTAAGTATCTCTCATCTAATCACATGGTCACGTGGACTCTTGATTGAATTCCTGGCGTACGGAAAATTATAAAGTTACAAATATACATCCAACGGAGAGGAAAGTGATATTTTATCTTACACAACTTGTTTTATCTTTCCAATACATTTTGTGTTTGTATTTTCATTAGTACAAATACATTGATGTTAATCCACCTTGATGTGGATAATATATTGTGTCAATCTACAAATACGATATTTTCCCGACCTTTCGCTTTCTCGTTATTAAACTTGTTTTGTGCTACGCTATTAAACTTTGTTCAAAATAAAAATCTGCATACATTTTCAAATATACCGTACCATGTCAAGGAGGCACGAAACAATTAAAGCTATGTAAATGCAATATATTATAGGCTCTATCATATTTATTAAATGGTTGTGACGATTTAATTATATTTTGTTAGTATACAAATAATTTGGCTCTATAGATATGTTGCAAAGCAATGGATATTTACGGTACCAGAGAATTATTTGCAGCTAGAGAGTAAAATCTAATGTGTTAATTATTGAAAGAATGTAATCGAATGACAAGTTTTCGTGTCAGCTTATAACTAGAAATAATTATAACCAGTCATCTTGTCAATCTACGTGTTATATTATATTCGCCGAAGGTACTCTATCATCTTTGCAAATTCGTACGGATTTAAATCTTCGCTAGGAATAACTGTAAAACGCGCTACTCGTTAAAATGTCCTTGTTTGGGTACCAAACGATGAAACATATCCGGTAGTAAAGTAAAAACAATATCCTAATATTACATGGTTTGGGGCATGAATTGTTTTCTTACTTCCACATATTGTACATACTTACTGATGATACTTCTACCTGATTAAGTTCTTGTTATAACTTTATTTTGGCTTCTGATCATTTCTTACATTTAAATCAATAATGATATGGTATATTAATTTGTAAATGTTAATTCATTGAATTTTAATTTGATCTCTGCTTAAAGGCAATTTCAATGTTTTTATTTAATTACCTGATTACCATTAGATAAATCTTTTATATTTTTTATCACTGTGGATAGCTTTGTGGGTATCTTTCTGCTTCCTTTGTTTTCTATTTTGGTGTGTGTTTGTTACTTGTTGTTTGACTTTTTAGACATTTATTTAAATATATGTAAGCATTAGATGCCTGCACAATTTCTTAAGAGTTTAATGTTGTTTTTTTCCGAGTTTACGGTGGCATAATCTGTTAGTTGCCTAAGGTCACTGCAAATAACGCCCCAAGGCGTTATGTAAATTGTGTGAATCGGCAATTGACAGTTTTTACCGAATTTATCTTATTAAAAATAACACAAAAGTGTTATAATTACAATTTTTGTATTGTTATTTTGTTTCTTGAAAGATATTTTCTTTCAGTTTTTAATCTTATTTAAGCTTGAAGTCTTGCTGAGGGTGTCTGTTACGTAGCTAGAACATGAAATTCTCCATCTAAAACGTGAAAGGCTGCGTCAGCATGAAAAAAAGTTCTACCAATGGGCTGGCCATCAAAGGTTCTCACATTTTATAGTATATTTCTTGATCTGTTAGTTAAATTGGCAATATGTTATATGAGTAGAATTTCATTATTTAAAGCAAAGGATATGTTATCTTGGCTGACATACGAATGATGCTTGTATTTGATGCTCTTATCAATTCTTTGTCAGTTGGCCTGATCTTTGTTGTCTAGACAGGTAAGCAACTAATTTTCGTTTTTCTAATTCTATTTTCGTGTGTATTAACAGTTTAGGCTACCTACAGGGACTACTTACAAATGAAATGAAGACTATTGGTAAATAGTTTTAGTGATGGGGATCCAATAGTCACACAGTACAAGACATCGAGTTTGACAGTTACGATATGGACTAGCGGGAGTTTAACCAAAGTCGAAACTATCAGGAGCAGCGTCTTACATTGAAGAACTGTGAATCCACTTGTTATAATGTTAGTCTTTGAATCACCAACCATCACAATCGTTCTATACATTTACCTATAGTTTTAAATTAATTTGTAATGAGCTGCAGGGTAAGTTCTTTACAATATAGCCTATTTGTTCTTCTTGGCAGCTCTTTTCAAATCTAATCACAGAAAGGATTTTTTTTTTTCAGAAAAATTTAAAGACTTGCTTTTTGATTAAAATCAATTTATTACTATTTCTACGTAAAATATATATTTCGTTTTAAAGAGAAATAATTCGTTCTTCGTGCAGTTTATTCAGATCTAAACGCAGCTGGGTATAACCACGTGGTTATGTTGACCAATTAAAATCTTCTCTATGTTTATCAACTGTTGCAAATGTAATTATATTACTAGTGAACTTTAAGAAAAATGAAGTGTTGATTGCAAAGAGTTTCATTCAGAAGAATGACTGACAATATCACCAAAGTTCAACGTATCTTAATGTTTCAAACTTTAGAATAGTAGATTCAGTTCCCAATTAAGGCACAAATTATAATGCTGCTAAAAAAATTTAAATAGTCTAAATGATGAAATCAAAAGAAAAATTAATAATGTTCTCAAAAATCAAACATTAATCCAACATGAAAATTCCAGATGATGATACAGTTAACTTTGAAAATGAAACTATTGCCCATTTTTGTGAGAAAAAAAAACTGGAAGCTGATGACACGGTTAGACAACATTGCTTACATTACAGCCATATCAAGGGGAAGCGGGCTTAAAAAGCTTGTAATAAACATCATACAATATCTCTATATAAAACAAATATTTTCCTAGTATTTCAAACCTTAAAGGAATGTTATGTGCATTTTGTGGTATCAAATGATATTTAACATGGAAAAATGTGTCTTTAGAACGTGGCCAGTTATAAATTATTGACGCCATACATTTTTAATAGTAGTTTAAATAAACAAGCATCTTAATATTCAAACGAAGATTGAAATATAACAATTTTAAAAGCTGTTAAAAATAAAATTGATGACAAGAGTGTTTATCCATATGACTACGTCATCAGTTTTGGCAAATTAGAAATGATGAATTTGCCAGAAAATAGTGTATTTATTAATTTTTTACGTAAATACAGATAAAACATACATTATAAGCTGATTCAGCACATCCAGAGATTCGCAAAATTGTCGTCCATCATAACCCGACCCATTAATCTTAAAGGAAGAATGTTTAAACGACTATAAAATAAAGATTATTACAATATTTAGACGGAATATTCATAGCTTGTGTTAAATTAACACCAAATGTAAGAAAACATTAACAATGCATTAAGGAAATTACATTTTCGTAAAACTTTGTAGGAAGGTCACAAAGAGTGCACGTCGTTTTAAAACTAAATCAAGATAAATAGGTGGCAGAATGTATCCAATTAAATGCAGATTTTAAAGCACAAGTCATCTAGATACAGGGTTTTTTCCAAACTGAAGTTCAGTGCTTGCTTTGGAAAAAATAAAGGAAAAGTTTTTGAAATAATGTTAATATTAAGCTAGCCAGTCCTACATCAATAAAACAGAAAGCCAAGTGGTCAATCTGGCATTTTATGAAGAAAAATATTGAATGAGGACTTAATTGCAATTCATAGATTTAAATCACAATTAATGTTTGAAAAGGCCAATTTTTTATAAGTCAGATTTAGAATTCTCTCTAAGTTGCTTATGTGAGGCTTTGTTATAATCGTTTCAAAGATACATATAGATACAATTACATAGGATCCATAAATAGACGCTTACGTACGTGTTGACAGCTACTAATAATAATCTTAATGGTGTCGTTGGCTTAATTGTGGTTTAGACGATTCTAGAAGAATTTATTAACTTCCCATTGGTTCGACTAAGTCACTTGAATAGGCAAGGTTAAGGCATATCTTTGTTGGACCAGTACATTTCCGGTTTTTAAATGTATGAGAGTTTACGTTGTTTTGGACTTTCATAAAGCCTTATTAGGATTATTTTCATAATACTTCAAGTTCCTCTCACATTTTCATTATAACTTAGATAATTAAATTAACGTATCAAATTAAAACACTGTAACATATCCTTTTAGGTTACCAATACCCACTTTAAAACTTCATGAATATAGTAATGTAAGTGCCATTCAGGGCATACAACAGTCTCTTAAATGCGTCGTCATAAATATCTCATTACATAGGCTCAAAACTACAAAATGGTGCTCTTAAACATGTTGCTAAAACCAAATCATAACATCCCTAAGCTTCTAAAACAAACAAATGCTTGAAAGCACAAGATATTTTACATTAATTTTACGTAATGCGTTGATACTATTAAGATGATTTGCTTGATTTATTTGCTAGTAGTACATGGATTTATTTGTTTAAATTCGTATAATTTTCTTGATATGGTATTACCGTGTTGATTCCGTTTATCTTAGTCCACACAATAATATTTGTCTTTATATATATATATATGATTTTTTTACTTATATACATTGACGAATTGGTGGAAAGTTGATATTACGAGAATCCGTTTGAATTCTCCGAAAAGCTGAGGTCACATATGATGACGACTTTATTGTGTGTATATGTTAAATGCCATAGCGTAATGAATTTTATTCATTTTCTTATGCAATGGGACTAGTCTGGAACTAATACTGTCTCGGTGTAGTGCTAAATGGCAATTAGCCGACCATAACTTTTGGGAAACTAGGTTTGTATGGTCTGTTATGACCAATCGGACTAGATAAGTATGTTTGAATCCGGTAGAATTTTATCTGACATGACGAATTGGGGTATTTATCTATTCCTCCAGTACAATGTGGGGAAAGATGTAGGTTGCTCTTTATATTTTTACAAGGTGATATAGCAACAGGACACCTCACGCATTACAAACCCAAAAAAGGGACTGCACAAAGTTAGAATGGCCGCAAGAGGCAAGATACCAGAGAATTTGGAAAAATGGAGGAACGAGTGAAGAAGACCCATACTTATCGGCTCAAGGAAATAAAAAGGAATAGTTGATGTGGACTTTGCACTGTGATATGAATGATCCAAGGCAGTGTTTTTCGATCTTACGCTCGATCTAATGATGAATTAATTATATTGGGTAACAGGTCGGCTATTGATATAATCATATTTGTTCTTGAAATTCTTTGAATAAGTTGATTCGAAAGAAAGAAGCGTATCTTTCAATTTGTAACATTTATCACACTTGTTTATGAATTTTATTGTTATGAATTTTGATCAAATTTTGGTTTTTTGTAATTACACCGTCCGCAAATACCTATAGATAACGATAACCAAAACTAAGTAACCCACCACAACAAAGTTGAGGAGAGGTTTATGGCATTTTTGTTGTAGTTATTTGTATTATTATTTGACTAATATTTTAGCGTTCTAACTACTTTATCATAAGACGATACGAATTTTGGTGAGAATTTAACATATTTATACGGCCAGAGACTTTGGTCACTTTTGGCTGTTTTATTGACGTGTTTTTCCAGTTGTGAACAGTTTTAAAACCAGGCATTAGGCAATTTATTATTATAGAGGGTCATATTCAAAAGATGAACTTTTTATCCATGACAATAAACATGATATCCTCGATTGATCAAGACCCCAATCTCGTCATTTTATACCTTTGTGTGTGTGTTTTGGATTTTTAACGTAGCTTTAAACATTTTTCATTCATATCACTATGATGTATGCAGTGTAGCAGTTTATGAAGGTGTCTAGCACTGAGACATCATGATGCTTACATGTAACACAATGTTCCACCCAGTCACATGATACTAACACCAAGCCTCTAGTACCATTTTATAAGCTTTTGGTATGATTCGGCCGCGGTTCGAAACCATCGACCTCTCGCATAGGAGATCTGCCTGATTCGTTGCCAGTTCGTATAAATATGGTTGCCGAGCTATATGGGTGATCAGTGTGTGAATGATCATTAATTTTTTCAATTCATGTTTGCCGCCATTATCTGTTAATGAGAGCCCCAGTGCAAACTGCACATACCCTTATTTCACCGGCAGATCTGGGCTTGTGTAGTTTATTAATAGCAATCAGTGGAACAAATAACGTAAACCGGATATGCAGACGATTTATACTACGGCAGATAGGATATCAGTTGTTTGCAATTTCACTCAACTCATAAGCAAATATATACAGTATATACTTCAAAAAATACATTAACTGTTGGAGTTAATACTCTCTATCAACAGTCTGTTTTTAATGTTCTTAATTAGAATAAACGGATTTGAAAACATGTATTCCCACCTTTTTCAGTTCTACGAATTTATAGATATTTTTGATTGCACATTTATTTTATTTTTGTTTGGTCCCACCTTTTACGATTTACATATAGAATAGTAGTTATCGTTATCTTTGTAACTACTTTTCTGTTAAATACTTTATCTTCTTCCCTTAATTTAAAATGCTGAAATGACATTACTTTCTGACCAATCCTTAACAACATAACATGCCTTAAATGACTTTACGTTTCATGTTTATAATCCTTAGCATGACGACAATATGATCGTGTCAGTTTTATTATATTGTAATAAGAACAATTCAAGCTGAATGTAATAAAGGCCTCCAAGGGATGATTTATAATTTAGATAGCCGTAATAGTTTGTAATTTAGCTAGCCATAATGGTTTATAATTTAGCTAGCAATAATAGTTTATAATTTAGCTAGCCAAGATGGTTTATAATTTAGCTAGCCATAGTGGGTTATAATTTAGCTAGCCATAATAGTTTATAATTTATCTAGCCGTAATAGTTTATAATTTAGCTAGCCATAATAGTTTGTAATTTAGCTAGTCATAATGGTTTGTAATTTAGCTAGCCATAATGGTTTGTAATTTAACTAGCCATAATGGTTTATAATTTAGCTAGCAGTAATAGTTTATAATTTAGCTAGCCAAGATGGTTTATAATTTAGCTAGCCATAGTGGGTTATAATTTAGCTAGCCATAATAGTTTATAATTTATCTAGCCGTAATAGCTTATAATTTAGCTAGCCATAATAGTTTGTAATTTAGCTAGTCATAATGGTTTGTAATTTAGCTAGCCATAATGGTTTGTAATTTAACTAGCCATATTGGTTTGTAATTTAGCTAGCGATAATAGTTTCTAATTTAGTTAGCCATAATGGTTTCTAATTTATCTAGCCATAATTGTTTATAATTTAGCTAGCCACAATGGTTTATAATTTAGCTAGCCATGATGGTTTCGAATTTAGGTAGCCACAATAGTTTGTCATTTAGCTAGCCACAATGGTTTCTAAATTAGCTAAGTGTAATGGTTTATAAATTCAGATAGTCGCAATGGTTTATAATTTAACTAGCCTCAAAGATATATTGTAGTATGTTGCGAAACTTTATCAAAGCCCTGCCCTGTTTGAGATCAATAGCTAGATCAATATTGTAATTTAGTTATGTTTCTCAGAGGTTCCTTTTCAAAAACGAAATAGTTCTTTCTCACGGAAAAGTTAATTCTAGTTTACAGTCATTTGGATTTTTAAAGGTTCTGTACGGTGCCTGACACAGTTTCTCACGTAAAGTCAAGTCGAAATACAGACCTAGCTCTCGTTAACCTTATATCCATATACTTCTATTATCGAGCCGCCCAGCCACTCAAATACTAATCAATTATATAGAACCATCATAGTGTTGTCATTGTCATTAATTTTAATAAATTAACTTTTCTTCATCAAATCTTATAAACACGTCATACTTCAGTCCAGTTTACTTTTAAATGCAAAAACAAATTCATCGACGAACTTTTTCTGCTCTAATTGTGGTTTTAATTACTTGTTTCCGAGATTACAGGTTTTATCAGTTGTTACCTGCACTTGACGTACGCTGCCTTCCTTATGTGGCTGCTGATATAGCCAGCAATGCTGCTGAGTAGCTATATATTTGTAAAATCCTCCCTCCCAGATCAATACCTCAGTAGACTCTCTCTTATGCAGACCGACATTATTAAGATGTTTTACAGAGGATAAACAACTTCGATACAGCTGCCACCATAGGTATGGCTTTCTCTTTTTAAAGAAATTTGTCCAACAGATGTCCATTTCAATTTCAATTAAGCAAATTATAAAGTAGGATTTGTTTTTTATGAAAGCATAATTGAATGTTTAATGGAAGTTATTCCTTTGATATATACTTATTTACATTTTGTCTTTAAATTCTAGCATTCACAAACTATGGAATAAGAGCTGCTTAGAAACGGCAATGATTCCGTTACATGTTGGATTGTGTATATTTATATTGCAAGATATTTAGACACAACTATTGTGAACTTGTACATTTTAATTCGAAATTAATAAAACACTTACGGACTAACTCTTTCTATATCTTCGTTCCGGTTTAATGAAGTAACATAAATAATTCAAAAGAGACGAGGGAGAACGCATTTATGACTGGTTTTAAAATGGCTTTGAATTCAACCACAGTTTCGTCCATTATAACACTTCTTATGACTGACAACCTTCAGATCAACGAGCAAAACAAGTCTGTCTCGCCTAGCTATACCCCGAATAATGCAACGCAAATAATGACGACCACATCAAAACATATCAACAATGAAAGCATTGTAGAATTTAATTTGGCACCGCCGTCAAGCCATGAGATTTTGGTCAGCATTTCTATCCTGTTCTGCATCATCGGTTCTGTTGGACTTCTTGGGAATAGCCTTGTGGTCATCGTTGTATTACTTGACCGGAAAATGCGCCAGTCGGTTACAAACATTTTTATTATGAACCTTGCCGTTGCGGATTTCCTCATCATGCTTTTTGGGGTTCCGGAAATCGTACAATTCATGATTAATAGGGGCTGGCTTCTCGGGACTGCCGTCTGCAAAACTAACAGATTCATACTAGTGGTTTCACTGTATGTGTCCATTCTGTCCCTCATATCTGTGTGCATTGAAAGGTAAGTCATTTTGCATAATGCTTTAGAAAGTTCAATTTAACATTTAGCTTTAAATGAGAAATTCTCCTCCCAAAGAAGCAACGCAACGCAAGAACTTTCCTACCAATAATTTTTCATAAATACAATTTTATCGCAAAATACAAAGAGGTATATTACTTTTATTTTTACAACGGTAAACATTTATTTACTCAGAAGAGAAAACAAAATCTGAAGTTAGTGCTTTAATTTTTAAATCTACTCATGCAAAAGATGTAATTCAGTATCATGACATATGATACAGAGTACAAAAGGTACGTCTATTCATAATGTAGAGCTCATAGTTTTGTACCACTATTATTATACATCCGAATGTGAAACATTTTAACAATATTTTTGAATTTGTTAGCGGACAGTCTGCGCTTGTTAGCTAAGGGGATAGAATTTGTTGTCTTGGCCGCAGTATATGCCTTGTATTTCTCGTTATTTGACCACCTTTTTATTAATGTATACTTTAAAAGGTTTTTGTCTTCTGCAAACAAACTTCACCAGACAAATTCATGTTACATGGAAATTAAAAATCGAACCAAAGAAAAATTGTTCATTTTGCTGTGACTTTATTTAAAAATAAATATTATTTAAAAATAGCATGTTTAAATTCTCTTAGACATGAAAAATACATGGAATGCAGTAGAAGGGTCAATGATCATCGGAAGGTCGTTATAAACTTTTTAAAATTTCATTTCTAATATTTTTGTCCATACGCTTAGTACACAAACTGACATAGTGGCTCTATATGCAAAAGTTCTAGATAAATTGACAAAGGAAAATGAATAAATAAAACGTTTATATAATCAATTGACTCAAGAGGGGGAGGCAAATGTACGAAGAAGAATCTTTAATTTAAACATTAATCATTGTACACCAATATCTTTCTTGTTGCCAGTATAATCACGTGAAGTTGAATGAACATCGACTGTTGACCGAACCTTACGTAACACAACCCATTAAAAAACGTCCACCCACCACTGCGTAGAATATAAATTGTACACTTCCTCCATAATTCTACAATTATATTTTTGCAGTTGTTGCCAAATGCAGACATTGTTTGTATTCACGCCGAAATCAAAACTGTACTTGTTTCAACCAATATCATTTTCAGTTAAATCGGTACTATGGCATCGTGTGCGCTGGGTTTTCGCAATGGATCAATGGATCAGTCTCAGATTATTTCGCGGTTTTATTAAACTCTTGCGATGCTTACCATAATTATCCCATAAATGCAATAACTAGAATCTGAAATGCTACATTCATGTTTATCATCTTACCCATGCAATTTATGGTACGAGTTTCGAAAAAAGTTGCAGAGTCAAATAGGGTCATTGCAAAGCAGACATTGTTGCTGCCAGAGAAAGCAATTATCAACATGTAAGATTTAAAGTGTCTGATGCTGCAGATTTTCAGATAATTGATGCTGCGATAATAATCAATCATCCAAACATAAGATTAACGTGTCTAATGAGAGATCTTTGGCATAAATAGTAGCTATCATTATCACATTTGTTGTCAAAGATTCGAATTGCAATATTTGATTTTCATTTGACACTGGCATGTTTCCCATTTTGAGTCCTATCATTCCTTTCAATACAGATTTATATTCCTAACGAGAGGATGACCATTCCCTGTCATTCGTTAGAAAATATGGAACATCACATGCCAATATTTCTTAAATTTCATATCCACATTTTTAAAATTCCCTTGATGCGAGGCTATATAACTGTCATTAGAATTTTCTCTGATGTGCATGTATTAATATTTAGACGCTTGAACTTAATAATAATGCCTTGTAATTTTTGTGTATTTGTACTACTGAAAGATTATTAGGGAAAAGATTACAACTCACCCACCCACCATTGCATCCCAAGATATTCCAAAAAAGAGTCGCGGGTCATGACCGGTAAAACAAATTCATTCTGCATTTTTTTTTCTAATCTTAGAACCTCGCTTTTGTAGAAAAATATTCATAACTTTAACTAATATCTTCGGGAATTGAATATATAAAAGGTTTTATCGTGACACAAAATACAAATTCATACTGATTTCTATGGTCTTAAACGCATGTGCGCTAGAAGTGTTCAAAAGAAATAAAGGAAAGTTTGAATTATTTGGGGGTGAAACAATTTTAACAAGTATATTATGTCCATTTGGATTTTTTTTCAAAACATATTTTCTTTAATGATTTCATCCGAAACTTAGAGACAAAACAAATTGCAATATGTGATTCACATTGCATCTCAGATGAGAGAATCATAACAAAATAAAACCACAAGCTTCTTGAATACACTTTGATCGAGCATAAAAATGACAGAGAATGTACATAAAGTAGTAAATTAACTGTGTAATATCATTATTATTTTCTCAAAACACTCAAAAAAAGTTGATCTCCAGTTACTATGTGAACAAAATTGTTATTACTAATACTCTTCTTTACTCATATACTATGTGGATCTGCAAACATACCCTAAATTGAACACTACATAATTTAGCCTGCAGTATCCTAATTCTTCAATATTTTTTACATTTTTGCAAAAAGCAAACAGACTTTGAAAAGACTTTTCAAGAAATGTTTAAGTGAATCTCACCACATTTGACAGAAAAACACTATAGCTTTGAAGAATTACAAATATTTACAGCTGATGCAGATTCGATTTCAAATATGGTCGCATTTAGTATTAAAACAGTGTCACGGCTCTATGATTTTAAACTAAAATAGGAAAATTGAAAGCAAACAAGGTTAGTAAGATTTAACAAACAAGTTATCTCCCATGACGCATAGGAGCTTGCAGTATTGTGGATTAAATCCCAAACATTCTAAAATGTTTCGCTACAAGTCCAAAAGTACAGAGTGCTCCAAATTAATTCCTTGTCTTCCTTGTACTGATGAATCAATACCCTTGAATGAGATGTGTGCAAAAAAGTCTTGGTGTATCAAAATGATACCATCCAGAATCCAAAAAATTGTTTTAGTCCAAAAAGCCAATGAGCACTTTGCTATTCCAGTGAATAATTCAAATACATGATTCTCTCATATTATCTCTGAACATAACATCTTAATAGAATATTACCCCAAACTAAAAAGAGATTCGTTACTAAACTCTTTTAAGGTCAAATTCAAGGAAGGGTCTAAAACTCAACTCAAAATACTAAGAAGATAAAGAGATACGCACCAATACGATCGACATTCACTTTTCGGCAATCAACAAACGACTCCAATTTCTCAATCGTTTTCAAGCATATGTATGAACATGACAAGAGTTCAAATTGAGTCTACTTTTCCCATGATGATAGGAAATACTCCATTCTAATTCCATGCCGTCGTCGTAATAGTAATGTTTAAAAATATTATGTTTCCATTACAAACGTAATTACCATCACTCCTATTTTGTGTAGATCTCTCACTGGTGTTGATTTATTCTGTGAAAGTCTAATTATCCACAACATAAGATCCACATGTGTCAAAAGTCTTAAATCACAAGACATAAGAACGTCACAGAGTATGCGCTGTGGAAGTGAAACACTAACAATTAAACAAAAATAGTAATATTCGACAATGAACACAAATAATTCGCAAAAAATGTCCTTTTTCATTGTGATCTTTAAAGTATGCCTCCTTTTACACCATTCTCTCTCTCTCTCTCTCTCACACACACACGCACACACACATACACATTTTATTAGACTGAACATTTATGTAATGTATTACAAGAAGGAAGTTATGATCATTACAAGTATAATCGAGCGGAACTCTTACATTTATATTTGTTTCCAATCCAATTGCTGCTTCTATTGTGTTCTTGAGGCAATGAAATACTGCAGAATCTTTGATTGCTTATTTTCCATTATTAATATCAAACATATTACTAACTACTCAAGGGATAGCAGTTTCTCTATTCTCTGACAAATCTGACATCTCTTTTCCGTATTCTCTCCTTAATTTCCTTTAAGGAAAAAGGAGAAAATTAATTATAATAAGTCATGCATTCTTCAATAAGTGGATTCTAAACACAATAACAATAAATGAAGTCACAGTAATTCGAGTTGAATACCATTTTTCTGGTGCATCACTATTTTACACACCACCCAAAATTTATAGGTTACTGCAGTTGCATGGGAGACTATGAACGAGTTTTCCGGATGGCTATGCTGCACGACCTTGGGAGTGCAGTATAACCATCCGAAAAAAACGAGTCCATATTTTTCCATTCAAATGCAGTAATCTTTTTATTATATGCTCATTCTTGTTTCATTAAAAAGATTTAATAATAAAATTAACAACCAGTTAAATTTAATAACAAAATTTATTATTTTATTATTAAATAAAAAAAAGTTCACAATCGTAGATTGCTTCAATGTACAAATAATTGCATTATTGCGCATATAGCTCCTCCCACCGACCGTTAAACTTCATAGCGTACCGCACGCTCACGTGCATCAAGCGCGTGGAGTGCAATATGAAGGTGTTAAGTACATTTTTTGGCCAATTTTATTAACAGCTAAAGAAGACGGTTTATGTGTATAACTTACGTTTAATTATGATGACTCTGTATAGCGTCTATATCTAGCTAAATATGAAACATTTGTATCAAAAAAGTAAAAGCGGAATGTGCCAAAGCAGTTTGTAGGTGTCAGTCTATGAAACATTTGCTGGTATGTGGCCGTCCTTGAAATATCTGCTTTAATTCATTCATAAAAAATTGTTTACCTTAGAAAATAGTTCCTTTGCACGTGGGGTCTAATATGAAGGTGTTCAATATCGTGGAATATTGCACAAGTCTGATAATGTAAAGTTAACGGTAAAAACAGATGAGCATATAATAAGACCAGTTACTTCAATATATAATATTTCGTTAGCTCTGTAAATGTTTGATTCAATAGTAATTTTGTCTGAGACTATTTCTCAATGATATGAAAGCAATATATTCGAAATAACAAACTGTACCCCTGGTCTCAGTCCGAATGCTATTGATCTTGTGCGATAGATGTTTCAGAAAGACAAGGATGAGGGAGGTCGTGTGTTCGAACCCCGGTTGAGTCATACCTTAGACTTTAAAAATGATACTCAAAGCTGCCTCGCTTGGCTCTCAGCATTAAGAGATTAGTGTTAGGATTGATCGACCTTTAGTCAGGATAATGTGACTGGGTGGAAAATCATGCCGGATGTCTGCGGCCTGATATACCAGTGCTAGACATCACTATAAACTGTCACACTGCAGACATCGTAGCGATATGACTGAAAAAATGAAAGCTACATTAAAAATATAATTCACACTCACAAAAGTCTATTAAGGTAAGAGGTTTTTATGATTAAGTGATAACGATTCAAGGACACTACCTACTAACAAATATTAATTAGTGGCTACCGAATTTAAAAGATTTCTTTCAAGAATTTATTCAAAAACGGCAGATATAATATTCATAATATAAAAGACCTTTCTTATTCTTAACCTAGATATTGTTTAGTGACTCTTCAATACGTATTAATTTTTGAAGAATTATCTCTATGTGTATCTATCAAGTAATAGAAAGCCCATCATTTAAATTAAATTCAATTAAATTAAAATAAATTAAATCAAATATTACTGCGATTAGCTACTAATCGTCTTCAAGCAAAGACTAACTTGCCTCTCATCAGAAAAAAGAAACATGTTCTAAATGTCTCCTGATCAAGTTGTTAGACTCATTAGATAGTTGTGTTTTGTATCGTCATTAGTACGACAATTATTCAACTTTTAAACAATCTTAAATCAACTTAATGGCCCGCTGTAGTGTAATAAACACTATATGTTAGAATGTTCGGTTTTCGCTAAATAACTCAGAAATGTACATTAACTCACAGAGAAGAAAATGAAGATACTGTGTGCATTGATCGATGTTTAATGGAAAATGCTCCGAAAATATTTCTTTACTTCCGGTGATATTAGGATTTCAGGAAGTAACGTACTGTCGGAAAGTCCTACAAGTTTGGCGTATATGGTGATGATGGCTGAATCTAGTGAAGATAATAGCGAAATTAGGGCAAATTTATCATGCTCGTTTTCTTCGTGTGATGAAGGTGAACGACTAAAAAATGGCGAACGTAATGAATCTTAAGAAGATTCTGCTCGCTGAGTTTACACAGTACCAATTTAAACCCGAAAGAGACGAGAACATGGACGAGGATTCTAAAGAGGACATAGGGCATAATAAGGCTGAGCAGCACTTGGGCTTTTCATTCTGGAAATTACTATTATCATTATGGTAATTATTAATATTATTCTTTTGTTAATGTTTTTTCAATATCATAATGAAAAGAGAAGGGCACGATTTGGGGAAAACTTGGATGTCTTCAGAGCAAATTTTCATGTGGGCAAGATTCATCAGTAACTAGTAGTGTTAAAAGTCAGCAATATGGAAATTGCAAGGAAAACCTGTCCGAGTACATGAACACTTGTAGGTAAAATATTCTTAAAATAGTTATGGTGCCACTATCAGGGTAAATTATGGGACAAGTAATTGCTTCATAGACATGTAAAAATTATGCTGAAAATTCTTTTTCATAAATTCCCTCCTTTATTGACAAAATGTAACAGTACTATCACTTTACTTGATAGTGGAATTTTTACCCCAAACCTTTCATTTTGATATTAGATCCTGATAAAATAATTGGTCCATTATCTTGAAAACTCTCATGAAAAATTATTTAATCCTCTATAAGTTCATTTCTTTAACAGATTAACAGATTCTATAATATGACATTAAACGCATATTGCCATCTGTTCATTTCCACTTTTGATTCGTTTAGCTTCCTAACACTGGTTGAAGCAGAATTAAATTTATGCTAAAGGCATTCACTCTGAAAACTGGATACATGAATAACATAACTTTATTCAAGTTTTAAAATTTGCTGTATATTCTATTTTCAGTCGTAATAGATACATTGCTGAATACAAGTGGCAATAAATGTCTGTCAACTGATTCCGGCTTCCTGACCACTTCCTCCAGCACTGCCATGAGTTCTTCAACATAGTCTGAAAAAATTGATATTCTAGTAATTCAAGAAACTGAAAATGTCATCCATTGCCTATGTTCACACAGACAATTTACCAAACTTAATTACTGGAATTGGAAACAATACTTAAACAGTATTCATTTTACCATACATATAAATCATAGTTTAATGAATTAATGAATAATGATAATTTTTGTTGCGCTGTATGATTTTGAATATGTGCTACAAGCAAGACTATATCAGCTTTGTTTTGATTAAAATATGTCAAGTTGTTGTGCTTTAGTTAGTCTCTCCCTTCTGTGTGTGTATGTACAGGGATGGAAGGAGTGGTCAGAAATATTAAAGGAAGGGGGAGCTGTATTTCTAGTGGTATGCTCACTGTACAACCGTAATATAACTTTAAACATAACACTGTTATATTACTACTATGCAGTGCCTGATTTAGGATAATTGAGGCTTTGTGCTAGTTAACTTATCAGATCTCTCACTTCTGCCCTGAAGGAGGTAGGCCTACACAGGTGGTCAGGCATATATACTCAGGAAATTTAGGAGTAGTTCAAATAGCCACAGACTTTCGAATAATTCATTGTATTTTTTTTCCCAAGAAGATTGGCCAACATAGGCCCTGTGTTTAAGCACACCTAAGCACAATGGTAAATTCGGCATTGTATATATGCTTTGTATACGAGTTTTGTCAAATGGTATCACTGAGGGTAAAACATTGCAATATCTACATAACCTTGTCTACATGTCACACATCATAATCGTGTGTGGCTCACATATTCTCTCTGATCCATTTCTGTATCTGAACATGCCTGTCTGTAATGATAGTGTCCACATCCACAGTGTGGCTTATTTAGTTTTTTATGGTTCTATAAATTCCCGCTTTCTCTATGTGGTAACTAATCTTCACTTCATTATTCTGACGAAATGAGAACAAAAATGCGTCAAGCAAAATTAACATTACTTTTTTTTCTTGAAATGTAACATCACCTGTACGTAGCTTAAATGTGCTTACCAACATTTTAAAAATGAACTTATGCATAAACAACATTGACAAAGTAAGCTCATTTTCTTGCATGATTGTCATGTATAAATGCTGATAAGCACATGAAAGTGTTCAATGGCTTTGCTCCTTCTCTTTACTTGCAGGACATTTACTTCACAACCTGTTCAGTAGGTAAACTTTTAAGCATGTGTATACTGATCATCGTGGTTATTACACAGAATATGATTTCTCATGACTATGTGTTTCAGTGTAAGTGTATCATTGCTAAATAATAACAAGTTCACAAGTAGTGCCTGGTCAATGGAGTCAAACGCTTACATAATCACATTGAGATTAGTTAATATGTTTCGTTTGCTTGTTGGGTTTTTTTTCTTTGTTTTCTTTTAAGTATCCTATCAGTCTGACCTTGATCAGCAATATTGCATGACACTGTATCTAGTCCCAAGTAATACGAGTATGAACATGTTTTTTCAAGCCTTTTTTTTGTAGATATTGAAGTCACAAATGAAGTCTTTTGCATATCAGACCAATAGTTGGCAAATGCACCAAAGCTGTTTCCTTACTTTTTACAACTAAGGGTTGATCGTAAAGTTTGACATATTACCAATACATTGTAGTTTTTCCGAAAACAAAATACATAACTTAATTATTGGCACATATGCAGATATGATTTGTGAGGCCTTGTGAATATAATAACTATGAAGCTATACAAAGCATGTCAATATGGAATGAATGGAAGTTTCACTGTGACATCAAAATGTACCACAGGATATGTCAAACCATCTACTATCTTCAGTTCTCTCAAGCACATTATTTTCTGAGTGCTGGTCCTTAAAGTTTTCATTCAGTACCTAACAAAATATATAGTGAGAGCAGCTTCGGAAGGTAAACTATTGCACCGACAGCATTCAACTATTAAAAAATTCCTTTTCACTATGGTTCTGTATATATTGTGAATGATAATAATACTATACTCTCTACTTTTAACGGATATTGCTATTCACACTCACAAGCAATGCGATTTGTGTTTGAATCTGACCTAGAACATTGACAAAGTTGTGTATATTCTGGCAAACAAGGTAATTTACGCCCAGTGACTCAACAGGAAAGGATAATTAGCATTTAAAAGTAAATGCAATCAAGTATTCACAACATTGTGGTTTTAGCATGAAATAAGAATCGGCATGCACATGAATTTGTTCAGGGAGATTGAATAATAATGGGGAGTAGGCAAAACCAAATTCCAATGGACACACACACACAAACATATAAAAACACATACACACACGCACACACATACAAACACGCTCGTCATGGTAAAGCAATATTCATTCGTGAGGGTAGAGGCAGGACTATTATGATTTATAAACACCCTCGCACTAAAATCAGCCTCTCTCATTGATCTATTCTTTTGCTAGGAATATTTGTGGCGAGGGGTAGAGGCTGACAGCTAATAATATAGCATGATAAATATATAAAATACTTTACCCTCAGCTAGCACTAGCTTCTGTACAAATTTATTTCGGTCTACATGTTGTTAGCCCTGCTGTTACCCTTGGTTTTTGTTGATCTGGTTTTCATGAACTCAGTTATCTGACGAGAAAACACGCTTGGTACTGCATTTGGTGGAGGTCGTCTGATAATCGTAATACCAAATGACTCTTTTATTTCATAAACGGTATAGAAATCATCGTCTCTCAAATGGTCACATCTGACTATCTCGCCTGTCAATGGTCGGTTAATGCACGGTACCAAATACTGAATGCAACTAACAACAACAGCAGACATTTACCTTTCCCTACAGCACGTCACTTCCGCTTTGTCTTACCGAAAATACCGAGCGCGAAATTGGCTTGGAACGTGCTACCTCATGCGATAAAAAAAATCAATGTTTTGTGGTTATTATTTTCATTATTGATGAGGTATTTGACATAATACCTTTAAAAATCACATCTAGAATATTAAATTTATCACATAAACCAAAGTTGTGTGAGTAAACTAGCAGACCTTTAAGTACGTCAGATTCTAGCAGTTTATTACTTCCATCAAAATAAGCCTTACTAAAAATATATAACTTATTTACATAGTTTGCAGTAGCACAGGCTTGCAGAGGTTTAAAAGCTTTCAGAAATAAAATTAGACAACTTTAATGAAAAGCCGAAACTCATCATTGATTTAATAGATCTTAATAGGTCAGGAAAACAAATGCAGTATATATTATTTTTCAAAGGTTTATTACATTTAACATTAATATTGAAAGACATTCCATCGTAATGAAGACCTAAGAAATTGAACAATATTAACTGTTGACCATTAATCCAAGTTAATTTTGGTTTGTCTGTAAACTGACCAATAGTATGAAAAGCACACTGGCCTGAATAAAATGATTAGTCATCTACTGTTTCATTAATGTTAGTAATTAATGTTAATAATTGTGGTCAATGCTATTTACTCAATACAATGAATTCGAGTATAGTTATACGCAAATATAACAATGTAAAAGTGTACCCGGTATAGCTATTTAAAATTTATATTTAGACAACATGAGAAGATATTTGTGCCTTGAGAACATATCCGTCCATACTGTTCTGCATCAAGGCACGCGTGTTGTCTGTTAAGGAGTGATCCACTGGTTGAGAATATCAACACTGCCTTCTACATCAAAGGCACTAACGTGCCCCCTCCCCATTTTATTGATTCTTACACGGTGACAAACACTGTTTTAAATTCAATACGTTAAAGATGGTATGATTGTTTCATTAAATTCTCTGTGTCAATAAAATCATTTTAAGAGGATTCTGCAGTAACCTTTAAAATTATAAGTTGTCAAATATTCTGAGAAGTAAAATAGATCGAAATGTAATAATTAAAAAGTTGTAATAAAGGAAAGAGTTTGTTATTCAAACATGTATGTCCCAAAAGATTTTATGTCCTCACAGATTTAAGTCCCAAAAGGCTTTAAGTTCAAAATCTTGAGAGAGAAAAAAATACAAATAAAGAAAGACTACTTAGCATTTAGTATTACATTTTCACCATATTTAGATATTCATCTCATTGGTATTTCTAATGAAAAGAAACGTTTTGATTTGGACACATTTTAATCAGGCCAAAGACACCTCTTCTCTTGGGTGTGACTGAATTAATAAACTCTTGTCAAAGGTGTAATAACCTTCATAAACAGATCTTCGCCGTTGAATATCGTTCGATATTTTCGGGAAAGAAAACTAAAACTTACGGTGGGACCCGAGTGGCCGAGTGGTCTAAAACGCTGTCCGTTACGGATCACTGCCATCTCACCTCTGTCTGCGTAGGTTCGAGTCTAGGATTCGGCGAATGTGGATATGTGAGAAAGCTTGCCAGTAGCTTCTCGTGGGTCGGTGGTTCTTTCCGGTGATTTCCAGATTTCTTCCTCCACCATTAATACTAGCCGCCATGAATAGCCTATCGTGTGCTGAAAAATGGCGTTAAGCCCAACAACAACTAAAACTTACTTTCAGATATAAAGATCATAATGAAATTAAAAATATGGATGCAAAAGAATAAATTTTTTGTGTTCTACTATATTATATATTTTTCATATTTATATATTAATGTTGATTTTTCATTCAGTGAGTTTTAGAGGAACATAAACTATTAGACTTTTTGAAGAATATATGCCATGGGTCTTTGGTTTCCAATCATGTTTAAATTTAAATCAGGAAGGAAATAATCATGCCAATATTCATGCATAGTGTTAATCCAATATAGTATTATATAATACTCAATCATTAACTAAGTGTAGCGATAGTTTTATACTTATACTAACAATACATATCAGTTGTGACAGTTACCATGTGACCATCGCACCATATACATTGTTAATAATTACAACTTCCAATTCATTTGATTGGCTAAAATCAGCTTGTGCGGGATCCTGGTCAAGCTGTCTCAGAAAATATTCTAAAACAAGATGGAAGTCAGCAAATGTTCTCATTAATCCTTTCTTACCAGCATTTTCCATTTATGCGAAATAACCATGGCATAATAAGCTTCTGGTGTGTAATGCATTAGTCATTTTGGAAACGTAACAAACGTAACACCCCTTATGACGTCTGTGGCAATGAGAACTCGTAATTCATATAACTGTTTCATATTTACAGCTGCGTAATTGAATTATATTTCTTGTTGCTGAAACAGGCTCATTATTATATGCA